>CM052221.1:24165720-24228840 GCA_028454225.1 Lasioglossum leucozonium | reverse complement strand
GGCGAGCGTCGTGATTCGTTCGACAACGCTCGCCTGCCGGCTCGCCGGTCCAACTCGCGCTCTGATTGGTCCGTGTTTTTCGTTAATATCTCCTAAACAAAGCCGCAGTCGCAATTTTTGTAAAGGAAAATGTCGCTTCAAATGACCCAAGGAACCTCCCATTTTCGGCATTAACATGAGTTTTGGGACACCCTGTACATACATATACGTACTGGAAGAACAGCTGTGTGTCAAAAATCGTTGAAAAGCCACGAAGTCAGTCGATATTTCCTCTGGCTCGAATCGCGAGAAGTTGGTTCGCGTGGATCAAGGTCGACCGGCAGCATTGAGAAAGGTCAAGGTCGACCGAACACTGCGAACAATCGGCACGTGACGAGTAGTATCAGCTCGGCAGAGAACTCCGGGGCCCGCTCTCCCGTTGTTCGTGCGGCAATTGAAACGGGCTGATTGGCTCTCCTTTGCCACTGCGCCGGGAGCCTAATCAGCCGCGAACAAGTTTTCTCAGGACCAATTTCGACGAGATGCGTCCCGTCGATCCGACCCCGTAAATCTTCACATACGGCGATCTTCTCTCGGCCCCCTTGAACTTCAGTTCACGTCCATTCATCGACCCTGTCCGCATGCGACCATTAACTATCGTTACGTCTGTCAGGTAACTTCTCCATTTTACAAAATTTCCGATCCGATCTTACCATCGGTGCTTCAATTTTTCTCTCTGGACGGAACACGATTTATCGTTTGTTTCATGTATCAGTGAAAAGACACTTTCGTTTTTTTTAAATATTGGACCATACGATTTGGATTTTGATTCCTTTTTTCGAGAATTTTGTCTGTTTCGAGTGAAACTCTTCGAATCGTCGATATTAATAATCGTACGAATATTTTTAGAATTTCCGTATTACTTTTCTCCCGTGCAAAAAACAGGTTTCGTCTAACTATGCACAGACTTTTAAAAAATTGTTTCGAAACGCTGGAGGTTGCATAAACATCTGCCGATGCTGATTTTCATCTGTATGATTATCACGTTGGAACGGCAGATAATACATATACAAATTTACGCAATCAGTATGCTAAATTGAAATTAACATATCTCGATCGCCACTTTTCGAGAAATCTCTGACGAACAGGGGGTATAAATCAGAATCATATGTTTAGCATGTAATTTAAACAAAAAAAAGTACATAAATTTACATAGCGGTACAGTAGACTAGTGCAAAGTATTACGTTGATACAATTTCGGTACAACCTGTAAACATATGGAGTGAAACAGTTAAAACGAAACTTCAAAGTGGTTTTTTACGAGAACGGTTGACCTGGGATCTATAGTTACTTCGAGACTTCTGTTCTTCCCGATGAGCATTGTAGGATTCAATAAAAAAAAAAGTTTGACCTCGAAGAAAAGGGTCAAGGTCATATTTGCGGTCTATTTTTTTAACAGATCTCCACCCATCCAGAGGCGCAGAATCATGTTGTATTGGTCGCGACATTTTGTCGCTGTGCATGACACCATCAATTCGTCATCGGCTCGAGGGTGTGGCAGAAATGAGTGATTGTCGCAACTATTACAATAATTATCCGGTTTCCGATCGGTACAAAAATAATCTCACTTGATTCTCCGCGTTTTTCCATTGGAGAATCTACGCGGAACAACGTTGGAGGGGGTTGAACGCCCGTTTTGTCCTCTTTTCGAAAAACGCGTGCGGACGCGTATAATTTATTGGCATGACAATGCTCTTATTTACTTGCTTGTTCGGCCGGCGGACAGGTAATACATATTAATAAAATTATTAAATAATACATAAGCGATTAAACGGAGCGCGCGTCCGTCCGGCGACATTTGGAGGTGTGCGCTCTCGGTTGGTATGGGTGTGTCCGCAATACAGACTGTGTATCAACAAACCGACCGATAAACTATAAACATTCATTCCAGGCTCAATAATACAGTTCATTAGTGACGTCAGGGAACAGTGGATACGATTCTGATTATTCCGACTCTATAATCATTGTCTCTCCTTCGAGCCATTAGCAAGATTAGCTTCCCATAGTCGAGGAGTTATCTCGAGAGGAAACGATAGCGATCGCTTCAGCTGATCGTTAACTCGAAGATTCTACTCTTGGCAATTCTTTTTTTTCGCCATTTTATCGTTTTACGGGATCAAACCTTTTGAAATGCATTTCTTAACAAAAAATAAAAAATTTTTTTTCTACACAGTTTGATAGACACATAATTGTATCACGCAACTTGTTTTTTTAATATCATTTACTGTTCTCGAGATATAAAAGAAAATATTGCAATTTCTTCAAGGGTTGCTTTCACTTCAATGTAGTAGCACGGAGAAAATAGGGTTGCGTGCAAAATTTCATTTTTTTTCTGAATTTATAGATTTGATAGATCCCATATAATAAAAATATTCATTATCTCATAATTAATTGTACGACGATTTTCATTTAGGTGTCTTATATGCAGACAGTGATGACAACTCAGGATTATGTCTGAGTTTACAGCCGAATGGGGTTATTAAAATGGTCGCCAGACCATTACGCTTATCTTGCAGTTAGCGCCAGTTGACTATCCCCAGACTTAAGAACATTAAACCTTATCTCGCCGTTACGAATCATTATTAAATCGTGGATTTTACTCGTCTAGAATAAAAATGAGTATCATCAAAGAATTATCTTAAAGGAATTGAAGAAATAATATAATATAATATAAAATAAAATAAAATTGAATAATATAAAATAATATAAAACTGGAAAACATTTTTTTAAGCAAAATGTTCTTAAATCTCACATACTTATTCCTTTCCATTTTAGTGTTAATACAACTCGTGTCGCACAATTAGCGTGGCAATTTTTAACAAAAATTTGATGTCGTCTGTCGCAGTGAACCGTGGACGACGATGGCGTCGCTGGGGACAAAAGTGGATGAGCAAGTCGCCAAGCCAGCGCACCAGAATGGCGGCTGCAAGAACGAGGATCTGCCGCTCGAAGACATTCAGGATAACAATAATGAGGTGAGTGCGGGGTCAGGACGGAGCTTGCACGTGTTCCTAGAATGAAAAGCGGAGGCGGGGTCGCTCGATCGGCCCAGAGAGTTGTCTGCTATACATATAGCGGTGTCCTGTTTGCCGGGAGTGTTGTTTATCGCGAAATGATTCTGTAATGACACCTACCGTGGTCGCTCGGTCTGTTAACACCTCTGTGTCGTGTGATTCTTTCGTCGTTACCATTACTTCAAATGTACCGGGCCTCTGGAGGATAGTGCGGACATTGTTGCCAATACTTTCGTTACGATTCGGTCCTCTGGCGAATTGAGAACAGGCTGGGATGCATTGGTGGGACGCTGTAATGTATTGAATTGTTACATAAATACCTACGGTTGCAAGTATAAATATGTTTTGAGTTTGCGGGCGCAATCCCATGACAAATCCATGGCAAATCCATGCTAATTCCATGCCAATTCCATGGCAAATCCATACCAATTCCATATTGTGAATTGCAAGGATTCTAAAAGGGATTTGTTAGGCTAGTTAGAGTGCTAAAGACACAGCGAGGTTGATAATCTTGCGGAGGCACAGCCGAACTAAAAATACGCGGTCTTTTCATCTTTCTCGAGCAATTTATGGTATTATCAACACGCCGTCGCACGGCGGGTTGATAACTCGCCGGCGTTTTGGGTCACGCGGCTCGGACCGCATCGAGACGCCGCACATCACGCGAAAGTCGATGGTTGCTCACTTTTTGCGCGGCCTTGATCTTAAGCACCTTGTGAATTTCCACGGGCGACTCTCGATGTTGAAACGTCTCGGCGCCCATGGAATTTCGAGTCCATGGAACGCGAGAAAAAAAGAGCTGAACCGGTATTTTTTATCGTGTTCTACAAAATCCCGGATCTTTTCTCGTTCCCGAAATTTTCGGAGAATTTTCTCCGTGCTCCATCTTCACTGGGAAATTGATTTTCCTTCTGAGATCTTAATCATCTACTCGTTACGAGCAAATTGTTCTCTGCCAGAATAGTCTACTTGAAATTTACATTGAATGCCTCGTTTCTCTCTTTAAGGTTGTCTCTCTAATATGGCGGCGTCCTAAAATTGCTGAACTTTAAAGGCGCATAACTTTTTAACTACTAAATTCCTATAATTAGAACATGGATTTTCGACATTTTCTCGTCAATATCCACAGAATTTTATAAAAAAAAGTTAAAAATTTTTGGTTTCCTCAGATGAAGTTTAACCGAAAACTGTTAAATACTTTTTTGAAGCCTTTTTCTCGGAAGTTCGACCTCTCTTCGGAATTTTCTTTAGGGCTGACTGCTCGCAGCAATTTAGTGTACGATGGTTGCAAATTTTAAATTATTTAAGGAGACACACTTGATTTTATTTTCTGCAGAAGTTCTACAAGTCACACTTTCTATAATTTCTGACTGTGAGTAGGAAAGAATTAAAATGATTGAGTCCGTTTGTTTGGTCAACAATGTTACACGTAATAGGGGACATGCGAAAGTGGGTTGTTGGAGTTATGCTTGCTAAGGGTTGCTCTATAGCTTGTTTATGAACCCATTCCCTAGATTAAGAAGTTAAAGTAAGTATTGGCTTGTCCGACGTCCTGTGCGAGACTTTTTGCGAGAATGTCCTCGAAAACTTGTTGGCAGAGCATCGAAGTCGAGATGGTGGTGCCGCCAGACGGTGGATGGGGTTGGGTGATCGTAGCAGCCTCGTTCATGTGCAACCTCTTCGTCGATGGCATCATCTTCAGCTTCGGAGTGTTCCTGAACGACATCAGCGACGAGTTCACCGTGTCGAAAGCGAGGGTGGCTTTGGTAGGATCGCTGCAATCAGGATTCTACCTTATGGCTGGTCAGTGACAAAAATTTATAATTTATTAGAATTTTTTTCAGATAAACTATTAAACTTTCCGCAATGGGATGTTGCACACGTATTTATTGGCGTTTGAAGGGCACGTGTGATTTTTTGCAAGTAAAAATAATAAAAATAACACGAGTTATATATTTTTTATTATTTTGCAGAGTAGTTTTCGAAAAATTAGACGTTTATAAAAATGATTTTCAATAGTAAAAAATATTTTGCTTTACTAGCAAAAAGAAATGAACAAATTCAGGTGCTACGAATTAATTCGTACGCCTGATACAAAATTGAAACAACTCTGGGTATTTTCGCAATGGCCGGGGAATGTAGCCGGTGTCTTGTAAATATGAACGTGTTGTGTCCCCAGGCCCATTTGTCTCGGCCCTGGCGAACAGGTACGGCTTCAGGCTGGTTGCGATTCTGGGGAGCGTTATAAGTTGCGCTGCTTTTGCCCTGTCATACTTCAGCACTTCCATCGAGTTCCTTTATATCTCTTACGGCGTCCTCGGTAAGTTCTTTGCACGATATATCCACGCGAAGTTACTGCCGCGTCGCCCGGGAAACTTTCGCCTCTCGCAGCCGACCGAATCTGTTTCATCTTCACCCGCGGTGAACGTTTTTCCTCCGGAGTACACGCGAGACAAGCCTCCCTTCGATCCCTCGATCAGGATCGAACGGGGAAATTCTTTCTCCCGGGTGTGCACGGGAAATTGTTGTTTTGTTTTGACAAATGTGAACGAAAGTAAATTTTGTGGCGAAGTTAAATCGGTCATTCTTAAAGAAAATTTACAATGGCGTCCCTACGAAGACTCTACGAGTCTCATTAATTTTCATCCAGATTTCACGCGGTGTATGTTTGCTCCATTATTAGGAGGTATCGGGACAGGTCTGATCTACGTGCCGGCTGTGATCACTACAGGATTTTATTTCGAAAGATGGAGAGCAATGGCCACTGGGATCGCAGTCTGCGGGTCCGGGATTGGCGCGTTCTTGCTCGCACCTATTTCCGACATGCTTGTCAAAGAGTATGGTTGGAGAAAAGCTTTGCTGTTCCAAGCAGGTAACGCGAGAAACATGTTCTTAAAAACTAACCATACTGTACTTTTTAAGACGAGCTGAAAATTATTTTACCCGGAAAGATCAGAATTTAAAAAAGCTCCTTTGGATAGTCCGCTAATTACTCGGTCCTAATTAACGAGGCCGCAGAAAGGGTGCAACGGCCCGAAAAAAGAAATTATCTTTCCATCCGATTTAACTAATCTCACGTCCACATTTCGCGAACACCAAGTTGTACAAGAACTGGTCGGGCTAGTCGGCTGGATTAGACGGTCTCTGAAAATGTCGCAGGTTTGCTGTTGCACTGCTCCATTTTCGGCGCGATGTTCCGCCCGCTGAAGCCGACGAGGATTAAGGTGAAGTCCACACCGGAAAATGCCGGATTAGAAATGAAGAACGGTATAATGGCGAAAGGATTGTCCACCACTTCGTTGCACTGCGTGCAACCGGCCAGGAGCGGTTTCTTCGGCACCAACAACAACACAGAGTACCCAACCGCTGCTGAGATGCTGGGCAGCAACCCCAACATAGTCAAGTAATTATTCATCGTTTATTACAGCCTCAATGTTCCAAATCAGACTTTTGCCTACCAGACGCGGCTGAAAGAATAGTTTTGATGGTGAAATTGTCTGGAAGATTTTTAAGACATCTAGCAACTGGTCCACAATTTTTTAGCAAGTGGTCCAAAATTGTTAAGACTAAAAATCTGGCAGGTCTCCTAAGATTTCTCTGAGTACAGTAGCACCACGTGGATCATAAGAAAATAGTGCCAAAAATACAACCAGCATTCCCATCACCGCGTAAACCGAGAGTAAGAATCAACGTCATCCCCTAACGTCAACAGAGTCGCAAGTTCGATGTATCCAATTATGATTTCGCATAAAATTAACCAAAAAGCATGTAAAGAAAATAGAACTTGAGGAATATCATGCAGAGAAAATGGCCCTCCAGTGTTAGGCCAGTTCGAAAGGATGAGGAAACGAGTCGCGTGTCGGCTCGTAAAGATACAATCAGCGCGAAGGACAAGAGAGACTCGGTTCCGGAAACTGGTAGAAGGAAACTTCTTGTTCCAGCGCCTCGAAGTCGCTGTACTCGTTGCACAAGGTCCACGTCGAGACGACCTTGGAGAGGAAGTTGAGCAGCTCCGAGAAGAGACTGTCAGCCCCCATATATCCGGACCTGGATGTGAACATGGACGAGAAGATCGCCGAGGAGGAGAACAATCTTCTGGGCGGCGATGTGGAAAGATTGAACGGCAAGGTGCCCACGGTGAGCACTTTCTCATTTATCGATACAGAGTTGCTGGGCATACTTGTCCGCGCTGGCAGGGATTGTTCATGCGAGACTTCGAGACATTGAATTAAACACGTGTTGGACCCCGAATAGTGACATAATTTGTTGCAATAGAGAAAATCTAGCAATAATAATTTTTAGTTTTTTATACAATCAATAATAAATTATTTCTCGTGTTTTAAACATTTTACAATATAGTTTTGAAATATTCAACCACCAATTAGTATTAATAAAATTGAAGATATAATATTTTTTAGAAGATCTTTGAGTATCAATTTTAAATTTCACGAAATATTATAAATAAAAACCTGGAGGTTTTTTTCAAGGATGTACAGTCTCGAATTTCTTTGGAAAAATCCAGGGGGTTAATTTTTTGAGTTGGACGTCCTTCGTCAACCAATTAGTATGCTCGGAAAGCCATTCCGCGGACGTAATGGGCGTTTATGGCGTCTGCGGGGTGGTACTGTGCCAGAACGATTCATTTAGTCGCAATAACAGTAGATCCCGGTGAAGGTCAAGTAACTGGAGGATATTGTTGGCAGATTCGCAGGCACACGATAAGCGGGCGTCGCCTTCGCGCGGACTCGGATTGCAGCCAGAAATCGTTGAAAGTGGGCAACAGGCGGAATCCGTTCAGCAAGGACCCGCAGAGACCATTTTACAGGGACGATATCTTTTATGGGGGGTCGTTGAACAGGCTGGCCCATTACAAGTCGCAGGTAAGAGACGTCTTCGATTTACTCGAAGCCTTGGGCGTCCTGCGAGAACGATTTCATTCGACGAATGCTTTTAAAAATTTTCGGAAACTCTATATTTTCTTCGATTCAGTTCATAGGGGTTGTTTGGGGTGAAATGGTTGATGACTTTTGCCATGAACATGTGAACTTCGATGCTTACTTATTGGGGGTGCTGGGTAACCCTTTACACAGTGGCCAATTAAAAAATATTTCCTAAGTATTGTGACGATTGAAAATAAATTGTTAGTGTAAATCATCTCCCAAGTACTGTGACAATCTGAAATAAATTCTTAGTACAGCTCATTCCCCAGATAGCATTGCAATTGAAAATAAATTCTTAGTAGAACTCATCCCCCAAATATTGAGACGATTGAAAATAAATTCTTTCAGTAAATCATCTCCCAAGTAGAATTGCAATTGAAAATAAATTTAAAACTTAATTTTTTTTATAAATCGTCCCCTAATTAGTGATCGTCAGATTAACTTTATACATACACTTTGTAAGGAATAAATGCATAAATAATTTGTTCGATAATCGTCTACGTGAGAGTCCAAAGAGTTCGTTAGTTCTGTCAAGGATGCAGGGAAGAAAAATCACGAATGACCAGATTATTGGACACATTTATAGCAATCGTCCGTGGGCTATCACATGTCGGTAACGCGTTTGCCAACGGCCACTGACGTCGCCGAGGAGGAAAGCGGCAGCTGTTACCTCTGTCCTGAGAGTGTCCGACGTATTCTGACCACTATGCTTGATCTAAGCCTTCTGAAGAGCCCGTCGTTCCTGATCCTGGCTATCTCCGGCGGACTCACTATGATGGGATTCTACACGCCATTCATATATGTCCAAGGTAAGTAGTACGTCAGTCGTGGTCACGCGGCTTTGTAGGTGGTAACAACTAGACTGTGGATCTTCGTGCAAACATGTAAATCTACATTTTTGGACTACTATTTTTCATTGGTTGGTGATTTATAAAAAATTTTATTTGGTCATAGATAAGAATTTATTTAGGGTTCAAGGAACCCTATTTCATTATGTTTGTGAATGCATAAAATGCTCAATTTAGTAATAATGATGCAATTTAAAAAAATTGAAGCAATTCGTAGTAACACTTGACTCCATTTTTTTTTTTTATCAAAAAGGATATTAAAAATCTTTCAAATAATATGTTTAAAGAAAGTAATAGATTAAATTAGATTTAAATCGACCTTGTTACTTTACAATTCAGGTTTCTTGAATGTTTAGTGTTCCTCAGAAGTATTCTATTGTAGAATTTGGAGGCCTGTAATGCTTGATACACGTAGTATCGAGACCGAGACTTCAAAGGCCAAGGGAATTCGAAATAAATAGAAGACTCGCATTGTTTTGTTACAGATCGTGCTACGAAAGCAGGAATCGAGCAATCCACTGCCATGTTCCTTGTCTCTGTAATCGGTATTGGCAACACGATCGGTCGTATTGTCTGTGGCCTGGCAAGCAGCGTGCCAGGAGTCGATGCACTGGTTGTTAACAACATATTCATCAGCGCTGGCGGACTGTTAACATTTTTTTCTGGGCTATCGCTGTCCCAGGGGTACCAATTCTTCTATGCTGCCACTTTTGGTATCAGTATATGTGAGTATGCAACAGAAAAATGTTCCCATTAAATTTAATAAAAAGAACCAATTGGCTCCGGTCCAGTTCGAAAGCATTTTTCCTGAAGAGATGCGTCTAGAAAATTTTTAAGTAAAGATATTTGAGAATGCAGCTCATAACTGATACTATCAAATTAAATTGCTTTAGGAAAATCAATTGTTTCATCCGCACTTAATATTCGATTTTGAATTTAAAGTGACAAGTTTGATATTGCATGTAAGTTGGAAAATTTTTGAACTTGAATCTAATTTTAAAAAATTTGAACTTTATAGTAGAATTTGAATTTGAATTTGAATTTGAATTTGAATTTGAATTTGAATTTGAATTTGTTGTTAATTTAAATTTTCTTTCAATTGGTGAAGGGTTTAATGTTCCGATGTTTTCGCAGCGGTGTTTGCCTCTTTAAGATCGATCCTAGTAGTTGATCTTCTAGGCCTGGAGAAGCTGACGAACGCTTTCGGGCTTCTTCTTCTGTTCCAAGGTGTGGCGGCAACGGTGGGCGCGCCTCTCGCAGGTGATTAAAAAGCTCGTGATTACTTTGTAATCTCGCTCGTGTCGGCGATGTTACTACAACACAGCTAACGCTACGCTACTGTCTCACGTTAATTCATACTTACCGAGTGTATAATTAAACTGATTATAATCTACGAATCGCAAATATCACTTGTAGATCTCCCACAGTCAACCGCGGGGACTCGATTAATTCTCGTCGATCCCGTCCTCGATACGATCGCGAACTGATTTACGATTTCGCGCGATACGCCTTGATATCTCTCTAAAATAATGAGTCGGCAAAGATAAAAACTCTCCGCTATAAAGGCAAACTATTGCGTTCAAAGGAGCCCATTAACCAGACTCTAAGCTTCTACAACAAAGCGAAATTACTATGCTGATCTAGCCGTATCATCATCTAAGTGGCTGACAGCGATACGATCATCGAGCCGGTTGTCAAAACAGTTCCCGGTTTATCTAATCAGTGGAGTGTTTGCAATTTCGTTCCCTCGAAAAAGTGGCGAATAATCTGTCTCACGAGCATAAATTATTTCATAATCGTCTCATAATCACCCCGTAAACCTCGTTTACAGCGATCTTTTTTTTTAATCTCTTTCTCAGGCGTATTCATGGATGCCACCAAGAGCTACAACGCTGCCTTCTATCTTTCCGGTAGCTTGATCTTCGTGTCAGCGGTGATCTGCTATCCCCTGAAGAGGATCAATCTTTGGGAATCGAAGAAGAGCGGCCAGACGGGCAGCGAAGATCCCACAAAATCCTGATCGAAGCTGCCGAGGACCTCGCCGTCGCTGACTAAACTGTCTTCCGTTCGCTGTCGGCCGATGTGTTTGTACATACTAAAGCGTAATAATTTATAGCGAGCGATCGAGCCGATCCATCGATCGGCGCCCTGCTTGACGGGCCGGAAAACGATTCGGTTCCATGGTGGATATTATGTTTTGAATCGTGGACGAAATCGAGGACGTTCGAAGTCGTTCGAAACATGGGCGGCCATCGTCGAGGCTCGAAGACGCTGAAGAAGGTGAATACCGTCCACGAAGAGGCACCGTTTTCGTCGGAAATGGAGGACTACTGATGATTCGGCCGTGTATCCACTTGAAAATTGTGTTGTGTCTGTGGAGAATCGGTAGAGCGTTGGTGGATCTTTACGCAAAGAATTTCGTCGTCCTGATATATTTATACAAATTCGTACGAATACACTATATTTCTATAGTCGGTGTTGCAATTAGAAATTATGAGGACACAATATATTTTTATAAAGTAATTTTAATCAATTATTAGAGTGCTGAGATTAGCACAGTAAAATTTGTATATACATGAATTATTAAAGATCGAGAAAGAGAATATTTTTGAGAATCGCGTAGACGACAATGCTTAGGTCTATTTAGACTCCTGAAGATAAAATAAAATTTCTGCACACTTTAAATGCATAAAGTTGTACAGCTTGATGACTAGAACGCATAAAAAAGGACGTTAATTCCAAAATTTATACTCTTTTGAACAAACATTTTCCACCAACCCAATCTTGATGATGATAATCGGGATATATATCTCTCAAGTGGGTACGCGGCTTAACGTGAACGCAAAACCGCGGGCAACGATGAAGTATCATAGTGCTCCCGCGAAATGTTAATTGCCACGGAACCAGTTCGGGAACGCGCGACGATTTTTTTCCTTCTGTTCCGTAGCGGCGCGTTATGCGCCGTGACACGCATTTTTTGTTGTCTGTCAACGGAGACTTTTGCGCGTCAACGCCGCGCCGCCTTAATGTGAACGTGACGAAGTGCCTTCTGTTCAACAGTGATTTGTTCGTCTCGAGGCGAGTGTTCTCGAGAGAAAGATTGTACTATAGTTCGTCGACGGACTGGAGATCTCCGAGGACGTACGATCGTTCGTGTTTCCGAAGAGACCGAGAGTTTTCTTTTTCCTTTGCATTATTGTTCCATTTTGTTGTTCCATCGGGGACGCTTAGGCGAGACGCTGTTTTCGATCCAAAGCGGAACAGAGATTGGAGCAAGAGAGACAGTCGAACGCAACGATCCCACGCTCGTGATCTATCGCCGATCTATTTTTGCTATTGCTCTATACAGCCAAAAGCGAACTGCCATACCTGCGAACGAACATACTCTTACTATCTTTTATACGGGCCGGCTCGGAATCACCCGTCGCGATCGTGCACGAAAGAATGTAAAGAATACTGTCATTGTTGTTGTTATTCAAACTGTGTGGAATATACCGAGAAAAATTGTCCACGATCCTCTGTCCCTTGATGTTCGTTAATTATATTAATTTGTTATGTAATATTGACTGCCTCGAGGGTCTGCAATCCCTCCTGCGCAATGTGTTAGTCAGATTGAATAGTAAAATTTTTACACGTTTGCGAAACGATGATAATTTCACTTACTTAAATCATTCTAACATTCTACGATTATTTACAGTCGGACTCAAAAGTTTCTGATCAGATCTCATATTTTATACAACTTTTTGTATTGTGTACGATTTTCCATACTTTTTTTATGATGCCATGTAAACTTTCGTTAAACGCCATTGTGATCATAAAAATTCAAGAAATAAGACTGGAAACTCTTTTGCACGTCACTGTATACGCTGTTTATACAAACAAATACTCCAGAAGTTAGAATGTAAAAATTAAGAATAATTAACAAGACAGGACCAGAAAACAACCTGTCTTGTAATAAAAACAAAAAGAAAAGTGTAGACGTATTCCCATGATTGACAAACTTACAAACGTCACAAGCACATGAAGATCCACAGTCTATTTTTCTATTTTTTATTCTTGACAAGCGACTTATACTTGTGCTATGGCCAAAGAAAAAATGGCCTGAGCACAAGGTAACGATCGACATTGTCAGATTGAGTTTCTCGTCAAAGACCTTGCACATTCTTTCGTGTAGAACGCGGCAAACTCCGTAACAATCTGTATACTTGTAACTTGCTCTAACGATAGTCACGACAGGACAGGTGAGATATCCTCGAAGCTTGCGCATCATTGCCATCGATCCTGGATCCCGCTCCGCTTCCGGGATATCTCACCGATTCGATCTTCTATTATACATAGATCATCCCTCGCGACGTGAGATAAAGGCGTATGTACTTGCATAAACGAGTACACGTAATCTCAATAGACCGTGCGCGTCCGTTCCGGTGCAGTGCTGTTTATAGCGTTAATTAACCACAAGCCCGATATCCGGGACCGTGATCCGGATGTCGGTCTCTCCTTCGATATACGTAGGCGTAAGGACTTGCTCAAAAGTGAAATCCGTTCCTACTGTTCCTAATTAATTATCTACCCTAGGATTTTCGAGCTGAGCTATCATCCTACCGTGTGCAACCATTTTTGGCTCTTTGTCACGTTGTTATGTGCACTCTGCGACCTTTAACTGCCCTACACAAAATGAACTCTTCATTCTTAAATTAATAAGAAATATATAATTAATTGTCACGGTTTAAAATGATTGTTGTTTCCTTTTTTATTAGATGTGCGAATGTAGTGGAGTGTGGCTGTTCGACGCCATCTTGGTTTCTTGCAACATTCTAGTATAATGCTTTCACTCTGCGACCTTCGAATGCAATTTCATAGAACGTATTCTTCGTCGTTAAATAAATCAAACGTAATTAATATAATGAAAATCTAGAATTAATCGTTACAATGATCGAGAACAAATAATCATTGTCTTCCTCAAGTAGAAGCGTACTTACAGGTCGCGGAGTGTGATCGTTCGACGCCATCTTGGTTTCTTGTAATACATCACGTTTTAATACTTTATCTCAGCGAAATCTTATCTGCGTCTCCTCAAATATAATTCTGAAATAAATCGAAAGCGTGAAACTATAATTTGTTTGTTTATCGAGTTTGTATTAACGACGGGCCAATAATACTCGCCAGTGTATAGTACACTGAATATTATAGTGTACATTAAAATCTGTCGGTTCTCGCAACAATACCAGAATGTTGCGGGACGGAACGTCAATAACGTCGCAGAGTAGGCGACACGGAAGGTGCACAACATAGCAGACTGCATCGGGAAAAACATTAGAATCGTGAAATACTCGTCTTGTTGCCGAAAACGAGCGGAACGTGTGTTCCGGGTGTCGGAGTTTTAATTAAATTGTGGCACACGTGCGCTGGAATCGCAGAATAATAGCTCCATCGTTAGCTCCGCGTCGTTTCTGCTGGATCCTCGATCGTTGGATCGCTGATCGTATTGTCAGACGAATCTTCCGACGCGAATGTGCAGCTAAGTGACGGACGCACCTTCATTATGGTCAGTATAGCAATTTTATGAAATATTGTAATTTGCAAAACGTTAGTTAAACAATTCCAGAAGAACACGGTCACAGCACTAGGTACTGTATCTCATTCTATTAGGTCATTTAATATTAAATTTAATGGGCAGTTAATTTAAAATGAATTAATTTCATTCACAGGTTTAATTTGAATTAACATTTTCATTTCAATTTCAAATTTCAAATTTCAAATTTCAATTTTCAAATTTCAAATTTCAAATTTCAAATTTCAAATTTCAAATTTCAAATTTCAATTTCAATTTCAATTTCAATTTCAATTATGTTCATTCACTGGTCACCCTACGACCTCTTTCAACTTGAATGAAACTGACTTCATATATTTAGTTCCACCTCACTATAATTTTTAGCAATTCATTGAATATAAAGACACTTAGTAGGAGTTGTTTTCAATTTGGAATTGTTTTCAACGAACGGTAGATATTGAAGACTGCAAGGAGGAATGCTAAGAGAAACAGATTTTCCTAATGGCGATCGCGGACCGTCGCCTTTTGCGTCTCTTTTATCCTGGCACTCCTTGAATCCTTCCCTCTCCCCCGCCCCCGTAGCGTCATACGCCAGCTGCACGTTCGCGGGAGCTTATAAATTATTTATCCGCGAGGCGTAGACGCTAGATCGTTGAAACGTTCGATCGATTTCTAATTGGCCGCGCTTTCTTATCTTTCATTGCCAATAACAACAGCCTGGCCGTTTTACAATTTATTAGGCTCCGTGGCGCGGCTTCATTAGCCGGCGCGTTCTGCATTTCGTTAGACTGCATCCACTGCAGCCCAGCTGTGTTGCATTTCGCTCCATAAACGCGCGTTTTTTATTGCTGATCCGCGTGAACAGCGTTAACCTCAGTTTATTAAAATTTCTGCAGCGAGCTTCATCATGTTTAATGTCTGCGAAATAAGATGTGGAAATAATTGATGTAGACTGCAGATTTATTTGTTTAAAAAATGAGTAGACGAACCGCAAAATAGGATAAAATAGGATAAATACCACTCTCCATCGCGAGGTCAGAATAAAAGCGCATTCTAAAACTGCACAAAAATCCACGGTCGAGCATAATTCCTAAAAGCTGATCTCCAAGATAAAACAGAACTTTTTCGCGCGCCAAGCTGCAATGAGACTTTAAGTTCCTGGTGTACACCTGAAATTTCACTCCGAACTTTCGGCCCCACTAAATTCATCCGTCGCCTGGCTGTCAGCAAACTTTTTTCAGTTTGAACGAGACGATTCAATAGTTGAGAAGACGCTAGGCATCTGCAGGACGACGATCCACTCGAGGTCGGCGTCTCTTAAAAAAAAAAAAGAAAAAAAAGAAAAGCGAAAAAGTTCCCCGTGACATCGCGGAGCGCTGTTCGTTAAAAACTCGGTCTCTCGAGGAAGTTCAAAGAAGAAGGTCAGCTCCGAAAAGGAGGGTGTTTAACGAACGGCAATAATTTATGCCCGGGTATGGTCGCGCGAAGAAAAAGACCTGCGCGCGGCAAGATGGCGGCTGCCTGGGACCTCGTAAATACTGTAGGGCGCCAATTCCCTTTTACGACTTAGGTACCGGCGAATTGCCATTTCGAACCGGTTCAATCGGTCTAATTGAAAAAAAAACATCCTCGAAATTCGAGGGAAATTGCCGTAGATTGTCTCCGGCGTGTTGGTCCGCTTCCTCTGCGAAACCAATGAGCAAAACTTGGATGCTGTGATTGTCGGTCGACACTTTGCCAACTCGTTTTCAAAATCCTTGTAACATTTCATTGGAATATATTCAGATTCGTTCTTACAGTTTGTTCAAAAATAGTATTATAATTTGGTGATTAAAAAAATTTTAATTTTACAATTTTAAAAACTCAGAATATTTTATCGCAGATTCGGAACATTACTCGAATGATTTGAAGTCGGCAAGGTTACAGCCTCCCCTAATTGTCTTCTATAAACATACGATATCCGAGACGGCTCTCGGCTGATAAAATTGATGGCGCGCCCTTCTCGCTCAAGGCAAAAAAGCTTCGAGGCAAGAAAGTTGCAAGGCAAAAGAGCTTTTTTCCACGGATACTCTCAATCCGTCAAGCTTCGCCCCATCGTCTGGCTGACCCTCTTCCTCGAGTGCTACTTCCTCCGCTGAGAATCAGTTTTTACTGCGGACAAGGCGCGCGATTTCGCGTTCGACGGATATGACGTATAATTTTCCGAATTCGATGTATAACATTGTTGAATTTCAATAAAGCTAAGAATATAGTTAAAAATGCAACAAAAAGGAAAAGGGTATTTCGCGAATCACTGGAGACAGCACGCCGATTATTACTACCTTCCAGCTGCTTTATCCCCGAAGAAGAATTCCTCGTTGTTTATACTACGCTGTAAAAAGTTTAGCTTTCGATATAAATTTGTTATTAAGTCCCCCCTCTCCCTTTCCCCATGCTCGAACGACGCTACAACATGCCGGAAACCATAAACTCTACTTCGCGCGTCGGACAACGGCCCTTTATGAGCGGGGATAAGATTGTAAAACGGAGATCGTAAAGGATGTGTTCCTAAGTAGTATTTTCATTTCGATATTATTATACCAAGCGACGGTGAAGTTCGTTCGGCGTATACAGAAATATTTTATTCATGCGCTAGTCTTATTCGGTGAAAGGGAGTCTTTGTCAAAGATGCCAAAGTGATCATCTACATTTTTCTTATACCTTCCCATTTTCGATCTTCCATTGCGATGTCGGCGCTTCAACGGGCTCGTTAAAAGAACCGACTTTGACTTCGGTGAAGTAATAATCGAACACAGGAAAACCGTTGCGATTGTAGCTGTGAGCAAAATCGCGGTTTTTATGTGAAATAAAAATAGTCTGCATCGATTTATCTCATTCTTTAATCACTTTAATAAGCTAATATTACAACAGTGTCTCTAAATTCTTTAAAAATGTTTTTACCGTCTTGCATTCGACCTGTCAAATTTTTATCACAAATATCCAAAATCCACCAGCATTTCACAATTTAACTTTTCATTGTGTTTGAATCCACAGAAATTTTGGTAATTATGCGTATGATTGTCGACCTCGCCGATTTTTATTACCTATTTCAAGGTCATCGAAATCCGTGAGGTTGTCGATCATCTACATAATTACCAAAATTTTCTTTCGATAACTGCATAAACCGCACGAGCTGCATAACACACCGCAGTGCAATCGTTACAAGTCAATCACTTACACCGATTTGCCAAATCATGAATAGAATCACCCACTAATCGATACGATTCGATTAAAGCAGTGCACACAACGAACGAAAAAAAGAAAAATAAAACAAACAAGCTAAAAAATTCCTCGACTCCCCGATGTCCGGGGCAAATCGATCTAAAAACAAATTGCCGAACGTGTCCGACAACGGTGCGCTGCCAATTGATGGAGCCAACAGTTTCAACAAACCCTTCCGAAGCGATACACTCGTCCGTACTATCCCCACTGTATCAAACCAACCGCATTGTTTGCCCTAATCATTTCGCGAGTATTCGGTGCTCGACACGCTCATTATTACACCCCTTCTGGCGCGGGTTGCCCCATTTACGCTGCCCCCACCCCCTACCAGAAAACCCGTAAAACAATTATACCCGTTTAACTCCCCTCCACGGAACACATCGAGGCTCCTCTTCGACGCATCTCCGCGATTTTCAACCATAGCGTCGGTCCGGGTGTAAATTGCAGAGCAGAGATTGGGGGTGGCTCTAACGGTACTTCTGGAAATAGTGCGCCGAGCGCTATTGCTTATGCTTCACGTGCAATTTTCGAAATGTAGGTACGCGTCATGCGTTCTGCATGTCAATTTTTTTTAGTCTCGATTTTTCTCCGGCAAAAAATATTTGTATTTAAACATTTAATAATAATAAATTAATTATCATGATAAGCTGCAAAATACGGAGCAGAGATTAGGGCTGGTTCAAATAGTTCTCGCGACGTATACGTTTTGCGTGTCAATTTTTCTGCCGCAACAGATATTTATATTGAAAAAATTAATAATAATAAATTAATTATTGAATGATTACCAAACTTTGAAACAAGTATATTTGTGATTGTGAAATTCATGTTTCAATAGTAAATCTCACTATTCCACTCTTACTATTGGGGATCACATGTTACTTCAATAGTGAAGTGTCTGAAAAAATTCGACAACCCCTCGAACACAATCCTACGAAGCTAGTTGATTCGACAACACCTAAAGCGAATAACTCAAATCTTCATTCTCGTAGGATCAGAAGGTTGCAGGGTGATAATAATGGGCGAAGATGCGGTAAAATGGCAGTACTATCAGCCTAAAGGCGGAAGAAAGTCGGCAGGAGGCTGTTCGCCGGTTTCCACGGTGCGCCGCGTCGTCTCTAAGGCAGAGAGCGGCGGCGGTGGCGGCGGCGGCGGGGTCTCTCCGCTTCCGACTGCAGATACATTGCGACATGGAACCGGGGGTTAGTGTAGGGGGTTTCGTGGTGGCGCGAGAGGGGCGAAGGGGCACATCGGCTTGGGGGGTGGTGGCGGTGGTTGTGGAGGTGGTGGGTCGCTCGGGGCTGAGAAAGGGGGATGAAATGCGCCGCGACGCGCTGCGGCGAAGCCAGACCGAGATAGAACCAGCAGAGCCAACCTCCGCTCCGCATCCGCAGCATCCTCCCTCTCTATCCACCACCCCTTCCCCATTTCTCACCCTCTTTTACCTCGTGCTCTCTTCATCGTTTTCCTCGTTTCGGCTTGCCATTCTTTCGCCCTTCTCACCCCCGTCCCCAGCCCTCCCTCTCCCCAACCCTCTCCGTTCCGCTCGCGCACCGTCTCGCTCCTCGTCCCTTCGCCCTTTCTCTCGCTCGCTTTCTCCATTTCACCTCTACGCGGTCCAGTCGAGTGTCGGCCCGTGCACCGTGCAGTTCGCCTCGTGGCTCGTTCGCACGACAGGTGCGCGCGTCACACCGTCTCTCTCGTGCCGGCTCCACGGGATCTATCTGCCGGCTGATCTCACCTGGATCTCGCCCCTGGATCCCACGTCTCCATCGAGAGATTCGACGCGTTGACAAGGTACGCTCGCTTCCGGGGGTAACGGTGGCTGTGGACGCTCGTTAAAAGAGGGTCCACGTGGTCCTGCGGATTTCCAAGGTAGTAGGGGTGCTACCCTCCTGCTCGAAGGGGGAGAGGGTGCACTCTTATTGGACGGAACGGTTGCGAAGACCACCGACGTCCCTCGACTCGTAAGAGACAAGAGTCGCGTGCACTGGAAAGGTGCACGTTGGAGTGCATCAAGGAGGGGTGCGAGCCTGCTGCTACCCCTAACGCAGAGGATTTCGGCAGCCCGTGGAACTATTGTTCGTGTATTGGCTGAGGAGTTCCGGTGGCATTGAAGGAACTAGGATGATCCTTGTTTCGTTGATGTTGCTCCTTTGGAGGTGGTTGTTCTGCATCAGGACTGGGATGGTTGGGAGAATTTTTTTTAACACTTTGTGCCCTTCATTTTTAATCGTATTGTAGTGTCAGTATAAAAATTTTTTATTTTAAAATCGTAAAATTTGTTCACCTTCTGAGCTGAATTTTCCTTACGTGCGGATGTTCCTCATTGAGATCTTTGATTATTTTTTTATTGTGTCCTTCATTATGGGTGACTATTTTTTTCTAGGATTCTTATGACGTTGGATTGTCTGCACAACAATTTTGGAGGGCATACCTCCGCTATTTTCGCTTTTAAAAATTTTAGAATTTGCCGATCTCTTCTAGATTGTTGAATTTTTCTTACACCGTTTGTGTGAATGGTTCCCATTGAGAAAGCTTTCGATATTTTTCGTTTTGCACACTATTTATTTTTGGTCGCTATGTTTTGTAGAATAGTTTCAACACTGAATTGTTCGTACAAAAATTTGGAACGACGTTCTCGTAGATTTTTGTTGTTGCCTTTTCGCAGCACGGCCTTCACGATTTTTGCACCCGTATGCTCTTCGACCGTGTTCACTCCATTTTTTTCGAACAGTTGTGATATTGCGCTACATATTTCCGCACATTTATCGTTCCAATAATACTTTTCGGCAACAATGTTACTATTTTCACTCCATTCGTTCCGAGTGTAAATTTATTTCTCAGACTACTCTGTGTCGGGGGTAGTATCTAGAGGATGTTCCCTGTGTCTCTATACGTTGTCAAAAACACTGTCCAATAAAATTTATTCGAATCTTGGTTTCGGGGACACTGTTTCAAAAATATAAATTACGCGCACAAACGAGTTGCTCGACGAATCCAGAAATCAACAATTCAATGTTATTTACATATTATAACTGCACAGGTAGTACCGATAGTACTGGATCGAGCCAGCCTGACTGCGGATGTTTACGTGCATATCGATCTCCTTGGCAATAGGTTATTGTAAGTTGAAGGAAAACTTGTTTACTCTGTTAGAAGTTGGGCCGCGTTTCCAAGAAAACAAACCAAGCCAGAAACTTTGCTAAACGTTCAACTGTTTCTAAATTCGGATTCAGAAATACCGTATACGTATACCGAAACGGATTTCCAATTTTCTCGTACACACCCAGCCACGAACGTGAAGTCAAATATTACCATTTTAAAGATCCTTCAATATTATATCGTTCGAAACGAAGGAAATTTTTAACCCTACACTGACGAAAACAATTAACACTGTAGACATACCGACCACTAAACGAACGTGTTGTATATTCGTTTATAACAATAACAAGATCCGAATGAATTCGGATCTCATATGTTTATGGTGTCACGTACCTGATTAAAGAAGTACACCAAGAAATTTCTCAAGACAAAATTTTTATGTAAAATTTCTATACTAAAGAGTTTCTCGAGAACAAATTTTCATGAATTTGTATATCAAAAAAATTTCTCAAAAACAAATTTTGATGGATTTGTAACATTTGTACAGAAAAAAATAATCTTGAGAAAAAATTTGTATGAATTTGCAAAATTTGTACACAAAATTTCTCAAGAAAAAATTTATATGAATTTTCAAAATTTGTACACTATCGTGTTTCGTTAAATTTCTGAAACAATACCTCGGACGGCATAAAATTCGCGATCAGAGAAGCAGAAAACTGCGAGAAAACGAACAATAAACGCGAGAACAAGGGTCAACCGTCGTTCCGCGCCGAGTTTCCGTTCGCACACCGGAAGCCTCGGAAAAGTCGCGTTTTACGGCTGCCCGCTTTTTCAGCCCGTAAGCCGCTCACGGAATTTGCAGCCGACTACCCAGCGCCGGGACGCCGCCGAAAACTCTGTGGAATCGAACAAATCGTTATCAAAGGGGATGGGAATGAGGTGGACGGTGCGTGAATAGTGATGCGTTGATCAATGCGTTGCCACGGTCGCCGTCGTTCGCATCGTCGGCGTTGAATAGACGATGCGCTTGAAAATTCGCAGCACGTGGACAGGCTGATTTTCAATTTCCACGCAGACGCGGGCTTCCGAGCGGAATACGAAAGACCGGATGGGCCTTGCGCGCGGTTTCCGGAGCGCGGGTGGCGCGGGCTCTTTTCCGGTTACCGAAGAGACCTCTTCCTTCCGAATCCGCGGAATCTGATTACCCTGAGTGCCTTTGCGAGCACTTTGACGCTGCCGAAGACGGCAAGAGATTTTCAAGGTGGTTGCGCGAGTAAGTTGATGGGCGAGGTTGTTGACCTCTACGCGGAACGAAGGAGCTCCTAGAGACTCGATTACAGTGATTTCAACCCCCTTTGCACTCGGAACTAATTGGAAAACCAAACGTTTCCTCCGACCTGAAATATTTCCCTGTAAAAAATATTTTTAATAATCGTGTAGCAAATTTTTAGTGGCGCCTGACGTGATTTCGAAATTTCCGCCTCGGCTTCGTTAAGGAGTTATTAACGAAAAACACGGACGCGCCGTGGGCATTGGCCGAGCCGGAGTTCGTCCGCGATAGCCCCGCTCTGATTGGTCCGTCTTTTTCGTTGATATCTCCTTAACAAAGCCGAGGCGAGAATTTTGGTAAAGGAAAGAATTACTTCGAATTACCTCAGGAACCATCCGTTTCAAGGATTTCTGTGTTAGGAAATATTTAGAAACAATTTAACACTAACAACACTTAAGTCGACTACAGAACAATTTGTTACTCACTGCGTTGTTCAAAATATTAATAGTATGAAATAGCCACTTTCAGTTCTCCGTGCTAAAATAAATAATTCCGACCACAGCAGAGCACCAAATTGAAAATCGTGTTCCCGAGACGATTCTCACACGTCATCTTCGATAATACCGTACGAACACTATGTTTTTCCGTTCAAGCTGCAAAAAGCTGCGAACGCGCTCGCCAATGCCATAAATATCGAATTTCGGAACGGGGTTGAACGGAGGTTAATCAACCGGATTGGGGTGGGTGAGGGGGAAGGGGAGAGCTTAAGTGAAACTAAATCGCGGGAAGAGAGCTTGCTGCACCGCATAAAGGAATTCGATCAGAGAACGTTTCGTCGCGAACAATAACCCGACGGGTATATTCACCTGGACGCTGTTCTCACAGCCTCCTTTCTTCGCGGGCATTAATCAGATTAAAATTCCCGCTTACGATCGGCGAACAGTCTCGAAGCCCCGCAAAAGCTTTCGAATGTTTTCCTTTCGTTTTTCCGACCGGCTTAATTTAATCTCCCGGAAATGGTTAATGCTCGCGACTCCCTATTACGCCTGTACAAAGTGGCTTTGTTCGAATGAACGGCTCTGTGTCGGAATTAAATGGTGTGGGCCAAATAAGTGGTAGAAATGTTCCGAATACACGATGAAAATGTTCCAAGTAAACGAGAAAAGTGTTCTAAGTAAATGTGGGAAATGTTCTAAATAAATGTTGAGAATGTTGAAATATTCCAAATAAATATTTAGATCATTGAAATGTTCTGAATAAATGTTCAGAATGTTGAAATGTTGAGAATAAATGTTGAGAATATTAAAATGTTCCAAATGAATGTTGAGAATATTAAAATGTTCCAAATGAATGTTGAGAATGCTGAAATATTCCAAATAAATGTTTAGATCGTCGAAATGTTCTGAATAAATGTTAAGAAAGTTGAAATGTTCTGAATAAATGTTGAGAATGTTGAAATGTTCCGAATAAATGTCGAGAAAGTTGAAATGTCCCAAATGAATGTTGAGAATGTTTTAATGTTCCAAATAAATTCAGAAAAATTCAGATTCATTTCGACACTCTCCACGGACGTCACAGAAGCGAAAGCAATTGCCGGTAAAATTAGCGAAAAATCCATCGACGACCCGATAAAACCGATTAGACCGCGGCAGACTGCGGACAGCGGGTTAACTGGCGGCGAACAGGTGAGAATATGTCGTGGCCGTTGCTCGCGAAAGCTCCGCGCGTGCCATATTTCGCGCGACAACGTTCTGCCCAGGGAGTCGAGGCGTATTTTTTCGTTGGTCGCCGACAGCTATTAATTTACAGCGAAAATTAAACCGCGACGGGAACAACTCGACAACGTGTCTCGGCGAGAAAGCGTTGTGACCGCGGCCCGTAAACTGCCGGCCGAATGTCGTGCCCCTTGTCCCCATCAGTGTCTTTTCATTACCGTGGTTAATTTATGCGACGCCATAAAACGGTACACACCACACGGGGACCCGCGTGCCTGGCACGTGTTTACGCCGCGATAAACGCTACTAAATTAGAAAGCAATCGATTTCGCGTCGGATTACGTCCGAGTAAGTACGCCCCGAGACGATGCTGGACCGTGCTGCAGCCATTTCGAGAGCCTCATTATCGCAGGACGGGGATATCGATTAGGCGAGTCGCGGGAAAATTTTGTTTTGGACATAGATGAGAATTTTTTTGAGAACTTAGTATCTTTTTGAGTCTTTCGCGAGCATTAGATTACGGATATTATATATTTGGAATAAGGATGAATAAATAAAATATAAAATGCAATAAACTATTGTTGCATTATATTCAATATCTTAATATGTTTATAATACGTTTTCGTAAAATTTATAGTGAAAACATAACGATGAAAACTGATTTTAAAGATTCGCGACAGAACGTAAATTTTCATAATCTCGAGCCGGACTTTGAAAATAATTTTCTGCCGAACGTGATCGAGGTAATTTCAATTTATTCCCCGCACGGGTATCCCCGGAACGGATGTTCGCAATTTAAAACAACATTCCACGAACGATGTAACGACGAGATAATGTAAATCGACGACGTGTACACTATATCTGTCCTTTAAACATTTATCATCGCGAGAATGTCCGAGTATGAAAGTTCAATTTTTTATTTTCAATTGCGGTCGCAGTAAAAAGCGAGCAAGGGAACGAAACGAGATAATGGCACCTTCCATCGACTCTTTCATTTCTCGTCTCGGACAACTTGTTCGTCGGAAGGTAATTTTTGCCAGCGGAAAAAAAATTCTCTCTTTAGCAGCCTTCTCACGCGGATCCGGCAATCCGACGGACCACGTTCGGGAGCAGGTAATCCCGCCGCTCGAGGAAGCCATTTTGAATATTTGCTCTAGCGTGAAACTTTCAGAGCCTATAACTGGGAAATAAAGGGCTCGAGGAGAACTATGTATGCGCTCGGGAACATTTTGCCGCATATCGGCGCAACGAATTCAATGCGCATTCCGTGCATTTCGACGCCGCATTTCGGAAAGTTTCTGTGTACACTAATGTCGCTACGACGACGACAACGGCGCTGCACCGGCAATAAATACGCCATCGAACACTAGAGATTGTTGTCCGGCAAACTCCCATAGAGAAACTTACTCGCAAAGGGTTTCCTTGCTTATTCGATTCTAGAATGCTGTTTCATACTTTGTTGTTATGTTACAGTTTGCTGAAGGTGCGACGATAATATCACGAAAAAGTGAATAAATTAGTTCGTTCGAGATTAGATTGCACTAGAAATAGCAGAGAAATTAAACGAATGCATTAGATGCACGGTCGGTTGGCTGTTTCGAAGATCTTTTTAATTTTCTAGATTAACGAAAATCAATGGAATCTTCAACCCTTTGCGGCCGTATGTCTACTCTCAGCCGGCAAAGCTTTTTTACCGTTCCAGCCATATGTTTGCTTCCAGCTACCACAGCAAAGAACCATACTAATTATAATTAATCAATTATACTAATAACATTTTCTGATATATAAATATTTCCTTTTGTCGTTTCATCAAAACGAATAAACGCTTTACTTTATTCCATACAATCATAATTGTATATTAATATAGTCAAAATCAATTTGGATGTCAAAGTCGACAAGCTTCGGAGATACGTAGAATTCGAAATAACATTTTACAAATTGTGTTTAAGCGTGTAGGATTCCTCAGTAACGACGAACAAAACATAAACATAAACCAGTCGACAAGCTTCGGAGATACGTAGAATTCGAAATAACATTTTACAAATTGTGTTTAAGCGTGTAGGATTCCTCAGTAACGACGAACAAAATATAAACATGAACGTAATACGACCGCAAAGGGTTAATTTACATTCACCACAAAGAATTTAATCGGTTGATCATTTATCCAATCAAGGAGATTTTCGCTGCACTCTAATTTTTAAAAAATAACAAATAATTGCAAAATTGCTGGACAGTAATATTGCATCGAACCTGTAGCGGTGAAATTATTAATTGATTCATTATAATAGTGGAGGAACGCAATGATTAAATAAATGATTACCAACACTCGGAACATTGGTTTACATCGAGCAGAAAATGGTTCCGCGAGGCGAGGACGCCAAACGGTCCTAGCGCAAGACGCGTTGGTCTCGGACGAAGGCAAATTTAGCGAAAAAGAGACGGGGCAAGGCGGGAACAAAAGGCGCACGGCATCCGTCACTTGAAATTTGCCCTGCTCGCGCCACAATGATCCGACGAGTCCATTGTGCGACTTTAGAGGGGGTCGAGGGGGCGGCGGCGGTTACCCCCTCGTCTCGCCGCGCAGAATGCGCCATTAGCGTTCAGCGAAGCGTGGCGCAGGAGTGCCGAGTTAATGGGATAACTCTTCTGGGGTTCTGTATAGAGGCTCGCCGGTCGCGGAGACAACAGGGTAATTAACACAGTTTTCGATTTTATTAGCGTCATTAATCCCATTGTCGCGGCCCCTGGCATTGTGCGCCGCGTGTACTCCCGTGCAGCTCCTCGGAAACCAATCTCGCGTGCCACGAGATCGCTCGGCTTCGATAAAGTCGCGAGGTATCGGCTTCGAGCTGCTTCGAGCACCACTCGAATCGAGCATCGATCATATACCGGGCGAGACATATCGTTTTTCCAAAGTCCCGCGAATTTTGTGTGCCTCGCAGGAGCTTCACTTGTTCGATCCGTAGCGTTATTAATAACTAGCCTGGGTTATCAATAATTCCATGCATATTTGTTGCAGAAAGTAAATAGAAATTTATTTTTTCCACCCATAGAAGTCTAGATACAATATTTTATATTGATACATTTTTAAACTTTATAGTAATACATTGTGAGGTGGTTCAATTGGTACATTTGGTACAAAATTCATTAATCGAAACGTCAGCTTCGAATGAAAATGTCTGTCGTCCCACCTTGTATAAGGCTTGCAGATTGAAAACCGCGAGTTTCAAGGGCTCCGAACCGCGCCGCTGCCAATATTTATTCCAGCACTGCGTTACTCTTCACCTGTTAACCCTCCAACGATAGAGGGTCTCCGGCACCCCACGAAATTTGTTTAAGGAGTAGCGATAGAAAGGATCCTAAAAGGGTTCGGAATTTGTTGTTTTTAGAGCAACATTGAAAATTGTTAAGAAATTTTTGCTGGGAAAATTGCACCCTCTGGATGGCACGCTAGTTCGAAAATTGTAGTGTTCGAAACAGGTGCAAGATGTATCGTACAAATTTATTTTCCTGTTTAGTTACCTTGTAGCTGAAAGTACATACTTACGGATAGTGATCCGCCTGTATGGTGGGTTTATGGGATCCCTTCGTATTTATGGCTCCTTGGAGCACATTAACCTGTATTACGAGCGCATAGATATCAAACTATTAAATGTTTCCAAGTATACCGTGTGTGGCATATCGGAAGCACGATTAATGGCGTCCAACGTTTCGCATGAAATGATTGGAAACGGTGCCTTAAGGCTTCAAATTCTGCGTAACAATCTGAAAGAGCAACTTGAAAAGTTTCTTCTGAAAATATCAATGTACCGATAAACGATTACTCGATCTAAATGATCATATATTGCGCAACTTCTAAAAAAATACTCAATCGATTTTTCCTAGAACAAAATTCCTAAAGGTGACGTTTTCATCGGATAGTTAACAAGGCGTGCGATTGCACCATATTTTCGCGAATTTTGCTCAGTGTGTATACCGGCCAAGGAAAAACCGTCACGACCATTTGCCACGGTTGCTTATAGCTTCCGTTTCCGACAGCCATGTCGATTTCCTCGATGACCCTGCGACTTTACTACCTGGAGCCACGTACTCACCTGTAAAACAACGTACATACATAATCCGCGACGCGGTCAGCTCACCGCGAAGGTGGTAATTCCGGTGTTCCACTATCGCCGGGGAATCTAACGAGAACAGCTTCGCACGCGAAACCGCGCGCAACTTTTCTTGCACTTTTTCCCCGATTAACACTGCTATACACCGTAGCGCGGTGGCCATTTATTTCGTGGCACGTCGTGGGTGCTCACTCTAGCACGTTTGAACCTGCTGGAATCATTAATCTCTTGCCTCGAGTGGCTGTTGCGAAATTTATGCCTTGTGTTTCGCCGAAACACGGTCTTTCATTTATCTATCTTAGTATCTGCGATCATAGTTTAAAAATTAATTTTTGTATCCTAAGTGCTGGATATTTTACTCAGATATTGTCAAGCGTAAGAAATGAGATCAATTTGAGGCTGAACTTCGCCCGAAGAAACCAAAAATATTTGACTCTTTCCAATGTGACCCTCTGTATTTTGATGAGAAAATGCCGAAAATCCAAGTTTCAATGTTAGGAATCCACTGGTTCAAAAGTTATGCGCGTATAAACTTGAGCGATTTTAAGCGTTTTTTGCCAGGTTGGCAATATAGGAATCTACGTTATCGACATCACCGCGTGCTTGTGCTGCCATCTAGCCGATCTACCATCGACGCTGTGTACATGTCAATATGGCGGCGCCCATAGCTCTCAGGAACACTTAAAATCGCTCAACTTTAAACACGCATAACTTTTGAATCAGTGGATTCCTAACATTGAAACTTGTATTTTCGGTATTTTCTCGTCAAAATCTACAGGATTTCGTTTCAAAAGTTGAGAATTTTTGGTTCCCTCAGGTGAGGATTAATCCTATCGTGCTGACTCTTGAGTCTACTTAAAACATAAATTTTTGAAAATACAGCAAACTTTGATCGAAGGGTGCGGTGATAAGATTTAGAGGACTTTCACTCCCAAAGCAGTATGGTATCATAAGTAAACCCCGTGGTCGAGGGAGGCCCACGTGGCTTTCCTCGTGTTTAATTTGATCGAGAGCGCTTCCGTCACTGATCCGGAAGAGTTTAAATCCCGGCGCGAGGTTCCTCGGTGTCCGTTCGTTTGATTCCATTAAAGCAAGTTTGTAGGAACACAGGGATTACACCAGCGGAACTTTGACGATCAAGTTTGTTAATAGATTACAAGCCTATTAGCAACGAAGTTTCCTGCCCTCGCCACTTCCGGCTGTCCGGGATTCGTTCGAGTGTCATCGGGGGTGGTCCACCCCTTAATTCAATACATATAAGAAACACCTTACCGTCGACCAGCATAATCCTTCCCGAGCCCGACAGATTAACGCGAGAAACAAGAAACCCCGTCAGTGTCAAGATTTTCGTTGCTTCGGAGCAGCTTTTAAGCTCTTAAAGATAACAGCAATAGGTAATTGGACATTGATGGCTTTATTTAGGGAGCTCGGCCTTTTCACCTAATTGCGCACTGTGCTCACGTTTCTTTGAAAGAAAATCGCAGAAAGATAGAAAACATTTACGCGGATACGCCCCTTCTTTATCTTCTTCTTCTTCTTCTTCTCCTTCCAAGTTATATTGGATGAGCCATTAATGTGTTTACACCGAAGAAAAATTTTTTATATGAATTGTAATAAACTGGAGTTAAATAGAAACTTATTTTCCTTTTTAATATATGTTTAATAGGCTGAAGATAATATAACATTTTAAATTTCTTCATTCTTTTTACTATTTTTTTAATCTCTATACAAAATAAAAATAGAAGCGCTAGGGATGATTTTTGTGTGTTCAGGTTGTACAAATGCTAGATTGTGCCTTACATGTACTTTTCTGATTGATTACTACAATGGCTTTGCCCCCGATCGTTTGTTATTCCTTGGAGACAAGAAGAATCCACGGATTTGTTCCTCACGACCCCGGGATATCGCGAACCACACGTTTTCTGTTTTTTAGGTGGTGTGTTTTCTCGGGTGACGCCACGATAATGGTTGAATATCACAGAGGGTGCATAAAACACTGAACCATATTTTCAATGGTGTTAAAAATAAAATATATGTGCAATTGTCTCTAACCAATTGACCAGTCTTCAATGAACAATCTGTAGCAAACAATGTACAGAAAAAAATCTATCAGAAACGATGAATAAGGAACACCATTTGTAGCTAGTAAACAAAGAGTTTGTCAGTTTAGAGACATAGCACATGTTAAAGTTTTACGAAGGCACTGCGGAAATACTATAAGAAATGCCATTCAGTCATTCACTTCTCATGTACGGACGTGTCTTGCTGCGGACGACCTGCATTTTGAGCATCTAAAATAAGGTGATATTACCCTTTTCGTTTTATTACTTTTGTATTCTTCAAACTGAAACTGATTTTTCCGCATTCAAGGTCACTTCAAGGTCATCGTGTGTAGATCGTTGAACTCATCTTGACGTCGACTACAACATTGCATTATGAAAAATACATTTTAATATGCAAAAAATAAAGTGATCTTGAAAAAACTGTTAAAATGTCCTTCAAAGGATATTTTTTATTACCATCTAAATTAAAGCCATATACATCCTATTTAGTTATTTTATCTTACTTTTAATATTAGCGGAAATAATTTAGGTGTTCAAGATAAAATTAACACCCTGTATAAGGGACAATGCATAAAAAACAATCTGCAGCAACCGTGTCACAAGAAAAAAAATCTAATACACTCTAAAAAATCCTCTCCCCCGTCGTCCCCAACGATGGCTAATTACCCGAAACCAAGGGGCGCATTTCATCCCTTAAAATCCAGCGTCGTAGATCCTTCTGGATCACACAAAATCCGAAGCTCTTTCACCGCGAAGAGCCCGAGTGGTGTAAAAATAGCCGGGTGCATTAAAGTGGATTCTTTTGCCTCAGGTGTGGCGGAAGGTGATCTCGTCTCGGCGCCGGACACAAGGGAAAGCGACGAGCATCTGCGAAGAAGAAGAAGAAGAAGCAGAAGAGGAAGAAGAAGGAGCCGCGGGTTTATTTCGGTGCTAATTAAGTGGCGGCGTCCGCGCACGGTCACGCGAGCGAGCGAGCAAGCAAGCGAAAGAAGAGCGGTGCCTAATTGGCACGGGCGCAGGCGATCCTTAATTGGTTAATTCGCGGGAAGGCTCGTACGAGCGTCGATGCGTCGCGCCGCCGTGCGTCGCAGGATGCAGTCGCGCCCGGTCGCCTCGGGATAATCGTGTCCTGTGCCCGAGGAACGACGAAGACATAATCGAAGGGGAAACCCGGCACACGAGACTACGACTTTACGATAATCCGAACGACCTTCTTCCTCTTCTATGACAAGTTCCTGCAGTACGTGACCAAATTCGCGACCATGACCAGCGGGCAACGGAACAAGTCCGTGGTGCATCCTGAGCAACGCTACGCCTATATGCCTTGCCCCCTCTATGACACTGGTGAGTCACCATTTTATTTTCAATCCGTTTAATTATCGCTCGCAATCCGCTGCGGATGTTTATGGAACACTGAATTTCGCCGGCGGGATTGTTTACAAAACAGTAATTTATTTTGTTTATGTCTGATTAGGGTACCATCTTCTGATCTGGAGGATTTTAAAAAATGTTCAGACAGCATATTTTATTTGATGTTTAGAATTATTTTTATTTTGAAATCTCGTTTGGGAAATTTTCAAAATTTTTAGGAACATTACCCTAGGTAGTGGTTGTGTATTAAAATACTTTTAGAGGAAAATGTTTTTAAAAAATTGTCAAAATTTGAGGGATTAAAATAACATTTGATAGATCAGTGAGCAGAAAAACTTTTCCAAACGCAATAGAAGTTAAATTAAATTAAATTAAACAATAAAAAAAAAAAATTAAATTCAATTATATTTTAAAATTGTGTTTTCCATGTTAATAATTTACATAAATGCATAAACATCCGCAGTTCATTTACTAGTCAATGTCCCAACAGTTCGCCAGTGATTCTTCATGGTGGAGGTAAATTCTTGAAATTAGATTTTGTAAAAAATCATTAAATTAAGTCACTGTTTTACATAGGACGTCCCAGGACACCTCGTATAATCAGAAATGCGGAATGATTCTATGCAGAAAACAGAGCCATACGAACGGAATGAAATGCTATCTCACGACGCGCAAGTAGAAACAGTAAGTCATGGACAGACACGCTCCACACTCGTTTCTGTCGGAAACAAAAGCTCGCGAGGAAAAATTTTATTCTACATTTTCGACTTACTATTTCTGAGAAAATTGCCTTCTTACTGACTGCTTTATGAAACCGACGCATTAGCCTACTTCCAGCACTATATTTTCATTGGACTAAAGCCTACAGTCGCAGGGTGCAAACCATTGTATATTACAATTTCCTTTCGCTACTTTCCAATATGAAAAATAAAAACACCGGGTATCAGGGAATTATATGAAACCTATGGCTACAAACTTTTATAAAATGTATCATACACCAAAATGGTATAAACAGTTTTCAAATAAATGGAATAATTGTTATCCTAAAAATTTTTCTGAAAGACGAACTTATTTCACATTTCAAAAGTCATCTGGGACTGCAATCTGATATACGAATACAGAGTGCCTCAAAAATGTTGTAGTCCCTAGAAAGGAGTGATTCCTGAGATCATTTCAAGCAACTTTTCCATTTTCGAAAATCTTCCCCGCAGCTCCGTTCGGGAGTTATTGACGAGAAACACGAGCCAATCAGAGCGCGGCTACTGTAGACGGATTCCGGCTCGGCCGATGCCGGTCCGTGTTTTTCGTTAATAACTCCGCAACGAAGCCACGGAGGACATTTTCACAAAGGAAAAAGTTACTTCAAATCACCTCAGAAATCGCCCTTTCAAGGAACCACAACATTTTTGGAAACATGTTGTATATTTTAAAATTAATTTTTTTCACGTGGTCTGCAACCTGATATTATACAATAATGGTTCTCCCAAAAATTCTTGCGAAAGACAAACTTTTTTTTTATAATTATTTTTCTTCCAGTAGACCGCAACGTGGTTCTCGAACATCTTTTATTTAAAACAGTGTGAAGAATGTGATATTTCGCGAACAATTAATCCGTTCACAGAAATTAGAGCAGCTTTGTAACTAAAAGGGACGAGTAGAATATTTCGTAGAACAAATTGCTTCCTCCGAAAGAATCACTGCAGGACACAGCGCTCCTTCCTTTTAGCTAGTTTTACGCGCGGGATTCAAATTCCCAGGTCTCATACATAATCTTTTAGCCAGTTAGCTCTCGCGAGTTCGCGTCGCTTTCATATTTCAATCCCACGGTTTAACAGTTGATCATAAACTACGGATAATCTACTCGGGAGCCTCGAATTTCAACCCTTTGACCCACGAATGAAAGAGAGATAATACAATCGAATGATATTGAAAAGGGTTCGAACGGATTTGAAATGCATCGAATTTCCTTTCGGGTCTGTAAGGGTTGAAAATTCTGATCGAACGTGTTGAATCGTGTCGTCGCATAATCGGATTTCCCCGTTTGTTGGCAAGATTTCCCGTTCGGTTTCGCAACGAGCCGAATTACTAGAAACCCAGCGATGCGTTCAGCTTTAGTTAGCCGGACCACGGTTTAAGGGCAAAAATTCCGAACATTATTCGAGCCACGCGTGTCGGACCGAAATTATTGGTCGACAAGTCGTTCGTTGGAAAATTAATTGAAACGAACGCGATACGCAGCGGGCGCGGAAAATACTGGTTAGGAAAATACCTGTCAGTGCAGCTTTAGACTCAATGTGCAAGTTTTTTGAGATTCGACAATCTTCAAATGGTGGAAGGTTCGACAATGTTTGTTAATAGTTGTTGTTATACTTGAAAAATTGATGACCACTTTCTGATACTGTTATGCATTTTAAATGCAACTATCTTAGCATTATTTATTCCAACTCCTAACAAACAACTCCTATAAATAATCTCTAAAATATTCTGCATGAAATTTTCATAAAAGATGCAAGATTATTTAGCAACAATTTATCCTAACAATTTTCATAATTATCTGAACATCGTTCCTTCCACAAAAGTCGAACTCCAATTCCAGTATAATCGATCGGAATCAATATAAATAAATTTCAATGTGCCTCAAATTTTCAATAAAAAATTTTAATTGCAAATCCACGTAATCCACGAATCCTCGAACGGAGTTACAGGAACTGTCTCTGAAAACAGTCCCGCCCGCCGCGCCGCCTCGAGAATATGTTTAAGCATAAATCCGAAATCCCGTTGAAAAATCGAATGGGACTGTGTGCCTCGCGGAACTTCGTCCCGGCCTCTTAATTAGGAAACTTGGCGATTTTGTTATTCAGATGAGCCGCGCGTGTATTATAAAAGGTTCTCCGGCGTTCGCTCGGCCGCGCGCGCCTTAGAGGGTAGTAACAGCTTAATAAATATTGATGATGGAGGGTAACTTGAGGAATAATCGGATATTTATGTCGGCCGTAAATAACGGCCGCGGGCTTCTCGTTTCTCTGAAAACTTCGCCTCTCCTCCGACGATCCGCCACCCGATTTTATCGAGCAATACGTTTTCCTTCGCCGTGGGGGGGGGGGGGGGGGGATAAAAACCGTTGCGAAAGTTTAGTGTAACGAACCAATTAGAAATTGTCGCCGCGATTTCGCCCCGAAGTTCGGCAACAGGAGAAAAGTTGCGGGTCAGCTTTATTAGCTTCCCTCCCGAAACGATATTTAGATGCAAACTCTTCGGACATCCCATCGCGGCGCGACGACAAAAGCCTTCCCCGCTGGTTCGGAATCGGCGACGAAACTTTTCGAACTCTATAGCAACCCAATTTCCTTTAGCGCGAAGTGCCGTCGACAAGTTTTCCCACGATCGACGCCCCGGAATCTTATACATAGAACCTCCGTTTGCATACCGATGCCAAATAAGCAATGGGACAGCCATTCGAGAGGGCTCTGCAGCTTCTTCTGCCATTTTTCTCGCGGGAGGGAATAGCGAAAGTTTCTTCCATGGAAATCGCGCCCGATGCTAGCCTTTTTATTCCGGACTGTTTATCGTTGATGGAAATGCAGCGAAATTACGTTGAACTCATTTGAAATCGTTAAGCGATCTGAGATTGTTAGGGTCTTCGTTGGAAATTCTGTGGTGATTTAAAAAATCTTGTTAAGTTGGTAGGATTGTTCCAGGATTTAGTGGTTGGATAAAATGGAAACAAATAAATTTTAAATATAGTACTGTTTTCCCCTTTGTATTAGTTCCTTCATAACTAAACCTGATATAGAAGGTCTGAAAATAATTTATAATTTTCTCAAACAATGTTCCGTACGAATTTAGAAACAATGTAATAGTTAAATTTCTAAATATAGTTAATTTCTATGATAATTAAATTTAATAGGGGATAACAGAGCTATACCTGTATTGCTTTATGCTGTACGCTTAAATATTGCTAACAGACATAACAAATAAAACTTCGTTAGACATATTCTACAAGAAAACTATTTTCAAAAGAGATCTCTGGCTTTCCGACACGGTTTTGTCCTTGCGTGGAATTAATTGGCAATCGTGATAATTAGCGGAGGCGGTCCAGGTGAATTTTTATCGTCGATACATTTGGGATTCCGTTTGAAATTAATTCGATTGGCCGCGTGGACCGCGCTCCGTCGCGGTGCTGTAATGGAATAATATTGCGGAGGGTTTTCGTGATAATATTGCGAATGAAATTTGCATAAGCGAGAACAGCGTTGGGTATCCCGTATTCCTCTCGATTCCACGTTGATCGTGGACACATACGCGACCCGGCAAACAGTCCGGCCCACGCGTCCGACGTTCTGCGGCGATTAATGATCGGTTTTGACGAGCGCGGACAATAGCTAGTTTCTGCTTGCGGGACGATCGTGTGGGCCTGTTACGACCCATCCGGAGGGATTATCTGTATTTACAAGGAGTCTGTACGCCACTTTACCCATCGGCTGAATCCGCCCCGGACAATGCTATTGTCTGTTTTTCGAAGGAAGAGGCGCACCGCGAGAGCCACAATAGTTCCGCGAGACAATAAATGGACTAGTTTATGCGTTCATTGCATTCTATGGAACGGTGCTTCCCAGGCTTTTTGGATTTAGTAATTCTCTTTGGACTTTATAGGAGTTCTGCGGCAGTAATTTTCAAGAGGACAATTTTTAATTCTCAGCCAAGGGAGCTTTTTTCGATAATAAAGGCAATTCTTACGGTGAATATATTGATCTTGATGTAATTTTTAATTCAAGAGCTCGTTGTTTCATTTAAACAAAAAGAAGTTGGAAATTACGTGACGATTTTCATGATTGCTTTTATTATCGAGTTTTCATGTTTGCAATTTGCAAGCGGGAGTATTATGGAATATTTAATCCTCGCGGAAAACATATTTTTCGGATCACAGTTACAATTATTTCATGTAAATGTATACAAGTAATTTGTAAATACACCAAAATTAAAATTCACTGTAAAAGTAATTTCCAACGAGTTGCATATGAAATACTTATGCAACCATTTTTTAAGGAAAGTATGGGAAAATATAAATTCAAGGTTAAGAAATGTGTAACAAAATTATTCTCTAACTAGGTACGAGAGTAAGAAGGCTTCTTCGATAGCACACGCCGTCGTCACGAACACTATAAATTCTCGTTCGAGTACTAAAGCTCGTTCATCATACGGAATCCTGAAGTTTCGGATACGGATTTCTGGTGTAAACGTCGTCGGGCCGGGCCGATTAGCGTCGGTCAACTTGCTCGCCGGAAACCGTGCAGAAACTTCGGCCGAATTCACACCGGACGAATCCATCGGCTCCCGCAGGAGTTACGTGGATGGATCATCACGAGAACGCCGCGCCGCGTCGCGCCAGGGAGTTATTGTTTCGCCCGTGTAATTAATCTCCGTTGGTAATTGGACGCGACCGCTGGCCGACCAGAACTTCGATGACGCGACGCCGCGTTCACATTCGCGGGTTAATAGAGATCGCGACGTTAATTTCGCTAATTTAGCGCCATTTAAACGGACACGATATTATTCGAGAAATCGATGATCGAATGTAGAGGATAGATTACCTTGACCATTTGAAAATGTGTTGGATTGGAAATGTCATTAGGCCTAATTAATAAGTGAAATATTCTGGTTTTTGACATTTCAGTGTCTGAACTTTATTCTCCATTTTTTGCACTTGAAACTATTCAAAAATGTCTGAGTTATTCACCGTTTTCTGCAATTTTCGCGGAATTCTTCCGAATTCCTGAGAATTTATGCGAATTCTAGGCAATTTATGCGAATTTATGCAAATTCCTACGAATTCTAGACAATTTATGTGAATTTATGCAAATTCCTACGAATTCTAGGCAATTTATGCGAATTTATGCAAATTCCTACGAATTCTAGGCAATTTATGCGAATTTATGCAAATTCCTACGAATTCTAGGCAATTTATGCAAATTTATGGCAATTCTAGGCAATTTATGCGAATTCGTGCGGATTCTAGGTAATTTATGCGAATTCCTGTAAATTCTAAGCAATTTATGCGAATTCCTGTCAATATCTTCGATTATTTCCCACGATTTCTTGCAATTTGCTGCGATATTCTGCAAATTCTAGGAAATTCCAATGAATTCCTGCGAATCCTAGGGAATTCCAGTGTATACCTGCCAATCTCTACGATTTCCAGCGATTTCCTGCGATTATCTGCGATTCCTGCGATGCCGAGACGCACCAGGACGCGTCCAGCTAGCTTCATGTTTCATTCACGGTCCGTTTTATTATGCAACGGGGCGGTTAGCAGGCTTACCACGTGCTCCGTCGGATTAATTGCAATTTCCGACGCCTCGCGACAGAAGCGTAATCGGGACCGTGACGAATGAAAGCGAGTCCCAGCTCTCTATCTGTCTCTCGGCTACTGTAAATATCGGCTTTTTCGGCCGGTTACTTAACACCGAACGAGGACAGAGAACACACCGATCCGCTTTATCGGCGGATTTCGCAAACAGACAGACAGAGAACGCAGCAACGTGGCGGCCGCAAGATTAACACAAAAAGGGAACGCAGCCGGTTGTTTATTTTATTTCAGCAGTTTTATTTTTGGCACTCGATGAATACCCGGCCTCGATTGGCCTATCCCGCCGAAGTCAGTTAATGGCGGAGCGAAAAATTGAACAGGCAGACGCTCTTCAATCAGCCGAGCCTAATTGCCACGCTCGTATATTTTGTTCAAGCCCGACGCCGCGCCGCACAGGTGACGTTTGTTTGCGAATTTGCTTGGCCGGTTGCGGAATCATCTTTCGGATTTCTCGGAGGTTGATGGATAATTCGGGTGCTCTCTCTCTATATGTATATGTGTGTGCTTTTCTAATTTAAATTTCCTTAAAAAAAATTACATTTTACATTTTTAGCAAAAACGAAGCAATTTAAAAAAATTGAAAAATGTCGATGTATTTTCGACTTATTGGAATGATTAAAGATCGAAAAGACTGTTCTCTGCAACTGACGCGAACAATTTTTATTTTGCGGCAAGATCCGCAGACCAGTTGTAACGAACTGGGCCAGGAAAGACCCCGAGAGCAGGCAGACAATTACAGAAACTGTCGTTCCACGTTTCTGATGTAAATTCCACTAACTATTTGTCGAACTACCGTCGAACACTGACAAACTATTCAGGCATCTGTCGATGGAACTGTTCCAATGGCACGATCGATAATTTGTCTTTAATGTTAGTGGTACCGTTCTCCAGGGCTTCGTATTGTCGTAGAGAAAATAAGGAGACATCGCTGTAAAATTAATATAAATATATATTAAATATTATATGGATACACTAGTGAAACGAGTGTCGCGAGAAATTATTTTTTATATCTGATAAACAGAATTCCTCGCGTTGCTGTAGTGTTGAACAGGCGTAAATAAGGATTAAGCGAGTTTGTTTTTCAGTAGACCTGTTTGCAATCTCGGTAATTTATATCTTGATTACTTAAGCCCGTTGTCCAGTGATTAAAAGCTTGTGTGCGAATGGATTAAATTGCTATCCGAGTCACTTTTCTTCTTCGGATTGGTTCTGGAACGTTTTAATCAATGCTAATTCACCGTACACTCTGTGTAACTTTATTAACACATTACTACAATTTGTACATCAAGAAAAATTATCCAACTTATAATTCAAAAGTGACAAATTACAGGTTTAACTGCAATTGTACTATAGATGATATATTTATTTAAACAATTTATGCATTTACGAAGAAATTGGCTATTTGAATTATAAAACGAAGTGAAAAATTAGAAAAATCTAAAAATAGAATTATATTGTTTTCAATGTAAAAAAAGTGATTAGGGGATGAAATGAATTTTTATTTAACTGCTGCTTGCCACAACCGCTGCTGAACATTTTCATGTTGCATAAAGATTCGCTGTCTAGTTATGAGTTTCTGAATTAATATTGCAATTTGTTATTTATTTCGTAAAAGTGACAAATGGAAGTATTTTCATAATTTATTTTGTGAAAAAATAAAAATATCTTCGTAATTTATTTAAGTAATTTCTGGCCAGATTAATTCTTTGAATTTATAGTTCAAGGTTAAGTGGCAAGGTTAAAAAATCCGGATGCAATTAACAACGTTTCACCATGTGTTAGTCGCTTGATCCTGGATGCTTGGGTTTACGTAAGAACGCATCCGCAGCCGGCCGACTGCACCAGAATCGATTGCATACCTTGATGCGCCCGTGCGAAAATTTCTTTTTCTCCCTGTGCGCGGCCTAGCATTGCGTCCGAACCCACCCCCGCATCAACCTTGACTCCCTGACGCATTTAGATCGCCGGTTAGCTGCGTTTCTCTATGTGCATTATGTGCATAGCACCGCATCGTTTACTTCTCGACGTATGGACTACGAGAAGTAGTACACAGCTCATGAAAAATTCAGTCGGCCGCTTACAAAGTTCGCACAAAATTTCTATTTCTATAGACTTTTGTCGCCTGTCGGTCCCTTTGTTGCTATCTTGCTGGTAGGTAGACTGCGAATCATTCTGCATTCATGAGAATGATGACTGGGTAACTTTCCAGACACCGGAGAAATCAAAAGACTGTGCAGGAGGGCTGCAAGGAGGATTCAATAAAATTATATTTAATAAATTATACATATATTATAGATTATCATATTTGTTACTACAGTTGACCTTGAGTGACCTTGAATGAGCTTTATAATACATCATTCGTCTTGATACACTATCAGAACATAGATAAAAATAGTAATAAAAAATCGTTCCACTGTGAAAAAACATAGTTGACCTTCGTATTTTCTTGATACCTCCATCTACACAAGAAGTGACCTGTTTTCAATTCCCCACCCTGTATATGTAGTGACATTGCAAAATTTGCGACGGCATGTAAGTATGCATAGATTATATAATCATAAATATTATATATATATGTATAGATTATATATAGATTATTAATATTTACATCTCCATCCAAATGGTAGACGACTAAAATTTCACCTAAATCCACAAACAGTTATTAACAGTTACACATGAAATAATTATTAGCATGTAGAGTCGGCCACGATAGTTTACAAGGATTAACATACAGGTTGCCTCAAAAGTTCCTTTCACAAATGTTCAATATTATTAAATGTTATCGGTGCACCTATGCACCATGCATTTTGTCGCAAATGCAATCAATCTGCAGCCTAACGATCACAGTCGAAGGTCCATTGTCTGAAGGCAAAAAAATGATCTACAAAAAAGCCAGAATAATTTAAAGCAGTCGATTAACAGCAACGATAAGAACGGAATGCCTGTGTTGAACGCAAGCGGATTATCCGCCATTAGTTTACGCGTTTCTGCATAATGCATGAGTCCGTGATAAAACAGGTGCCGTTCTCTTATCGCGAGCTGTTTTTCCTGTCGATATCCTTTTGATACTCCGGCCGCGCGCAGTGAAAGGCAGAAAACGGCACCGCACGTCGGGCACCGCACGACACCGACGCTCGATTTCACCCGGTAAATAAATAATCGTTGTCCGATAAGAAAAAGAAATCGTCACGGTCCTTGCGGCCGCACCGGTACGAACCAGACTCGCTCTGCAATTAACCCTTTCGATCGCAGCTGTTCAATGAGCCACGGATAATTGCTCCGACGAACAACGATAAATGAACAACCGGCGGGAAGGGAGGGGAAGAAATTACCATTATTATTCCCGGTATACTTGGAAACCGTATCGATCCGACTGAAAACAGACGGCCCGAAAGATTGCTAATTTTACGCTTTTGTACATGCACATTTGTTTATGCACGTTGGTGATCTCGATAAACAGATTGTTCCATTTTCTTTTTTTTCCGTGAGATAAGGGGCCCACTTATTGGTAATTACGAGCAAATCTAATTTCGTGAACACTTTACCTTTTTTATGTCCCCGAGAAATCCCGTAGAAGAAAATTTTTTGTTTATTGTTACATTTTCTTGAATGTTTTACATATCGACAACAGAAGAATGGCATTTTATTTAACACGTGTGATACAACAGTGCCAATAAAAGTCAAATAGGATTTTATACAAATTTATTCAATGATATAAGAATAAAAGAGACAAGCTTTATGGACAATATTTCACGAAATATATTTTTAAATAAGTCCGCGGATCTCCATGCGAAATGAAGATTGTTTGTCACGATTGTTGGTCAAGGGAATAAGAATTTATTTCTCCCTCTTTCTCTCTCTCTCTCTCTCTCTCTAACGATTTTATCAAGATGCAAACAATGCATAAACGCCTTCCATTCTCTTGCATGTCTCCACTGTTTAAAATCACCCTCACCCGTTTCATTTCATATACGCATAAACTCCGCGTATAAAAATATTGTTTCACGTTCCATTTTGCTTACCGGCGTACACTCGATTTTCCGCTCGATTCAACCGCGAAATCGCAGCGGTTTTATGTTGCGAGAGCGGCTGAACGGGCTCGGATGATTTGTTCGAGTCTCGCTGCTCATTTATCGCCTCGCGCTAGATAAATCCCGCGGATTTGATACGGACGAAGATCGACCGGAGCGAATGCGATTCTTCGCGGCGCTGTTTTTGTGTGTTCTCTATGTATTTTCGACGTGGAACACGAGTTCGAGGCTCGCGCCGGCCAATATGCTTGATTAATATCGAGGTTAACGGCTCCGCCCGTCACGGACGGTCTTATCGCCCGTTTGCCTACAATGTACGGTGGCAGGAGTCGTATCTCGCTGCCAAAAATATTCTACTCTTGACCGAGAGTACTAGAAACGAGGAGACGTTGCATCGGACCGCGTGGATCCCGTCGTTTCGCGAGAATTTCGCGCTGGGTTGCCAAATCTTCGGGGTCCCACGGAAATCACCGACACAGGTTTCTCCGACACGGTTTTCACCGACAACATTTCACTGACTCCAGATTTGACCGACACGATTTTAACCGACGTCGAATTTGACCGACAACGACTTGAGTATTTGAGACCACAGTAATAACCAACAGTAACACGATTTACAACGATACGCATATGATGTTCACTAATAAGGATGTGCTATCTCATCGTTTATATACTTTTTGAAAACCAATCCGAACAGAATGTATTTGCATATAATTGATATGTCCTTAAAGTATTAGATGCAATATATTATTCTCAAAATAGCGAAAAGGAAGTCCATTTAACTAATAATGAATATAATAAAAATTTCAAATACATTTGATGGACTGTATAACAACAAAAACATGTATGACAACGAAAATATTAACATAATAAATAAAAAAAATTTTAGCTTCCTTCAATTAATTGTGCGATAAAAATAATAGTTGCAAGCAAAAAAATATTACCGTTGTTAATAACTTTCCTAGATCAATATAACAAAGATTTTAAGTACATTCGATAAATTGTGTAACAAAAACATTAATTACATTTTTATTATAATCTAATATTGTGTGCTAATGCCTGTAAAAAATTTGTGGTGGTGTAATGTGTACGATTTCTGAGTATTTTTTGAATACGTTCCACTGCAAGTCTATCCTTCTTCTTTTTCTTTTCTGAGAGTTCACCGACTGTTGTCGGACAAATTCGATGTCGGTCAAATCTGGAGTCGGTGAAAACCGCGTCGGAAAAAATCTGTGTCGGTGATTTCCATGGGACCTGTTTCTTCGATACAAGGAACGAAACTATTTTTATGACTGCGTCCAAAGTAAACAAAGGGGACGAGCGTAGCAAGCAAAGAATCGACTAGCCCCACTATCGTGCTCCGGCTGCCCGTACGGACAGGACTCGCGCTGGCCGGCCGGGTGGGGGTGGCCGATTCTACGTCATCGACTCTCGGAGCACAACAGCCGTGTTTTTCACGGACTAATATCGTGCCCGGACATGCTTTTTGATTTATGACTGCGTCTAGATATCGCGCCGACTGCGCCGAGCGAGACTTCAATAGACAACCGAACATAGAGAAGGACAGAATGAAATACGGATCGCGTCTCTTTCTTTCCGATGCGCTGTCCTTCCTTGCGACCGAAACTTTCACCCTCGATTAAACCGCTAAATACGATTGAAATTATATCGTGTTTGGTCTTGTTTTAATCAGAAAAATGATGCCAGAAACAAGCCAGTGAAAGTACCATAACAGAAATAACGAAAATTAAGAAGTTTCAACATTCGATTCATGGTGTCAATGTGGCGGTGTTCGCACCGATATACCCGAGCCTACACCATCGTCGCCGTCCTGCGGAGCATAGACTAGGGTTGAGCATTTACTGTACAGCTCAAATTGTATTGTGCTTACTGTGATTTTAATCAGAAAAATGCCGCAAATCAGTTGGTGCAAGTCCCGTGAAAAAATAATGAAACGTAAATAAATTTGTTAATTGAATTAGTCGCGGTTCACCCTACGGGTAGAGATTGTATTAGTTCGACATTGCATAAGCTTGAGATAGCTTTAAGATTGAAATTTTGTGCGGAAATATTTGTGACTACGTATTCTTGATGGTATTAACATTACGCGGCAACTTTTAATTTTTCTCCGTAATTTATACATGGCACACGGATCTTTAATTGGTGGACCGTGGATTTTGCGGAAATGCAAATTTCTTTTGCGAAGGAAGTTATTAGTCCACTGGCAATTTTCTTTTTTTTAGTAGAAATAATGACAATTATTTCTTGTTAACACTGAACACTTGAAAAAATATAATTTCCAGCTGAAGAATTTTTAACGTACGGTTCAGTAAAAATTTTTCCTAGAAAATAGTTCACAAAATCAACAATTCAGTCTGAATACAAAACACTAGTGTCTCTGCAACAAACAAATATATTCGCGGAATTCAGTTGGGAATTTTCGTCACGAGTCAACTAATCCCGGCGAGTTTATGCAAATATACAGTTTTAAGTTCCACAGAAGAAAACACAGCGAGCAGAATAATTAAAGAAAATTATAATCCGAGAGCCGACTCGTTTCGCAATGCATGCCCCGCTCGCATAACGCGAGACGACTAGCGTTCATGGGAGAATAATTCGCGGAGAGTATCAAAGTAAGCCGCGCGATCGATCTGTGTGACAAAAATTGCCGAAGCTTTGAGTTTCCTGTCGAATTCACAGAGCTTATAGTTCGTTCCAATTTATCCGTCGCGCACTGGTCAATTTCCTCAAAAAATGTGGACAAAATTCGTATCTCTGGCTTTAAAAATATATTCTTGCGTCTATAATCCTTTCATTGTCCTCCAGAATTTTTAATAATTATTGGGAACCTTATACCATTTTCTTTGGCAAACATAGCATAATCAGTGTTAGAGAGCTGGACACAATTAACAATTCGGTGAAATTAAAATTCTCAATTTTTCATGTGTACTCCTATACTAATAATCAGACTGCAAATTTTTATGCAAATTTTTATAGTAAAATAAAGAAAATCGAGAAATAAAATTTCGAAACATTATTTATTGTCTATATTGAGGGTTCTACAGTATCTCTCCTAGGAATCCATTTTCCTAGTAAAATGCGAAAAAACTTCGGAAAATAAAAATTCAATAAATCATTATACAAAGAAATCAGAAAAACCTTTTTAAATATTTTTTGACGCTTTTAAGATTTAGCAGAAAATTCTGTGGACACAAAAAATGCAGTTTACTTAGAGGTAAAACCTGCTTTTTCTACAATTTTATCTACCGGGTTTCCGAGGAAATTGATCACCCTGCGTCGGCCATGTTTGAACCCACCCTCCATATCGCTACACAAGGTGGCAGAAATGGAAAACAACATAATCGCACGCGCGTGAGTTCCAACCCTCTGCCCCCGTCATCCCCTACAACGAAATATCTCCGAATTTATTCCGAATGATAAATCCGGCGCCGGTTGTGTCAAGCTTCCGCCGGTTTTACTACTTGTTGAACCGTGCTCGTGTTAAAATCCCGTCGAGGATCCTTCTCTGGGTTCGCTCTTTTCAAAGTTTAGCTACCGGCGCGATGATACTTCGCACGCGGCGAACGAGCTCGGGTGTTGCACGGTAGTAAAGACTGCTTGGTAAACGAGAAATTCCTCTGGGAGCCCTGGCGTGGTATACTTGGTGTGTTCGAGGATATTGTGAACCAGCCGCCATGTTTGTTGCTGAATTTTTGAGTCTGCGATGGAGAACAATCGCAAAAAAGTGTTTCTTTGCATATTTTCCTGGGGCGAAACACGGGAAACAACCCCAATTATTAAACTTAACAAAAAAACATTTCGTTGCACATTCTTGCAAGGTGAAACGCAAATAACAACCTTTATTCATTAACATTACTCTTCTGAAAAACTACTCCATGAAATACAAAAGAACAACTATCGTTGCATATTTTTCTAAGGTGATGCAGAGGAGACAACCATAATTGTTGAACTTTTTTTGTTCACTCCAAAGACTCCGTTTAGAAATAATTACGCGTCGCGTATATTATTAACCCCTAACCGTATTTCAACGAGTCAGACTCGTGATGAAGATTTTAAACAAAGTTTTTAGATGAAATAAAATTTGATTTGTTTGTAATCAATATTTCAGCATTAAAATCAATGTAGCAATACAAAAAATATATCTTTTCTCTTCTGCGACATTTTTGGGGATGAAGAGGTTTTAATCACTATAACCGTAAAGAAAATGGTACGGCAAGGGGTTAATAATAAGTTTATTGAACGTTTAACAAAAATGAATACAATAGAAGAAGCTAACACGTGGTGTGACGTCGATTGGACGGTCGGAACTAACTAGAGATTTCAGATCTAGCTGAAATAATCGAATCGCAGGGCGTCTTTCTATTGGCAACCGTCGAGGCATATAGTATGAAAAGCTTACATTTCAACAATAATAATTCTAACCAATCGTATTTTTATCAACAATGTTATGGTCGCGTGATAAAAAAAATTGCAAACATAATTGTTAATCGATAGGGAGGAATAAAAATCAGAGAGCGCGTAGATCAGACAGTTTACGCTACTCGAGAATTCAAGAACCATTTCACAAATTGATTCGCTTCGAAAATCCCGAAGCCCGTCCCGAGGCAATCAGATTTTCATCGAGTCGTTAAAGGGGTCGCTCACACCGTTGAAGAGGATCTCGGTTGATGATCGTCGGCGTGAAAAATTGGAGAGTCATTCGTCGGGGCTGGTCGGTTGTCGGCGGAGCTGCTCGCAGCCGGGAACTGAAAATAGAATGTAATTGCGCGGAGGCATTGTGAAGCAACGGGTGGTAAGTTCGCCCGAAGGCCGAGCAAGCCAGAACCACGGAATGCGGAGAGACACACGCACCTACGTTTGCTATGTTTCCTTTCCTCCTCCCCCCTCTCTCTTTCTCTTTCTCATTCCTCCGCCCTCTGCCACCCTCGCGAAAACATTTCCGCATTAGGCTCGGATCCGCGGCAGCCGGTGACGCAGAAATTGACCGAAGTCAGTTTCGCAACAGCCGCCACGTTATATCGATTCGTCTCTCGACTTACCTGTGACTCCTGCGAAAACAAATCCAATTGCTGTTTGTTGCTGCCGTCCGAGCAAGTCTTCGACGCGAGCCGACGCATACTGCGCGCGGCATGGTCCAGTTCGGGATTTTTTTTTCCGGTGAATGGAAAAAGTTATGGTTTTGGGAGTTTCGGAGGTACATTCTGTGGTCTTTCTTTTACTGCGAACGGACCGACAACGTTTACGAAGCCTCGAGGTCGGCGGGCGTTGATTCAGCACCCTCGTCGACTTGTTTAGAGTGTACTAGAAAATTTAGGGATTTTCGATTCTCCTGAGTGTCGCTATCTATCGCCGGCTTAAAATTGGAAAATATTTTAAGAAAGTTCTGACTCTGCATTTTCTCAGGGGTGCAAACGTTTAATTTTCATATAATTATTTGTACACGTTTTACATTAAACAATACCCTTTGCACACGGAGCTATTTTAACTTGAAAATTAAACAGTTCTTTCAACCGAGATTAATTCCATTCGATATTATTTTTCTTCATTTTATAGATCTGAAATTGATATAATACCTCGTACAATACTTAAATGTTTAGTAATCGATTAACATACTTAATAATATAAACAATATTAATATAATCACCACACGGGTTCGATCAATTGTTAACGACTAACAGCAAATTTGCAACATATTTAACTTCGACGTTTCAGTCTTATTTCAGACCATTTGCAAAAAAACAATTGCGTTTGCTATATATAGGATGAATTAAACATATTTTGAAGAACATAGGAACATTTTTATTTTGAATTTAAGGGAAAGGGAAAAGACGTGCGGGTTCCGTGTCTGTAGGATAAACACTGTTAGTCATTAATAGACAGCGGATCTTTATGCAAAATAAAATTTTTTTATATCAATTACAATAAATTGGAGTGAAATAGAAATTTATTTCCTTTCGTAATATTTTTAATAGGTCGAAAATAATATAGCAGTATTATTCAATTTTTCCAATATTTTTACTGTTTCAAATTATACCCACTAATTTTTGCTATAAATGCATAAACATCCGCTGTCTAGTCATTAACAATTGATCGAACCCGTGCGCTGATAACATTAATACAGGTGTTATCAACAATTTACGATCGATATAAATAATTCCAAAGAATAAAGATTCCAAAATCTTAAGAAGATCAGAACAAAATCCCCTTCTCTGCTAAAAACAAAGTCGCGTCAATATTCTGTCAAGCCCCGAATATTCGCAGATGCTCCGCGACACGCTCGAATTTATGCAGCAACCGCATTAAAGTGTCGCAGCCGAACGCGTCCGCAAAATTGCTAAGAGGAACGCTGGAACTTTTTTGGCCGACCCAATGGTAATTCGTTACTGTCACCGTCGTCGTCGATAGTAGCTATTTTCCGAGGACGTTTTTTTCTCTCATCTCCCGAAGAACCGAGGTCGAGTTTATCCCCGCTCTGTCTCATAACCAACCGATGGGGAGGGGGGCGGTACTATCGAAACTTCGCGAGTTCATCTTCCGCGGTACAAACTGACTTCTTTTTTCCCCGAACTTCGACACGAACTTCCATGCATTCATTGATTTCCCGACAGACGGACAAACTTTCCGACTCCCCCTGGAAACCGTGCGAATATCAAAGGATACGCATGTCGGCGTGCAGTTTCGCCTCGCGAAGGAATTCTCCTCGCACGGTGGAAAATCGCGCGTCGCCGTGTCTCCGGAAAATAAAAAACGTCCGCAGGATGAAGTTGGGAACAGTGGCCTCGATATTTTCCATTTCACCAATGTGATGCTGACCTTGCGTGGCCTTGAAAATCATCGCGTCGTACGCCAGACCTGTCCAACCTGTTCGTCGTCGCACGCGGTCCCCACCACCAGTCCGTTCCCCACTACGTTGTGAAATGGTGGGGAAACGACACCTCTCACCTTAACGGAACGAACAAGTGGGAGAACGAGCCAAATGTGTAATTCGTTTTGGCACACGCTTTCACACGAAATAAAAATACAGCGTTTTATCGATAAGTGTCCCAAGTGTCTGGCAAATAATTGTATCAAAACTATTCCCACTACAGCGGGGTACACGCCGTGAGGAGCCCTGCAGCTCGAGAGGCTGCGGCCACCGAGAAGTGTAACACCTCGTTGGTCAAAGTTCTGTTATTGGATTAGTTATGTTTACATTTTTCGGCGATCGAGGCCCTCGGGCTTCGTTGTCCTTTTCTATGTTCGGCAGAAGTCGAAGAATAGTATCCTTGGCAGATAACACTGTATGTATATAGAATGTAGCATTCCATTTAGAAAATTGAAAGTCACCTTCGTTTCTAAAGAAAAAAAATGCAAATAACAAAAAATTAATGACATAATTTGTCCTGTTTCGTTTGTTTTCTAATGTTCAGCAAAAGAAACAGTGTCTAGCGAACACCCTGTATATCGACAACAATGTTTAATAACATACATATTCAGGGGTCAATTGTATGAATTGCGTTGATGTGTTTTATGAGGAAATTTTGAGGATAAATAAAATTTAGATTTAGTCTGTTCTGTCCAGTTAAAAAAATGATTATGCCAGCTGTTAAGCTTGCCTTAGCAGAGATTTGTTAAAATGATTTGTGTTTACCGTGCTGCGACACCATTATCTCTGACCATAATTATCTCGGTGATTTACGCTCGTGGTACAAGGGAGAAGGGAATTTCATCTCTTTCATTGAATAAATGATTACGGCGCGATTGTTCTCGTTTTCACGTTCTCACGTCGGAAGAATTCATCGTATGGCACCGGAGGATTATTTTAAAGGGTGCATCGAGATTCATTTAAAATCTGATTGGACCACCAGCCAGGCACGGCTCCAGCATGAGAATTAAGGGGAATTTGCATAGCTCGACGACGGTTGGGAAATAATTAAACATTCTTGTATACCGGCGAGATAAGAATTACTGCGAAACGTACGAAAAAGGTAGCCATAACTTTTCAGTTTCCCGTTTACATATTTCGAGCCTCAGCACAATTAAAATTGCCTTTATAACGCTGGAAATTTCTGAAAAAAATGGGAAATTAATTTTCAAAACGTTTCTATTAGCCTGTTTCAAGTCTTGAAAAAATTGCTGTGGTATAAATTAATTTAAAACATCAGCCGCGAACTTGTACATTAATCAGACAAGAATTTCTAGAAAATAGGCGAGCAAGAAGGGAATTGCATAAATTATTTTGTCGGGCTGTTTTATGTCCGGAACCGATTGCAATTATTTTTATACGATCGTTACGACAATTTTATTGGCATGTTCGGACTAATTGCGTGAACCGTAGCGGCGGTTCAGCGACCTCGTTAACTCGGCCAACGTGGTTCGTGACGAAATCAGCGATAAACGGTGTTGAACCGTGCTCTTGAACTTCGGGTTCAAGTTTAACGTCCCCGCCCCACTTTCGCCACCCCGGAAACTTCGATGTAGAACGCCGTTAAACCGGAAATTGCAACGCGTGCCGCGGAGAAGCTCGCCGCTTGCATCGTTGCCGAGCCAGTTACGGCGGCAGGTGCTCGCAAAAATTGCGGGCCGAAAGAAAATGGCTGTCGGAGGATCACAGAAACTTCTAGTGTAAAAATAATGTTCAGTATTTATTTTTTAATACCTTCGAACAATTGAGAGATTGCAACATTCAATATTCGCTGATTCCATTTGACAGGATGCTTAAAAATTACGGGTATGAAAAATTTAATTCAATATATTTGAAAAATATATTGAAAAAAATTATTAAATATCTGAATGAATACATTTTACAATGCTTCGTAGATCTACTGTTAAAATAGAACACTGTTATAAAAAATGACTGTTCGTGATTAAGAACTATTAGCAATATGAATAAATATTATAATAAAAAAAAGGAGCTCCATTTATATGAATTAATCGAATTCATCAACCAAATTTGATATTTTTTATAATATGAATTATTCTATTTATATTTAATATCTAATATTTATGCAAAATAAAATTTTTGTTTTTAATTACAAGACGCAGAAATCATATAAAAATCTATTGTTATCTTTAACAGAAAATAATTTTAGCATGAACCATGTACTATAAATCAATAGAAAAATTCTCAGAGTCTCTGTGTTTGCACCTCTGCTGAATAAATTTCACTAAACACTAAAAGGAAATCGAGTTGCATGTACGAAGGTAATCAACTGCAATGTAACAACGTTTTTTAAAATCTTGATACACCGGTATCGACGCTTCACGGTCATCGCATGATGAATACGAATTAGTTCCTAGTCTGCCGAAGAAATCGATGATAGGAACCAAACGGACTCTATCGTCGAGGCCGTGCTATTATTTGCAATGCTCTTGTGTCAAAAAAAGCCTATCGATAAATGCTAAATGTTTTAAACAGGTGTATAAAAATAAATACTCTTATTCTGTCGAGTGACACAGACTTTGGCAAAGAAAATATTTCTTTGAAATCGTATTTACGATAAACATATTGTATATTTTAGTACCAAGTGACACGGATACACGATTATTGTATAAAGTACAAATATAATATAAAAATATAAAATGTGTTTCGAATAATAATATTTCCATTAATTTATTAATTTAATCGTTAACACTATCATCAAATTAGTAGCAAAAGTTGAGTGCAAAGGGGTTAATAAAAATGTATTTCTTCTTTCGTTGATTTAAATTGTAATAAATTAAATTCTATCGATGCCTTCGCTGCTCTGTGTTTAATTTATACATTTTCGCTATAAAATCCATCGTCTGTATATTAAATTCAGTAGAGTGTCTCGAACAGTTTCAAACTTTGCCCAACCCTGCTCGAAAGTCTGGAGATAGCGTCTTTAATTAGTTAAAATAGTGAAGATCCACCGCAAAAAAGCGGTAGAGAGAGAGGGAGAGAGATAGAGCTAATCGAAGAAGATCGTTTCGCAGTGAAACTCGCAGCCAGGGCGGCGGCCATTAAGGAGATTAACGAAGTCGTTCCGTTTCGATAAGCCCGTGTAGATCAAGGCCCATCGATCGCCGTGACATTGCAAGATCGATGGCGTGTTCCACTGATTTCGTGGGCTCGCCGATATGCGATTCGCTCTTCCACGGTCCGATCTCTCTAACTTCCACCTTGAAGTATTCATAGCTTTGTCCCATCGCCAGCAGCGGTGATCATGCGTGCGGTTCACTTTCGTCTCTCGGTGATGAATGCCAAGAATAATCTAGTCGGCTGTATCGTGTAAATAATCGGACGATCATGCGTCTTCCTGTCCCGGAAAAATCATTCTTCTTCTGCTTGTTTAAGAACTATTTTTAATCCAAATATGAATTATCATCTTCCTGAATGGATGAAAGTTTTATTAGCATTTTGTCAGAGACTACTACATTACATCTGTTACTGTACGTTTTTTGTTTATCACCTCCTCGCTTCGCACATTGTCAATGGATTTTCTGGGGACGTAAAAATTGCGATAAGAATTACACGTTGCCACATTAGATAAAATTATTACGAAAAGAAATGCGTGTCTATACAGTTTCTGTATATGGGCATTAATACTAATGTTTTAATTGTAATTGTAAAAATAAAATTATTAAAGTTTATGATTTATTGTTAATTTTTTTCATTTTAAACAATTTCCCTAAATACTTTCAACTTTAAAGAAGTTTTTGCAACTCTCCAAATAAAAAATAAAAAATTGAACACAAAAGGACCACTGATCCTGACCAAAGGAACTCGAATCATAAAATTCTGAATGAAAAAAGTGTCCCAAATTATGTATCGAATATTCGCGTCCAGAATGCGAAGTCAGGGCCAGTTTGTCGTCGCATACTTTTGCATCGATTATGCGATGGACAACGAGTTACTAGTTTCTAGGGAGGGTTGGGGGGCGTCTGAGGGCTCGTTAATTGGAAATTTCGTGGAAACGAGGCGGCGAGAAAAAGAGGAGAGAGTAACGGTTACCGGAATAGTTATGCGAGAAATGTGAAGGGGGCACGTGTTCGAGGCTGCTCGGCTAGTTACGAATAAGGGCGCGTTGCTCGTTAGAGGCTCGCAGTAGAATACGCCAGTAGTAGTCGGACAGTAGCGCGGACAGAAACTTCTCGGCCCCGCGGAAGATGATACTCCACCGTTGCTGAATGGGACTAATCAAACAGCAACTAGAATTTTTCTCCATTTCGGCTTTTTCTCGCCGTCCACCTTCGCTTATTATCTCGACTGGAGATGGGTAACTGGAGGAATGAAAACTGGCGCGATCCACGATCAATTATTTGCTGGAAACAGTCCCGAGATGCAATCATTCGGTTTGTGACAATTTTCATTGAGAGAGTAATGGGACATTATATTTTATTAAATCCACTATTTAATTATTATTAAATCACTATTTAATTATTAACACACGTTGACTATCATGTCACCCATATGGTTGTAGCGGAATTATTTTTACACATTTAAATATTAATTTTTTCACTAAAGCGGGTGGTTCCAAAGGTGATTCGAAGCAACTTTTTCCTTTGCGGAAATGTTCTCCGCGGCTTCGTTGAGGAGTTATAAACGAAAAACACGGACCAATCAGGGCGCCGCTACTGTCGACGGATCCCGACTCGACCAACGCCAGCGCCGCGCTCTGCTGTAGCAGCGCTCTGATAGGTCCGTGTTTTTCGTTAATAACGCCTGAACGGAACCGCGGAGGACATTTTCACAAAGGAAAAAGTTGCTTCTAATCACCTCAGGAGTCACCTCGTTCAAGAAAGTACAATATTTTGGTTAGGAATATAATTATCACTATATACATATGTAATTTTTGATAGAAGTTAATAAAAGTATCACTTTATTCTTATAATAATGCAGTGAATCCCGACGAAGACAAAGTAGAGCACTGTCATGCCGTTTTTATTACTAAATATGTTTTGACAAGATGGAAGGTAAGATGGCGCAGTTAAATGTGCGTCCGCGATTCAACGCAATTTAACGTCTCTATCCTGAGCACGTCCAAGCCCGACGATTATCGCCGGTGAAAAACGATCGCCGTAAACGTCGAAATACGTTTCGAACGGCGAACGTATCTCGCCACACGACTTGAAAAATAACCACGGTTACAAGATTTACGTAACTCATTGCGTTTATTCTACTTACTTACCAATTCTTTGGGAGTGACGGATGACGTCTGCCCGCTCAATGCCGGGGATGTTGCGTCTTCATCTTTTGTGCGCCCGCTATTTCGAATACAATACGATCACGTGAAATACGACGCGACCTGCTGAAGTCGTCGACCATTGATCCTATGTGAACGACCTCTTACTAGTTTTTACCACCGTTTTAAATGGACAGTCATTTTTTAAAGTCTCTTCGGGTCTCTGGTTATTTTTCCTGAAATTTTTTCTGGACCTGTCAATTGGGCAATTTTCAACAATGTTATTGCAGAACGGATAGTACTGAAAATTTTTGTGTGTGTATTCAGATGCCAAGACTATGCTACGAAAGAAATTGCGAGTCGGAACGAGTCAATTTTTAAAAATGTTATTACGTAAAGGAAGTTAATAAACATTTTTCTACGTGTAATAAAACATCAATGCTACACTATAAACAAATTTCAATGTATAATTCAATAAAATTTCAATCTATATAAACAAAAATACTTTAAATCAAACTCCTATTTAGAAAATCAATGTTAAACGATTTAAAAAATGTCATCATCCCCTACCACATATGAATATAACAAGAAAAATAGCAAAGCTCAATAAATGCTTCCGTACTCTCAATAAATTGCCCGAGCAAATGGTCAGGCGAATTACGACCGCTCCGGCCACTTCCGTGAAATATTCTCGAAAGTCTAACACGGTAAAAATGGATGAGAATTTCGGCAAACAAAACCAGCCATTGATTTCTGATGGCATGTTCCACACCGACAGTCATCGGCACGCTGTCGCGTGCACATCACGGTCGGTGTGCGAGATGTTTCCGCGTGAAAAATGGCGTCGCGTCGATCCCTTTCCGCGGGATTTACGACGACAGACGGGGCCGCCATAATTCAATCCGTCGCGGTTTCGTCTGCGAATAGAAATGAAAAAGTCGACGTTGACGGCACGCCGCGCCGCGCCAAAAAATCCCGCTCGCCGAGTTTTTGGCAGCTTCGACCGAATCTTTGGTTCGCGGGTCATCGAGCATCGTCGGGACACCAAGAACACACGCAGAAAAGAAATCTTTCGGTCCTCGCACGCGTCCAGGCATTCGAGACGCGGTCGCCAACTTGGCACGACTTTCTCCGCGATAAAGAATGACGGATGGCACACGGATCGGCAATTTATACGTTGCGAATCTCGGGAATGCTATGCTGTCCGAAATCCTATAATCGAAACATTTTTATTCTGTTCCGCGCAGTCCATAATTGTGTTCAATTTTCAATTAAATGCTATTATAGAGGGTGTACCAATTAAACAAGAATCTAATGTAGATATCGGCACCATTTTTTTTTTTAATTGAATGTTCAACGCGGGCTAATATGTTATGTATTAAATTTTTGTGGGGAGGAAAGGGAACCAACATTATTTTTTGAATGAGAAGTATGGATTTTTTGTTATTGCGATACCGCTCGTTAGAATAGCATTTACTGTATTGCACCTTGAGTGTCCTTGAACGATCTTCACAGTATTGTATTCGTGTCGAAACACACTAGCAGAATGTAAATAGAAAAACCACACCGTTACCTATAAAAGAATTAGTAACATCTGATCATGAACCCCTCGTTACCAAGCGAGTTATTCAGGTAACCTGTATTAAATGCCTCACCCTGTATAAAGTATTCCAGGATCCTCCTTAACCCCTTGCCGTACTATTTTCTTTACGGTTACAGTGATTAAAACGTCTTCGTCCCCAAAAATATCGTAGAAGAGAAAAGAAAAAATATATTTTTTGTATCGCTACATGGATTTTAATGATGAGATATTGATTGCAAGCAAATCAAATTTTATTTGATCTAAAACGAAAGGCGTAACATTCGTATTTGTTAGACTCTGTTTAAAATCTTCATCGCGAAGTGTTCATTCGTCTCGTGTAAGTTCGGACAGAATATTTTCAAAACCGGAAGAGACTATTATTATTTACTTGAGGTGTTCTCGACCGTGCAGCAGCGCGTCCGAAAAATCGCCAAAATATTCGCGCAACAGGCCCGGCGCGCCCCACCCCGAACTCGTGCAGGCGCCCCAGGTGGCCACGATCCTGGCATGCGTCGCGACGCCTCATGCACGCGAGCCAGTGCCAATCGGTCGTTCGAAAAGAGCGCCGGCTGTTCGATCGTTGAACGCCGCGGACGTGGTTCGTCAGATCGAAGCTCCTAGAAGACCAGGCTCCGAAGGCGCACTTTCTTCGAAGTTCCTCAAAAGCAAAAACTTTCAAGCAGAATCGAGAGCGAAGCCTAGACTCGCCGGTTCTCCAACCTCTGGCAAAGGGGTTGTTCCTCGAGAGCTGGCCAGGTGAAGTGGCTGGCGTCGGTAGAGGCCACGTGCGCGATCCATCGATCGGCCGCGCGGATCGAGGCCGGAAGCTCGGTGAATCAAGCCCTCGCAGGGTCGCAGAAGACAACAGGGTCGGCCAGGTTGGCCTTGGATAAGCTCGCGCGACACACATCACCGCCGCCCGTGAATATTTCACCGTGGCCTATCGATCTAGCCTAACCGAAGCACGTGTGCGTCTCGCGATACCGGAACACGGCACCCGAGTTACGACCGAGCGACGCCCGAGCGACCGTTCGCTGCTGCGAGACCCTCGAGGTTCATCAGGTACTGATCTCATCAGGTACATCGCCAGGACACTCGTCGTCTGCTACACACGCAGGTCCTTATCGTGACCGTCGAACACCCGTTCTTACACGTCGATCTGTGCCGTCTTGTTCGTGTTTCGCTACCCTGTGAACTTGTGACAACGTGTCGTCCGTAGATCACGCAAGCCTGATGACTTGTCGTTGGATTCCTGTACACCCGAACCTCTTTGCTCCTTGTTCAAACACCCGGATTCATTGTTATTGTTGGCGTGGAGGATCGATGGGACTAACGCTTCGCTGAGATCGATCGCAGTTGCTCCGTGCGTTGGCTGGTCTGCTCGTTTCACACTGGTGGTTTATTGTGTTGTTCAACGGGGTTCCTGCCAGTCTTTGTTTGGGATGGGCTGAGACTGTTTTCTGAGAGGTTCCAGTCACCGATGTTTTAAAGAGATCAGAAAACGTATAGATCACTTGGGAGATTATGGGAGATGAAGGTGATCGATGAGAGTGGTTGAGGTTCAGGACTGTTGTGAGAATTTCAGAGTCGTCTAACTAATCTATAAACTTACTCCGTAAACTATTGGCGGTACGTGTCCTCTGTGCACCCGCTGGATTGAAATTGTATAGATTTATTTAAAAAACTGATTCGGTAAAAGTTTAAACATAATACGATTACACGATTTTCGTCACGCAATAAGCCAGCTACGTCGTAAAGAATATTTACACGACGGCCTTCTTCTTTTCCTAATCGTTCTTGTATAATTTGGCAGCGTATCGATGACTACCGTGCCAGTACTCTTGTTCATCAACAACAAGCTTACCACGTCCTATTTTTTCAACAATGTGACCAATCTGCTATTTTTATCAATTTTTTTCCGCATGAATTGTAATTTTTCCAAAGTAACATCGATCGGTACTGTAATTTTGTTGATTGTAATTGTAATTGTAATAAAACAAATCTAAATTTAAATATGAATCTGTAAATATGAATCTCTAAAGTAATTTCTGAACATAATCTAGCTTAGCCTAGAAATATAAAAATAGTTTGACATACTTTATAGATGCGATTCAAAATAATGGTTTATACAAGAAGAAAATTATTCGACAAAAAAAATCAATTTTATCCATTTTCGATAAAATCGAGTTGGAAAATTCGTCAACTATCTACGGGTACTATTGGCTGACTTGTCTGATCAAGACAGGCTGATTCCACTTCCTATAATTCCAATTCTCTATTACAAGAAAATCAAGTTTGGGAGGTTGTAGATAATGCATATTAAATTCGCCTTACGTTTCTTCATCCGCAATGAAACGATCGGTGACTGCAGCGCCTCGAAAATCCTCTGAAACGTCTCACAGAATAAAATAGATCACCAGTGGAACAGCAACGGATGTCACACAATGATCGACAGATGATCAATTCTAACAGTGTTCGCGGGCTTGTAACAATGTTTGTAACCGCGTGCTGTGTGTTCCCTTATGGCGCTTACTGTGTGCTTGCGTTCGAGCAAACCGGAAACGAAGATTCCGACGCCGGTTTTCCTGCGCCGATTCTAATCAGGAGGAGCGGTTCTTGCGGATCGGCGGCAGGCTTGTAACTTCCTGGTCCCTGTCGCTTAACGACTCGCCTCGGTTTTGCCTCGCAAATCATACCGAAGGACGATTACTGTCGCGAAGGTAACGCGAGGCGAGAGATAACGGCTCCGAGACTTATCAAACTCACTTCGCTTGCGACCGACGTGAATTAATTCGGACCCGTTGGTTGTTCGGGACCCGTCTTCGTTGGTTAGCTGCACAGGTGGGCCGCGACCGGGGGAAAGGCGTTACAGCTTCTGCTTTCCATCCCTTAATCTATGGGGTGAGTTCTGACGTCGGTGTTGTTTCTCCTCCTTTCGTAATTGTTAGACTGGTTTTGCAGCCTGTGGACTCGGTTTAATTAACGCACTCTGTTTCTCTGTCTATAGAGCAGTGTTTTTCAACCTGTGTGCCACGAGTTTTTGACAGATTCAAATTGTATGGGTTTTGTGACATTGAAATAGTACTTGTAATTACCTCAACGGTTAAAAAATTTGTTTAAATCTAGTTTTCCCGCGTTTTGGAACCTCGTTTCGATTCAATTTGTACAAGAAAACAGGCTCAGCCCTCTCATCGAATAAATTTTGGAAATAAATAATTTTTTTTGTTTTCTTTTTGTATCTTTTTCTTTATATTAAGTGGGCCGTCAACCAAAACAGTTGAGATACACTGCTATAGAGCAATAGGATTATATTATCGCTAGACAGCGGACGTTTATGCATTTATGGCAAACATTAGTAGGTATAACTAAAAACAGTAAAAATATTGGAAATATTTAAAGATACTCATATATTATTTTCGACCTATTAAACATATTAAGAAAGGAAATAAATTTCTATTTCACTCCAATTTCTTGTAATTGACGTAAAAGATTTATTATGTCTAGTTATCGCGTAAAGGACGTCGATAGAAATTTTTGTACTTGATTCAAACTATCGTATAAAAAAATTTCTAATCGAAACAGGGTCTACTAAATGTGTGCAGACCAGGCACTGTCAATTGAACAATTTTAACAACATTATTACGCCAGACGTTACTGAAACTTTTTTTACGCGTTGTTCTAATGTCACAATTGCCCCATAAACAAATTTCGAGCCAACGAAAATTGCACGGAAATTGACCAAAGCCGTAGAAATCCACGTAGAAAGGTGAAGGGTAAAGTTGTTCACCGAAAACGATCAACTCGTTAAACCGAACACGAACCGAGCGCTGTCGTTCGAGAGTTGTTTTCTGGTATCGGATACTATTCTATTCGGCCGCAGTCGGCATTAATTTATCATCCGTTGAAAGCAGGGGATTAGGATTTATCGCAAAGGCCGCGGGGGCGATTCGGTTGGGGTTGGTCGCGGTTTTACGGGCTGCGCCGTGGACGGCGACCGTTGCCGTGACAAGATAGTCCTTGCGGCTGCGGCAGATCAATCGGGAGTCTCGACTATTAAAGTCAGTGTCGTCGGATCGAGCGAACAGTCCTCCGTGACGTAGAGGCGGGCGAGCGTCTCGGGTCGCCGCGAAAATTCGAATTCCGAATAGCGTCGAGAGTGTACATTAAACATTTCCGAATCTCCTCCGCGCACATTCCCACATCGATCCTGATCATTCGCAATTGTTTTCAACACCGCGGCCCGGACTGTTTAAACTTCAAGTTCTGCGAGAGTCTCCAAGAAATCGAGTGTCTTCAAATTTTTCTCACGATAACGCACGTTCTTCGAATCCTGGTCTTCGAAAGAGGATGTACATGAGAGTGTTTATGCGAAAAGGTGCAGGCATTTGTTCCGTTTATTAATTTTTGGTATATTATATTTTTGAGGTATGTTAATTTGTAGAAATGACCTTTTTTTGAGATTATCTTTTGCTTTCGAGGTTTTTTTCCAATTCGTTCGTGAGTTCCGATTGTGAAAATAGGTGAGAATAGGTGTGAACACGTGAACATAGATGCGACTAGGTGCGAATTTTCTTTATTTGATATCCTAATGTTGTAAAATAGAATAACAATGAAAGAAAAATCGGATTGCAGCGTACTTCGAGCGCGAATGTTTGAATCTCCACCAATTCGGTGCTCCGATTTCGAATTTTCGACTGAAATCGGTAAACCCGATGCTCAAAGAAATTTCTCAGCTCATTGCACACTTTTCCGGAGCCTTACAGCGACGCCAAAAGGCATCGAGTTCCTCCTTGGACCCAGTGTTCGCGAAACTTGGCTCTCGCGATTGGCTCTCCAATAACCGCGCGCCTCGAATAATTTTTCATAATTTCTTCTGTGAAACTTGCCGCGGCAATTTCGACGACGAAACAAAGAGCCCGTTAAATGGTAACTCTAAGTTTGCAGGGTCGCTACAAACCCGGCCAAGTTTCGCCGTCGTGCTCCGAATAGCCGCCGGCGCGGCGGCTGGAAAAACTGTTCCCTCTCGCGCGTTGATAACACCAAAATCCCTTCTCGGTGGACAGAAGTTTTCCAAGTGTAAATCAAATTGGACCTCGGGAATAGGAAACGACAAAGATCAGCGTTGGATCCCTCGCGCGTTTGGACACGCGATCTATCATACGGGCGAAACGCAATTATAATTCCGGACCTTGGGGTCTCGTGACGAGCTAAATCGAGCGTCGAGAATACCACGGCGAAACGTTCGATCGCGTAGCGTCGCGACGCGTCCCGTCGGTGAAATCGTCTTTTTCCGTTGTCCCTCGTAAGCTTGAACGAGACTGGAAAAACGGGGTTACAGGACGATCGTATTAAACGGATGACGAGTCTTGTTTGAGGACCACGATGCCAGGACACGAAGGATCGCTCGATCCAGAAACTCGTTTCGCGGTGTAAGTTCCGGAATAAAAACAGTACAAGTGTTAGCTATTGTCTCCGAGTGAAATTAGGGGGCGAGGTTCGCCGCTGGGTATTTAATACTGGAGAATGTTGATTACTGAAAATTTTATTTAATTAGCACATCTATACTCGAGATCAATAATAAATTACATTTTTATCTCAATGCAAAAGGTAGAAAATTTAACCAAATATTTGGATTTTATTCTCTGCACCACCGTTTGCCGCTAGGATTGATTAATTGGATAGTAGAAAAGATCGATACAGAAGAGGGCGTTCTCTCTGGCCGATCGCTTGTTGAACAAATGGGATAATTAATATACCAGTTACTCAAAAAAAAAGAATTTCCTTTGAGTTTTGGCCTCTGCGCCACCACTTGTTGCAAGGATTGATTAATTGATACTGGGAGAATTTAATGGAGAAGGGGATGTAGGATTTCTATCGAATTTTTCCCTTTGCACAATCTCATCGCGACCGAGTGAATAAACCCTTTAACCGAGCCTTGGCGCGCACCACAGTGTCTAACCAAAGGATAACGAGAGTGTGAGACCGTCTTAAAAAGGATTAACACGTTGACTGATGTGGCGTTGACGATTGGTGAGCCCACATTTGTGCAGAAACCGCTGAATAAATTAATAACATAATAGACGTTTGCATTTTTACCTTTCGTTACGATTCGAAGAAAAGGTGACTTTCACACGAACGATCATTAACACATTGACTGCCACACCGATACTTCCACACCGTGGAAGTCAAACGTAAAATCGGAGTACCGAAGTGATCCAAATCCAATACAGAGATCCAAAACGAGGATTAAATAATAACAAATCTCTAAAATCACGTCTCTAAACATTCCCAGAAATCTCTATATAACAACAACAACAAAAATCCAACGAATCCCAATCCCCTTTAAAACCAGCCTCGATTTCTTTTGAAAGAAAGTTTTCCTCTCACGGAAAACTCGGCATCCCTAAACAAACCTTTCACACAAAACTCTCCTGAATTCACCAATCACCGCTACTCCGGTCAACGTGTTACCCTAACCCGCCCCCAATCATTCTCCAAAAGGACGCCTAGCACAGGTGCAACACCCTCTCTCCCCTCTTCAATCCTCCCCACCCCAATCGCCCAAAAGCTCAAACAAAAATCCCCAACCCCGTCGCATCTCGCCAACCACGAACGTCACAGGTCTCAGAGAATAGCACTGTATGTATACGTATACATATACTACTGTACATACAGTGCTATTGCAGGGTGAGGTGCCTAACCTGACCACCCCGAATTACATTTTTACATAGAAATTCGATGAGAAGAAGCAACGTTGACCTTTAGACCATAGTAGAAATATTTTTTTGTACATCGCATCATTTAGAAATCGTTCGAGGTGATCGAGTTAGGCGTTTCACCCTGTACACACTGTACCCCCGAAAGTCTACTCACTCAGACAGGCCCCCCCTCCCCATTCAACGTCGAAGGTTGCAACGGTAGAACTAAATTTCTCTCGACCTTTACCAACGCAAACATTAGGGACCAGTGAAATAGGGACGCTTTCGTGATCGTCGAGCACCACCACCGTCGCCTGCTGCTGCTGCCGCTTGTGTTCCAAAACTGTGTTTGTCACTCTTGAAACAACAGAACAGAACAGACAGAGAAAGAAAGAGCGAGAGGACATATCGCGTGACAGACATATATATATATATATATCTACACATAAATACGCACACCACGACACACAGTGTGTTGATCCGTGTATACTCGATGTTGATGCCGTGACCTGTACCCGACGTAATCAGCGTCTGTGTAAGATAGTTGACGCCATGATCTCTGACCATCGTACGATCATCATATCCGTGTATGTTTGATGTTGATGCTGTGATCGGTAGTCGGGAGTATTGACCTGTTGGCTGTCAACACCTGTGTGTGTATGTGTGCGATGTTGATACCGTGACAGTATTCGCATTAGCGGTCAGTATCCGTGTGTATTTAATATTGATATCGGCGGTCAGCGTCCGTCTAATTGATGTTGATAACGTGACCCATTGTAATAATTGGCGTACAATACAGTCGGCATTTGTGTGTATTCGTTGTTGATAACGTGACCCGTGGCAGTATTCGTATCGTCGATCAGAATAGTCGGCATCCGTGTGTATTTGACGTTGATAACGTGACCCGCGATAGTATTCGTATTGGCGGTCAGTGTATTCCGCGTCGGTGCGTTCGATGTTGATGCCCTGATCCGTATTTCAACCGGTGGTCAGCGTCCGTGTGTATTTGA
>CM052221.1:23905535-24165620 GCA_028454225.1 Lasioglossum leucozonium | reverse complement strand
CGTATGAGGGTTAAAGTAGTGTTATATGCAGATGAACTGTGGTCACCCATTGCCTTCGGACAGGTAGATTATTACGATTGATAGAGATTGAGTAGAACACGATTGCTTGGAGATGATTGTAGAGATGTTTTGTTTTTGTTTGGTAAAGTTTGGATGGAGAAGGTGACTATGTCACTTCTCAACTATGAGAAAATGAATTGGTGAAACAGAAGAATGATCATCAGAAAAATCTAACATTATTTCGCGAGCCAAGGATTGAGAAACTATGACGCAATAAAGCTTCACTATTCTGCTTCAGAGAGCACGAGAAAATAGCCACACCGTGGTTTCGATAGTCTTTGGATTTTCTATTAACCGAGTAATGGCTGCAGTCAGCCTACTAGACCATCGGGCATGAAATTGGCACGGCTAATAGCATGGCTTTCAAACGCATTAGCATTCAGTTAGCAAGACACTTTGTATATACTTTGTCACAATAGTTATAGACAGGGCACGAGTAATTTTAGACAAGTTCTCTGTTTGTACACGTTCGTGTGCGTACTATTCACGCCGGAGGATAGACTATAACTCATACGATCGCGTAAACCGCAGATGTTTATTACAAGTGTCTCGAGATGTAGAATACGACCGAGAGAACGACTGATTTAGAACCATTCTGTACCCAGGCTCTCTAAATTAATCCGACAGAAACGGGTCTGTTTAACTCTCGGAAAATCAACGTTACTTGCACAATTGTTAACACACACGCACGCACACAATTGGGTCCAAGTCTTTATCAATTTTTTCAAATCATTCGAATAATTTCTCCCGGCACATATACATATCGATTTCTTCATGCCCGGATTTGAACACGCGTAACTTTTGAACCAGTGGATTCCTAACATTAACATTTGGATTTTCGACATTTTCTCACCCAAAATCTACAGAATTGCATAAAAAAAAAGTTGAAACATTTTGGTTTCCCGATGTGAAATTTAGCTAAATAAAAAATCACATTGCCGAAGACAGTGTGAGATTCTGAACTTATAATAATAATATAATCTTATAATAATAGTAAAATAAAAATTAACTATTTCTGTAAAATATGAATATAGGAATTTACAGAATGGGAAACATACATAAATAAAGAATAAATATGTTAATAGAATGGGAATAGAGTAATAAAAATAATAAATAACAATAATAAATAAACATTTAAAAAATCTAACATAATTGCACGCCTGTAAAAATATTTTGTTTTCTGGTTCGGTAAAAACGTCGACGTTTCAAACTTCAAAGGGGGGTTTCTCAAGATAAAAGTCTGCTCTATCGCGTGGTATAATTCGATTTTCCGCTGGACCCTTATTTTTTGAGATAAATTCAAAAATATCGTCAAAAATTGGTGCAAAAGTGGTGTCTCTCCGTCTTTAATGATCGTTTAAACATGTTTAAGCAATCATAATGTATTAATATTGGATATCATTGTATTCGGGTAAGTCTAAGGAATCTTTTGCTGTAAAGATCAATTCAATATCTTTTATAATAACATCAAAATATTTGTTCAAAGTTGAAAAATATGTCTTTTTTCAAACTCAAATTTCTCAAAAACTGTGCGTCTAGGAGAAAAATTAAGGACAGATTCGGAATCAGCGCAAAAAACTCTATAAGAATTGCATAGTGCGAATCGAAACATTTTTTGGCTGTTGGACAGTGTTATCAACATTGTCATCAACATATCAAAATAAATTTCTGCAACAGATAACAAAAGAGCCTAGTTGCGTCATCCTCGGTTCATTACATTCGTCGAGGAATCGTGACGATTCCGAACCATCGCAATCAACCGGAACTGCATCGTCTCTCGTCGCTAATTGGCACAGTCCAGACACCGATCTCCATATTTCGCAAACGATTCGGCGGGTGGCGTAGCTTCCGACTGATTGAATTCAATCCGAATTCTCTTAACCGGCGACATCCGAGCCGAAATATCTCCGTTAATCACCCGGCGAAACGGGGATTGCATCGTGATCGGTGCAGCGCCCTGCATCCTTCGTGCCGCGTCGCGTCGTGCCGCGTCGCGCCGCACCGGCTGTGCCGCATCCCTTAGATCCGCCGCGGAGAGGCTCGAGATTAATTCCACCTCCTCGGCTCGGCAAACAGTGTCTGCAAACAACCGCCGACGTATCCGATTGCTCCCCGATGTTGCGCTGGGGCGGCTCTGTTTGTTAATTTCATTAGCGTGCGAACGAGTCGATTAATATTAATGGTCGAGCCCTGAGGTCGAGCTGTTCGACGGCGGCGCTTCACTCGGCATGGTTTCAAACTTGAAGAGATTGCCGATGCGATTGAGGAGTACTTCAACGCGTCTAGCTTAAAGAGCTGAAAAACGAAATATTTTCTTTCAAAAAATATTCGACAAATTTTTGATCAAATGAAATGAATGAAAGCGACATCCTATTTGCTAGAGTTCCACGCAAGAATCACGTGACGTTGCCTAGTCTAAAACGCTATTGGCCGCGGCAGGAGGGGGCGTGACCGCCCAGCGTTCTACGCAAGAATCACGTGACGCTACCCAACCTAGCCTGCTGCAACGCCCAAGTACGCCAGTGGCCGCGGCGGAAGGGGGCGTGGCCGTGGGCACGCCGCTAAAGAGGAAAAAGAGCACAAGGGCCAGAGAGCGAAAGTTCGAGTGACAAATTTCGAATTCGACCGTGTCTCTCGACGACCATACTTCACGGCTAGCTTCTCGAGGCCCGGAGCAATCATCGACGGCGATGTTCCGAAGGTAGGTCGACTGGAGAATTATACGTTGTACCCCACACCCCTAAACGGCTATCGACGAGCGACTGGCCACGAGGAACACGACCGGACATTCGGACGATATTTCAGCAGGAAGCTCAGGGGGATGCACACGTACGGTTGCGCAGGGGTTGCAACGTGGGTTTGCATCGATGAAATTATGGCGGGAACAAGGGGAGGGGTTGGCAGGAGGGGTATAGAGTCGGCCGCATAAAGTTACACCTACGCCGAACCGGCACGCAAACTCGCCATCTTATTGCACGCCAACGTAGATCCAGCGACGTGCCATAAATTTCCTGGCCGGCGGACGACTATGCTCGATATCCGACGGTCATCGTGCCCATTCCGGACCCACGATCGATCCGAAATTCCTGCTGATTCCGGCCCCCTCTTGTCATTTGACATGGATTCGTTTGAGAGCAGACGATTTATGAAATTTTCCTATTGATGATTCGAGGGAAGATTTTTCAGAGGGTCTGGGTTAGGCTAAGGGCAAAGTTCAGTTTGACCTTGAACTTCTGAAGAACTTCTATAAATCTAGTTAGGGTATTTGGGGTGTTGAATGAAAACGTCGGAATGATTGGAATGTTTACCTTTGAAATTAACTGATATCGAACAGAAAGCATGCAATATTATTTATTATATGTATATGGACAGTTTTATTTATAGTTCATCCTGTTTACTACGTAGACATTTTTCATTCTTAATCTACTTATTCTATTCTGTATACAGGGTGTTAATTTTATCTTGAACACCTAAATTATTTCCGCTACTAGTAAAAGTAAGAAAAAATAACTAAATAAGATGTACATGGTTTTAAGACGCGCATTAGATGGTAATAGAAAAAATCCTTTGAAGGTAATTTTAACAGTTTTTTCAAGCTCACTATATTTTTTTTGCATATTAACATGTATTTTTCATAATGCAATGTTGTAGTCTACGTCAATATGAGTACAACGACCTACACACGATGATCTTGAAGTAACCTTGAAGGCGAAAAAATCAGTTTTAGTTTGAAGAATACAAAAGTAATGTATGTAATGCAAAAAATATAATAGTGATCTTGAAAAAACTGTTAAAATGACTGTAGCGACCAGCTGCCTACAGTAAAGGTAACATTTGCTGTGCAAATGCTGGAGAGGTTTTAGGACTCGTGCTACAATAGAGGTTATTTTTGAGGAAACTGTCCTGCAGGGTAATTAAGACATCTGCTAGGGTTGCTATTAGGTTTTTTATTAACGACAGTCTCAATAGCCGCGCGAAGAGTCATAAAACCTCGAGTTTCTAAAAGGCCCAAGTCGTCGATACGGGAATCCCGCGAAGACGCTTAGGACCCGCTACCTGATGTTGCACATGGTGCATCGAGGGTGTTGGGGCCTCGTAGAAATTTCGTTACAAGGACAACTCGTGCCCCGTTACCCTCGTGAATTTTCCCCTTCTTGGGAAACGTGCACGAGGGTGGGGAGTCAAATTATGTTTTCATTTTTCTTTGTAACGTTGAGGAGACAAGCAGTCTCTTCCTAGCTCTCAGTTGAGCAGTAGTTTCGACAATAAACATATAGAGTCAAGATCGTGAAATTATCTTTATTTGAACATAGCACCTCCCAACATGACCTTCAAAAGATTTTTTTTTATTACCATCTAATGCGCGTCTTAAAACCGTGTACATCCTATTTAGTTATTTTTTCTTACTTTTAATAGTAGCGGAAATAATTTAGGTGTTCAAGATAAAATTTTTAACACCCTGTATAGTGCTATTTTTATTTCTGTTCAATTCTATTTATTATACAGACATTTTTATTTCGATTCTATGTATTATACACAAGAACTCTGCCTCCAATAATAATCAAAATAATGAACTCGAAGCGAGGTACAATCTTTCTAAAGATTATCTACGTCATTCGCTGATACAGTTGCGCAGATCACGCTGTAACAAAGTGCATCGAATTAACGCGAGTTCAAACCGGTGGAACAAAAAATAAAACAGCGACAATTTTGTGATAAAGAACGGTCAGAGTATCGAATGTCCCGTGGTCGAACCGCTTTAGACCATCGTGCGGCAACATTGTTAAACTTTTACAACGGCACTCGGACGAATGTAAAGACGTTTCCCGTAGAACGTAAAGCGAGCTGCCATCTGTCAGGCCGACTTTTACAGCACCAGCAGAATGCAGGACTGCGACGTGAGTGCAACGAGGGGTGCATCGTGCAGCATCCACCTCACCCCCTCTCGAAACGGTCTCGCCGCAAATGTAAATATATCCAGAGCCACAGAAATGCGCTCTCGCCCCTGCGAACAGCATGCGACAGATTTCTAAAGCACAGCAAAAAAACAGGACGGGAAATTAGAGTGGAAGTTATTCCACGCGTCGTGGAAGGGACGTCTTCGAGTACGTTCTCAGGATCACGAAATGTATAATCCGATGTCGCTTTGAAGCCGCGTACTGTCTTCAACTGACGCTCCTTCGGCTGATAGAACTGTCGGATCTGACACTTTCGCATCTCCTGTTACTCGGCGACGAGACTCTTCGGGCGAATCTCGAGGTAGCTCTGGCGATGGCACTGATAGACTGAAGATCTCTGCGCAGATTCCCGGTATTTTGGAATTGTAGTAATTAATTTTGCGACGGCTCGGATCAAGACGACTTTCTTTCATTCATCACGTTTAAACTGTTGCAATTTTTTTAAAAGGATTTATACAGTGATAAACTCGGGCTTATTTTAAAACTTGAAACATCTATTTTCAAGATATACGGTTCGTTTTTACGGTTTATATTATTACCTTTTTTTAAGATTATTTTGCTTGGTGTGGGGGAACTGATATTCTTGTCGGACATGGCGCGAATTGAAACTTTTCTAGGAACATCGAAAAATTTCTAGGGGGTTCGAATCTAGTATAGAATTGAAGATTGAAGTAGTTCACAACGACACTTGAAAAATTGATGCACGATTTTTCATTATTGTTTTGTAATAACACTTTGAGGACTTGTTCTTTGTTTTCGTTGCATAAAACATCCAAAAAGGAATAAAGTGGAAAAGAATAATAACAGTAGAGGCTTCAAACCTTAAAATGAGTTCAGGTTTTGTGAGATTATTTTTTCAAAGTTATAACAGTGTAAATACGGACAATGTAATGTTTAAATATATTTTGGAGCGATTTGGCTACAAAGATGAAATCGAGGTTTTAAATGGTCCCAGAAATTCGTCCAATTACCATAAAACGGTGACATGCTTGGGACCGTGCGTTTTACGACCCTGAGGAACGAAATTCATCGTCGTCAAGTTTCGTCTGAAATATTCGAGATAAATCGGGCCATCAATTTCCCAGCTGTCGTGTTATTTGAAAACATCTTAGACAAAAATGCGTTTAAAATTTGCAGGACACAACATGTCTTCAGTTTCCTATCTTCCCTATCCATTAAAAATTAAAGAGTCACGCTTTAAAATGAACTGACTTTACAAAATTGCATAAATTTAAAATCACTGTCGCTGCAAATTGAATCGTCTGTAAAAACATAAAAAAATTTATTTCTGAAGGTATTTATTATACATTTGACAATTTTTTACAACGACTGCTTAAAACTTAATCTACTATTTATTTTTAGCTGCTCTATAGAATAAAAATGAAGAACGGTCCTGTAAAGCACGCCTGGGAAATTGGTACTCCGATAGTCGGTGACGCAGTTACCCCCACCCGGCCGGCTAGGCCCCAGAGCGCTTACGTCATCGACTACCCAGTCTCCGGTCGGCCAGCGTGAGTCAGCCAGTCGCGGCAGGTTCGGTCAGGCTCCAGAGCCGATCTTACGTCATCGACTCTCGGTGCACCAATTGCCCAGGCGTGTATTATATCCTCAACAAATTATCCGAAAAAATTGAGCGATGGAGGGTAAAAGTAAAGGTGTAAATCTTCAAAACGGAACCAAGTTTATAATTATACGGTCCCTTTTTACAAAATAATGATTAAAACTCAACATTTGGAATTCCTTCGGACCTATCGTATCGTCCAACAATATTTAAAAAAGAAACTGATCAGAGGAGAGTAAAAATAAAGGTTCCCAGCTGTAAAATAAATTCACCGTTGTACGTTTTGTGGTTGCAAAATGATTTCAATCATTCGAAAGCTACGTTCCGGACGCAAAGCCATAAGGGTGAGAGAGTGGGGCCCGGACGCTCATCGAATTACCATAAAAGCCGGAGCATGCTCGACTCCGGCCGGCTTTACGACGGTCCGCGACCAAAGTCGTCACGCGCTTCGCCGAAATGTCAAGAACAGTAACCGGCGCGGCGTAGGGCGTTCGCGTGCCGCCATAAATCACGGACAGGTGACGTCGAAACGGCCCAGGGAACAATGAAAGGGACCGCGCGTTAACCTACATAACGACGTGGCTGTATCGACTTCGAAATTCACTTGTTACTCGAGGATGCAGCTCCTCCCACCTGAATTGCGCTCGCGATTAAAAATGCAACGAGCCGGAGCGCGGCGGTGGTCGAAAAACCGGTAAATACGAGGCGGGCCGCAAACGTCGGAGGTCCTGTTTACGATCGGCAGTAAAGGAACACGTTACTACCGGCCATACGTAGCATGAGCGAGGCCTACATAGCATGAGCATTCTGTATCACGTTCACGGTATGGGAACCGTTTTTAGGCTAGCGGGAAACGTTCATGCTATTCGCGATCCACCTGCAACGGGACCTGCGATTAGACTTTCCTTCGACTCCTGTTTTTGCGCGATACGTCTGCCTGTTAACTGCGAGTGCATGTTTTTCTCGTTTTAACGCTTGGAATGGTTCGAGGAATTGGTGCTATTAGTGATATTTGTTGTACGGAAGTACTTTCTCGGCATGCTTCTGTGCTTTTTTCCCAGTGAGCTTTTTTAATCATCTGTTAATCCGTTAACCCGGCGAGCTGAAATGTGTCTCGCTGTTTCTTTAACGAGATCCGTGCCATTTCTTCGACGTTCATCTGATTTGGGGATTTAGATAGCGACATAGTTTTTGGGCGTACTTCCGAAAAGCCCATACCTCCGATGTTTTTTTTATACTCTGGATTCTTACGTATTTCGACGTGCTGATTACGAATATAATAGTGAAAGTTGGCGCAAATGTTATTTTCATAGCGGAAACCGTGAAAACACCATAAAAATCATAGTTTTTTTCATTTATTTCAGTCAATAATGGGAATTTAGAAAAATACCTCAGATAAAAGTCGTAGCTCTCATCAAAATACACATTTTATGTTGTATTGACTTTTGTCATAAAGATAATACTTTCTGAAAAAAGGGAAGATTATGCGATATCACGCATACGAAAATCCAAGAGTAGTCTTTCAAGATTGAAAGCTCACTCTACACATATACGGATCGTTTTTCTTAAAAACTATTGTTTTTATGACAAAAATCAATAGAGCTACAACTTTTATTGGAAGTATTTTTCAATATTACCATTATTTACGGAAATAAATAGAAAAACTATGATTTATATGGTTTTTTATGGTTTCCGCTATGAAAATAACATTTGCGTCAATTTTCACTATCATATTCGCAAGCAGCACGTCAAAATACGTAAGGATCCAGAGTATAAAAAAAATCGGAAGCATGGGCTTTTCGGATGTTTATCATAGTTTTTTAATGGACGTTCTGGAGAGATATCGTTCTCCTGTTCCAGAAATGTACTTCCTTCACAGAGGTATTCCTGAGGCCGTTCGAAGCAACTTTTTCCTTTGCGAAAATGATCTCCGTGGCTTCGTTAAGGAGTTATCAGCGAATAACGCGGGCCAACCAGAGCGCGGCTACCGCGGACGGATTCCGGCTCGACCAATCACAACGCCGCGCTCAGCGGATCCTGTGCTGCGATTGGTCCGCGTTTTTCGTTAATAACTCCGCAACGAAGCTGCGGGGAACATTCTCGCAAAGGAAAAAGTTACTCCAAATGACCTCGGGAATTACCTCCTTCGAGGAAGTGCAATATTTCTGGGACACAAAGCGCGGTAGGGGCAATACGAAGTAGTTGATAGTGGGGGAACCTGCACTGGTTCTGGAAGAATGTAAATATTGCAAATACAGAATAGTAAAAATGATTTAACGCTTGCTTTACAGAGCATTATTTTATATTGTTTCGTAAAAATAACAAGAATGTGCTCGCTTAGGGCCTCAGCGATTTTCATTGTTGTATGTGCTTAAAGAAATTAATCTATTAAAAAACTTACAATCTTGGAAACCGAGTTTGAAATTATTGTTTATGAGGTCCGAAACAGTCTTTCATAAATTAATGAGACAGGTGGACTACAATGCGAACGGTAGTTTCGTTTCGGGTGCAACGAAAGATTATATCGCGGTATCGCTGGGTTAACAGGTTAATTGCAGCAGCGGCAAAAAGTCTGGCTTCCGCCGTCGCAAACGGGCAATTTTGCGCCTGGAGTTCGCGAGGCTTTGAGCGTTGATTCGTCGAGATTCTAATTCGCCGAGTTAATTATACATATATACCGTGTTGTATGGTTCCGTACAGGTCTCCTTCACCGGGAACCGGGCATCCGGAGCATACACGCCCCTGGTGGTTTCCGGGAGCAGTCCTCCACGCGGCGAACCAATCTCCCTGGCCACCTTGGACCGAGACTGTTTCATCATCCCCCTCGCATCCCTCGAACGATTTTTACCGGCCGGAGTACCGGTACGTGTCACGAATCTCGAGGCCGGTAACTATTTTCTAACAGTTTACCTGACACGCCGAGTCCGGAGTTCCTGCTCTGTAAGCTGCCAGAGAACATTGTAAATCAATCTTCTAGCCTGCTGGGCAAATGTGTCTGGCATGGTGGAAATTAGTTTAACAATATTTTTAATAGGGCTGGAAGAACGAATGAAAATTATGAAAATGTCTATATGATCAACTTAATGCGAAAAAATTTTTAATCTATGGTTAATGTGATTGCAAAGCTGCATTTACGGTACTGTTTAAGTACATTTATCCATTTGAACATTTTTCATAGTGTATATCGTTAAAAATGATCTTATAAAACGACTTTAAATCCTAAATAAACCAAAGTTTCTCAGTATAAAGAGTACAGCAACATGGCAATAACAATTTTTTCTTTAGGTCAAAGAGTTTCCGAGATTTCAAGGTCATTTTTTTGTACTAACTGACGCAGCTCGTCCTTTCTAGAGAAAAGTATTGACCTATGTACCGCGAAATATTATTAATGTAAGGATTAAAAAAATGATTGATTTAAGAGATATTTCAACTTCGATTTTGTTGAAATTGTTTGGTTCTACTAGCGAGGATTGAAAATTAATGTTCAGTGGTCGCGTCAACAATTTTCATTGACCACCGCGGCCTCAGTGGTTTTGGCTCGCTTGTTTCTCGAGAATATAAGATTGTGCGACGTTTCGCGAACCGGGTCGCAAAATAACTCTGTCGTCGCTAGTAATAATTTGATCGTTTGGAAAGTTTCTACGTAACGCGGAGGTACCGTGGATCGAGAGCACATCTGCTAAAACCGGAACGCTCGAGTTATTGGCCTTAGCGTCTTCACAGTAACCGCACGACCAGTTTGCGACCTTGTCGACCTGGCCTCGAACGTGCGAAAATAGATATGAAACCTGTGGTCATCGCGTCGGAAAACAGAGGGAAGCGCGTCGGCGTGACGGAAGTGACGGTGTATTAATCTTGACGGAAGTGTCTGTCCATCATGAACGGATTCCCATTCTTCGTTTCTGTTCACGAAACGTAGCTTCGATTCGTGTCCAATAAAACGACACCTTGCAAAAATGTAATTCTTACGATGCTATTAATAAGTGAACAATTTCTTTTTTCTTGCTGTTTTACTAGAAAACTAGTATACCTTGTTACATTAAAAATTATAGTATTTCTTATGATGATTTTATGAATTTTGTGGATGCGAGTCACGTGAACTTTTTGATTTAAAATTTGCTCCCAGCACCAATTTTTAAAAAATGTAGTTTTTGCAATATTTACTAAATTAGCATTATAAGTAAATATACTAAATATTCGGTATAATATGAAAAGTCAGTCTTCCCTTTGAGAGGGTGGTTTCACCCTCAATTTTTCAGCATCAACAGCAAATTGTTTTATTGTTATTCCATTGTTAGCATCGCGGAAAGGGCGTTCGTGCAAGCTTACAAATTCTTTTTAATGTCCAGAGCTGTCAAAATTTACCTAACCAGAAAAAGTTAGACAGCTCCTATTATTTCGCGTTGTTTTTGTTAGGGAAAATTCGCGAATAACTTCGTTCGCTGAACAATAGCTGAGGGTATAAATAAAGAGCGTCGTTTCCTTTCGTTAAACTTAGACATTGCTTTTATAGATTTTAAAAGCCTTTTAAGTCTTGCGCAATAATATTTGTCCTCGCCATCTTGGAAAAGGATCGCCGTAGATGTTTTTAATGAAAATAATGTCGGCGGGTTAACAGTATAAAAGAAGAGGGTGGATAATTCGTTGAGACAAAAAAAATGCAAGGATAGCGCAGACCGATCTATTTTTTAGATTGATTGAATAGTACTAAGGAAATTGTTTAGACCAGTAATAATATCTTCCTTTTCATATTAAAAACAATGAATAATTAAAAAAAGAGGAAGCTTTCTTAGAAAAAATAAAACATGGTAATAAAAATTCATAATAATAATAATTTGTATAACAATTAAATGTTTATCTCCCGCCATTAAGTAGATTTATCAGAATTAAGTTAACAGAGTGTCACGATTGGTTGCAGCACGCGCCAATCGCGGACAAGAAGAGGCCCGGCAGCCCTCTGTCGGTCCTCGAGGTCGAAGACCCAAAGCAATGTGTTCTCGCGCACTTCATGACGCCATTGGAGCCGTTAGATCCCCTAATGGAGTCTCCAGTCTCTCGTCCGCTGGTCTTGCAACGGGACACCGCAGCGGAACTCGTCGCAGAAATAGCGCCATCAGCTTCGCAGAGCATTCTGCTCACGAACATGGAGAAAAATGGTAATTCGACCACGACACTATCTTCGTCTTCTTTAGACCAGGGTTGACGGAGAGCCGCGATGGTAACGCGAACAGTTGATAAATGCCGGGCAACAGTACCCGAAGACGTCAGTTGAATTCCGTACACCTCGAGGTAACGACACGGAGACCAGCGTAAAGATAGATTTCGGTCGTCCGCCAATGGCGTTCGAGGAAAAATTACACCTGCGAAACTTACCCCCTTCTTCGATTTCGTTGGTATTCCGGCGGAGCGTCGTAGGTTCGATAAGGATATTCGTGAAGTTTTAGGATCGTTTATTGGATTTAGTTTGGGGACGCTGGTGCGGTACGTCCGGTGCCATTTGTTGTTGAATATTTCACAGGAACTTTTGAAATTGACGACTCGTGGATCGAGAAATACGTTCGAAGAATATTTTCAAGAAATTTACAATTTGTAACGAGTCTTACAGAAACAGAAAATGGGTGAAAGAGAGTATATGGGATAAAATTTAGGTGACAAAAATTGCTTGAATTACTATTACTATTATATTACTATTATATTACTTATATATATATAATATTATATACATATATAGCAGTATATGGCAGCGAATAGATACGGAATAATATGTGAATATAATAATTACGCGTAATTTTGTTTATAAAGATGGTTCGATGAATAACGGTAGTGAAGGTTGCATAGGAACGGGAAGACGCAGTTGTGGTTAATAAGTGATTTATTTGCGAATGGTATAATAATTTCAGCCGATTTCCCATTCATCACGTACTACCTAATAAACAAACAGAACACGGATCCCGTGGACTTTTACAACGAGGTTCAATGCGCCGCCCTGAGGAAGTTCGACCCCCGGGATCTCCGTTACGCGGCCAGTCACACCTTGGATTTGTTTAACGAGGTCGCGACGATCGCGAGGCCTCCATTGGAACCACCTGGTGTCAGACCACCGATTCCGTCCACCGGCTACATCGTCTCGATCTTCAAGGTGTTCGAGGGCGACGATGGCCTCAAGTTCGAACAAAACTGGCTCTACTGGACCGGTACTTCTGCTACATATTTCCATTTCACCTTCAGATCATTTCATTTCACATTGTACACCAGGCCTGGGCGACTGGTGCTTCGGGTGAATCGGCTACCCCCGCTACCGCGCTCCGGTGCCTGTCCGAACCTGTCGCGACAGGCCTCGCGCTGGCCGGCCGAGTGGGGGTAGCCGATGGGCCCAGACCTATTGTACGCTATTGGCACTTCCTCTACCACTTGATTACTTCTTCTCTAATTTAATTCTCGAATTAATCGTTTTACGTCATACACCACAGGCTGAACGCTATCGAAATAAATTATTTGTTTGAAAATTATCACCCAGATAATACATTATACTATTCGGTCACATGTCGTGACTCTTAAGGGTTGTGACTCTTATTGGATCAATCGATCGAGAAATGAATATCTGTTGCAGGCGCACGCATGATGTACCGATACTTGCCAAAATCGGTGGGGCTGAGGCGTATCACGTTGCACAAATCGATGTCTCAGGGCGACAAGATGTACCTATTGATCTGCGAGTGCTCTCAACTACAAGACAATCTATCAGCAGCGGCGATACTGTTGCCAGCGCTGCGAGCCCGACTGTGCGGCTACACTGGCCTGTACAGGCCATCGGTATGTTTCTGATTCGTCAAGAAACGCTGACGACGCGCGCGATCCGGCGGCGTGCAGCCGGACAGAGCTACTCTCTGAAGAGAACTCGAACAAGAGGAAATCTCTGAACAACATCGAGGCATTTGACGGCTATCTTCGGGATCCATCAAGGATCTCCCTATTCCGAGGAAGAGACGCCGCCGCGGATCGTTTTCTTGAAGAGGCAATCGTCGGCGATCGAGTCGAGAGTCAATCTCGAGCTTGATCTCGGGAGAAGGACTTTTCGAAAACTTACAGGAAGAACAACAAAGAGAGCTCGGTTAAATTTACATTTTTCGGACCCAGCTGTTAAATTCTCGCGCGAGCATATCTTTTTGTCCCAAGCGAGATGGTGCGTCGAGAAAAAATAAACACGAGATAAAGGAATATTCAGTAATTGTCGTCTTATCTTTGCAATTGTAGCGCCAATCGATAGACGAGATTTCTCCGGTTAAAACGAGTCCAAACACGAGGTAAATCGGACTACTTTTATCGATTCGAGTCAGGCCCGCTCAGCTGATTGGTCGCGCGAGACGGAGCACGCGGTAGTGGCGGTAGCGCCTATGAGGATGTACATGGCTCTAGTATTAAATCGGTAAAATTAGTCAGATTTACCCCGTGTTTGGACTCGTTTTAATCGGAAGAATCGCAGCTATCCATTGGTGTTGCAATCGCAAAGATAAGACAACCAGTGAAAATCAAATATTCTGTATTTCACGTGGGAGAACGGGACTGGCTCGTGTAAATTTAACCGAGCACAGATTTTAGTTGAATCGAACCGAGGACTGCTGCAACAGCAGTCGTTTGCGAAACCGGTAATATCGGTCAGATACGATCATCTCTCGTTTCCGGTTTGATAAAGGTCACTTATTTTCATACACCAGCGTGTACTATCACGGTGTTAGGCCGGCCCGCGCTGCTTGCGACTTTTATCGAGGGTACAGAGCGCGCACACGGACGCCGCTTTTTAAATAGCGATCCTCTCGAAGATGGATCGATCGTGGCGATGCGGCTTCCGGCGGCCAGCCAAGACGCTGCTCTTCGTATACGCTTTAGGGAATATATTCTCTCAACGAATCTTGGTACGCTTCCGGGCTGCGCGACCCGTGTCTAGTTATGCCTCTGGCCAGTTTGTATTTTTCGACTTTGCATACTTCATCCGGACGTTCGAGCGGACGTTTATTGCAAAACGAGCGTGTCGCCCCGCGCTCGATACGAGGGACGCGCGCATCCGCGAGATCTGCATGCACACGCAAGCAAGGGAGCACGGACACACCGTACTGTCGGCCGCGTTTTGCCGATGCGGGGAACGATGGGATTAAAGAGTTATCGGTAATGGGCTGCCAGTTCCCTGCGATGGGAATTGGAGTTTTGTCTCTAGAGTCCTTTTCTCTTTGATACATCTCTCTCTCTCTCACTATGTGTGTTTGCAAACTACCATCTTCCCCTTTTTATTTTCTTCTCTATCCATAGAGTATTCAATTACTGTTCAAGTAAAGTTCCCAATCGATTTTTATTCGTAGTAATCTGCTTTTCTACTCACAGACTCATCAGTTACACTTCAAACACTTTGCGATTAAATTTCTCTTCCCTTTCCACTTTTCTATTCGTATCTTTCTATCTCTTTTTCTTCTCTACCCATAGACTACTCAATTATTCTTCCAACACTCTTTTCTTTCTGATGAAATTTCACTTTTCGCATACTTCTTTCTACTTTTCTATTTGTATCTCTCTACTCTCTCTCTCTTTCGATTTTTACTTATAGCGATCTTCTTTTCTACTCGTACTTCTCAATTACTCTTCAAACACTTTTCTCTTTCTCATCAAATTTCGCTTTTCGTATACTCCTTTCTACTTTTTTATTTATATCTTTCTACGATCTTCTTTTCTACTCATACTGCTCAATTATTCTTCAGATACTCATTCTATTTCTATTTATAATCCTGAATTTTCTGCTACTAATCTTGTCTCTCTCCTCAACTTGTACGCTATTCGCTTTGTAGCGAAATAATTTTCATCCTCTATTCGAATTCTATTATTCAATCGACTTGATTCCCAAAAATCATGATTTCCAAAAACAATCCATCGAGCAATTCTCAACTGCTGATGTTTAATTTTAAAAAGACTATCAGACAATTTCCCGTAAACAAAGTATTAACAATTAACTCAAATACTCTCCTGTATTTATTCATAGACCTACTTTCTCTGTCTCTATCTACATATTAATTTCTCTAAACTCAATTCTCGATCTCAATTCATTTTGAAAACAATCGATCGATGCTATCTCTGAACCGGTCGCTCTTTAAAATCATGTGCCCCGCTTCGCCAGGCAGTAGAACAAAGACGAACCTCGCGAGAACAGTAGAGTGCCAAACACAAACCTTTTCGTATCTCGGATTATTCGCGATAAGTTTTCGAGCGCATGACGTCGAGCGAGGATGCGTAAAGTATTTCTAGCGGTCCTCGTCTATTCACGTCGGTTAAGCTAAACAGAAAAAATTACTATAGTTTCCGCCGGCAGTACGCTCATACACAGGCACACGCGCGCGTACAGAGACGCAGAACTTTTATTACTTATCGACGACTTATCGATTAAATCGCTGACTACATATCATATACTCGATAAACTGTGATATTCGAACGATCGACGTAATATATCACATGGACGATGGCGTTATCTTTTCTCTATCATTTTATCTCCGCATTCGAACGAATAGAGCACGCCTAGGGGCAATTGGTGCTCCGCGAGTCGATGACGTGGAATCGGCCACGCCCACCACCAGCCAGCCAGCGCGAGACCTGTCCGGACCTGGCCGGAGCGCGATGGTGGGGGTAGCAGATTCTACGCGGTCGACTCTCGGAGCAACGATCGCTCAGACGTGGAATAGAGGATCCTCTTCGAGGACGATAGTCTGCGAGAAAATAATTTTAGGCGGAACCGGACGCTCTCGACGGTTTTTTAGTGGCTACGTCGGAGGACGCTCTGCAATTTAATCCGAAACTTTTATCGATTAACATTTCACACCGTTTGATATTACATATCCTTGCCTGGATCGACGACGCGAGTGGGTTCTGAGCGCATAAGATGCATCGGCAGCGGACGATCCAGTAGATCCAAGGGTTAAACGGCGGATCTGCCTGAGCGAGGCAGCCTTATACTACTTAAGGATCGAGGGAATTCTATGAAAATTATTTGTCGATGGACGCGTCTCACCATTGCTGACTGTTTTTACTTTGTATCGATACTCGTAGCACTGTGATACTGACTAGATAGCAACGCTTTACGAAGAACTCATTTTTCAGTATTAGTATTAGCGACTCGATAAAATTGGTTCATATTTTTTACCAATTGGTGACATTATTTACCACTTGTTTCGTTTGAAACAGTATCCTTGTACATACATGTAGCACGTCTATATACTTTACTAATTTATCAAATTATTTAGCTCTCTATTTAAGTATGTTATTTCACGCTAATACCTTTTAACAATTTTTCTTCTTTCATACTGTATATTTTACAAATTGTTTAAATTATTTTTCAATCACATTTAATATATCGATTCACGATGTTTTAACAATTCTCTTCGTTAGAAAATTCTTCTCGCAAATAAATCAAATTCTTTGTTCAATGTGTCATTCCAAGCTGGTCCGATCGACACCTGTTGCTGCGGTAGAAGTAGACAGTAATGTGCAGACGCGTCGGTTAAATTTGTAGTGTATCAGCGACAAATAAGTTCGCCGAATAAATTTCAAATAAGCTACGAATAAATTCTTTATGTTTATTTTAAGATTCAAAAAGAATGTTCTCTTTATGAACGAACGACGAGAACATCTTTTAATCCTTCACACCGCGCCAGGATCGTCCGCAGGATCGAAGGGACAAGTCTCTCCCGTCTTTTTTCGCGGGGAAAGCTTAATAAACAAAAAAAAATCTCTCTTAGGTGCCCGGTAGACGTATCTAGGAAGAGGGCGAGTAGAGTGAATTGGCATCGTAGTACAAACCGAGAAAATCGAGGAAGCAGGAAGAAAAAACAGTAACGAAGTCGAGTAAGAGGAAGAATCAAAAAAGCATAGTGGAAAAACGTATAGTCAATATACGCTTGTTGCATACCAGACAATAGCTAGGGTGATTGCGCAGGCGCGATCGGTAAAGAAAACGTAGATTTTTAAGGAACACCACCTCTCCGTCGACGGCGTATACACAACTTACAATACGTACCGTTCGTAACTCGCTGAAACAAAAACGTGGAACAAGAGACGCTCTTAAGTATAAGACGACGAATAATAACGCGCGAATCGGTCTCGTGCCAGCGATTGCTCCTGATAGCGATTTAAGATCGTGAAAAAAAAGAGAACAAACGGGAAACGTAAAATGAATTTGAACGAAATACAGTGTTTTATTGATAAATGTCCCAAGTGTCTTGCCCATAATTGTCCCAAAACTATCCCCACTACAGCGGGGTATAGCCAGTGAGAGGCTCTGAAGCTTGAAAAGCTGCGGTGTGAGACCGGGAGACCGCTATTAATCCAGCGACAAAACTTGGTTGGTCAAAATTCCATAAAAAATAATGAGAAATTAAGAAGTTTTGTTATTGGATTAGTTATGTTTACACTTTTCGGCGATAGAGGCTCTCGGGCTTCGTTGTCCTTTTATATGTTCGGCAGAAGTCACAGAATAGTAACCCTGGCGGATAATTGTCCCTGGCCGAACCCGTGCTTTGGACAATTATCGATAAAACACTGTATTGAATGGAAAATGAAAGACCAAAAGAATCACGATTAACACACTTGACTGTTGAACCACGGTCTTAAAAATTGCCACCAAAGATCAAAATAATCGAAATAATGAAATTAAAATTAGAAACTTGATTTATTCCCATTTTACCCGAACCAGTTTTGAAAAGCATCAAATTTACCACAGTGATTACTCCTTCAATTCTCTTTTGTCCCCTAAATCCTTGTAAAATATTTTAAAATATGTGAAATAAATAAAATATATATTCCAATACTTTTCAATAATAATTTAATGACAATTCAAAACAGAAAAAACGCTGGCACGGGGCCGCGCCCGTAAACTAGAGGGAGCGAAAAACCAAAGAGTTTCTGAACGAATGTAAACTCGCGATTTTACTGTGATCCCACGTGTATCGCAGCGGATAATAAGTAACAAAGAAAAAAAAACGATACACGGTTGTTCTATGTGCGATTGGTCGCGGGGCACGAAGGACCCCTAGGATATTTGGAGGTGTGATTGGGGGATCTGTCTGTCCACTTTTGAGAAGAGAGTACGCCGTTCGGGTAAACGTGTTCTTCGCCTGCACAAGTTTTGTCTACGCGAGCACCTTTTTCTGCTCCGCGTGGAGGAGTACGTCTGTTCAGGGTAAACTTTACTTTGCGGACGCCTGGATCGGATCCATACCGAAAGATCCGATTGCGGATTGATGCGACGACAGATTGGTACTCCGCGATTACAATAGGTTTATTATATCATGTACAACGAATACGATGAAGTTAATAATAAATCACTTCTAATATTACCCTGAATTGTTATTTAAAATTAGCGTCATTTCACTTAGTGGCAAGACGTTGAAACTGGTAGACAAAAGTTGCCAACGAAAACATTCCTAGATGGCGCAGTAATTAAATTCTTGTGGTGATTGTCGATAATGTAAATTTCTATTTTATCAATGTTGTAAATTTTCTATTTAATCAACATCGTTATATTGATCGTTATAAATATTAATTCACTTATTAATTGTTACATATCAATGAGTTTCATTTGTGAATAACAGTCATTAATAAACCATCGAAGTGTTAGCATCAAATTTGTTGAATTCCATTTAAAGTTAATTTATTAATAATATAAATAAATAATTTGAATTCTAATAATTAAAAATTAAAAAAGGAACCTATAAGTAGTGAAGGGAAATTTATATTAAATAATAATTGAAGAATTTCATTTCAAGAAATTCCCCACGTTCTTATGGCGATGTCGATAATTTAGATTCCTATATTGTCAAGATGATGGAAATGCGAATTTCTATTTCATAAAGGTATGTTAGTTTTCCATTTTATCGATAACATCAATGTTGTATTGGTACGACCCACAGACTTAGGATCAGTACAGACAGAGAGGATACGAGAGTACTCACGCCCCGGTTTTGGCCGTTCCCATTACAGTGCTGCCCCCTACAACTATTTTAGTTTGGAACAGAACCTACCTCATTTTCTTTTTACAGGGATCTATATTATCTTCAGTCTGGAACAGAACCTACCTCATTTTCTTTTTACAGAGCTTCTACCTTACCCTACCTTATCAAAGCGCTGTTTTGTATAAATAAAATATGCAACTCATATAATAGATAGATTTTAGTTTTAGTTTTAGTTGTTAGTTTTTAGTTTTTAGTTTTTAGTTTTCAGTTTTCAGTTTTCAGTTTTCAGTTTTCAGTTTTCAGTTTTCAGTTTTTAGTTTTTAGTTTTAGTTTTTAGTTTTTAGTTTCTTGTTTTAGTTTCTTGTTTTAGTTTCTTGTTTTAGTTTCTTGTTTTAGTTTCTTGTTTTGGTTTCTTGTTTTGGTTTCTTGTTTTGGTTTCTTGTTTTGGTTTCTTGTTTTGGTTTCCTGTTTTGGTTTCCTGTTTTGGTTTCCTGTTTTGGTTTCTAAGCACGGCCAGATGGGGTACGCCTTGTCGAGGCCCAAGACCTCGCCCAACTCTCTAGCATTGCAGACACAACTCGTTAGCCATTTGTATTTGATCGTCTTCGTGGATCTAGTTCCATAGATCCGTAGATCTAGCGATAGTTTTTCTAAAAAATGTTCATACATTTGTTGGGACTAGAAACACATGTATACAGCTGTTTTAAACAGTTTTCTGACCGCTTAAAGGTCCATTTATACTATCAGCACAGACACGTTCCGTATTCGATCAGACAAATATTCTTCAATGCATTTAGGTACAAGTGTTTATACTATCCGTATCGGAACGGCACCGGCACGTATCGGCACCGGTCTGACCGTCCAACATTCTCGCAAAGCATACTTTAGCGGTTGGTGCCGGTGCGAATAGCAGTATGCATGCGTTCCGACTCTGTTCAGACTAGGCTGAAAATCATGAGTGAAATGTTTGTAGATCCTAAGATTAAAACTTGGACTTTTGCATTTTCTCGCCAAAATCTATAGGTTTACATGAGAAAAAGGCAAAAATTTCTGTTTACGCAAGGTACAGTGCAGCCTAAGATAATACTCGGAAAAAGATGGCTGATGCGAGGGTTGAATTAAAACCAGTATCGACGGTGAAGCCGTCAAAATCCTTCGAGATTCGTTCAAAGGTCGCTAAAGACTACAAGATATTAAAATTTGAACAAAATCCGAGACAGTTCGACGAACGGATTGGTGCCGATACGGACACGGAACGTGTCTTTGCGGATAGTATAAATACTACTGTCTGAAACGGAACGGTGCCGATACGGATACGGAACGTGTCTGTGCTGATAGTATAAATGGACCTTTACACGGACGTCTACCTTAAACGTTGATAAATTGAACGTAGCCAAAAATCGGTGTCGATCTCGCTTTGAATCGCACTCGCGGGTCAACTGTTCGTTGTTTCTAAGTACAATGGCTGTGTTCGAATGAGACACGGATCTTTCTCTCTGCTCCGTTCCGTACCAGGTACAAGCTGGTCTACGACGCTCAAAATTCTAGTGCACGCAGCCATCTGACATGACAGAACGAAACCCGGACGAGGGCTCGTCAACGTAACACAAATCCCAGGAGCTGTTCCTCAGCCCCCTGATCCTCATAGGACAACGAAACCGTTTCGTTGCAAACAGAGTTCAAGTCGATTTCGAAGGTAGCTGCGAGCAACCTTGTCGACGATCAAGAAGATAAATCGCACAAGTCCCAGGTTGTAATCGACGGAGAAGAAGGAGCGTCGTGTGCCAGAAACACTGAGAACAGGGTGGGAAACAACGCGAGAACACGAAGAGGAAACAGAACAGTCCGTCTGTAATTAGCCTCGAAAGTCCAATGAAGATCCACTGGCATGGCCACGCGACTCAGCCCCCGAAATTCGGAGGTGAACGCTCTTGAGCAGCGGGGCTATCTGATTGGCAAAAAGATCGGACAGGTTATTTACCCCCAACCCTCTCTCCACCCTACTTGTTCGTTAACCTCTTTCGCTTCTCCTGCACCTGTTTCTTTCGTACCGGCCGCGACGGTGTTACTCTCTTTTTGAACTTCGCGCCGCCTTTGATCTGTCCCTGGCATCCTCTTCCCTTCGTTAACGAGGAATTGCACGTTTCTTTTTTTCTCTACGCTCTGCCCAACGCCCGTCGCGTCTCACCCCCCTCTCACCCTTTACCGTTCAACGATTTCAGTCTTCATCTTCTTTATTTCATTTTTTATCTCCGCCCCTTTGTCTATTTCACGTGTGCTCCAGCTCGATTTTGTGGTTGTGTAACCGTGGTCAACTGGATAGTGTGCTGCACCCATGCAACCGTATGCGTTTAATTATTTATGGATCGATTGTGCTCTGCATTTATAGCAATTTTGATTTTCTGCGTGGATTGGCGGATATCTTTTTAAATTATTGCCTTGCTGCATAATGGGACAAAGAAGTTTTCAATTTTTATAAATCACGAGCTACATTTTATTTCTGCGAGCATATGTAAAATAATTTTAACGAATAGACGGATTTTTATGGAAAGTAAAAATCGTCTAATCTATAATCTTAACGAGTTGGAAATAGCATAGCAGTATCTTTAGATTCTTCAAACGTTTTAAACAAATCTTTATACAAATCATTATATCCGCGGTCTGATAGTATAAATACGTCCGCTAACCGTTCCTGTCGAATAACAGTAATTCGCGGTAAGAATCAAGACTGAGACGCAACCAGCAATTCTTTTCAATAATTTAAATAAAGACTGGAACTCGGAAATTCTCTTTTTAATCGATTATCGAATATTCAACAGGTGCAACACATTATTCGGTTGCAACGATGAGTATGTATTGACTTTGTGGTCTTGTTAGACTGAGATTCTCGGAATTTCGCTACCATGTTAGGGCTCGTATGCAACGGTGCACCTGGCTGAATATGTTGACGGGACAAGCTCCAAGAAATTGCGACTGGCGTGCAAGATATTCGATAAAGAGAAAGCGCCCGAAGATTTTCTGAACAAGTTCTTTCCCCGTGAACTCGAGATACTCACGAAGATCGAAAATCCCCATCTCATTCAAGTAAGATGCTGTTCTACAAACGGCGATTAGGTCAAATAATAAGTTTTATTTGAAAAGAAAAAAATTATCCACGGTGTTCTAAACAAGGATAATTACTGCAGAAATTAGACGATTGTACCGGGAACACCTGTGCCAAATTTCATCCGAATCGATCCATTGGTTTCCCAGAAATACCGGTCGCGATTTTGGGAAACACCATTTCGAGAAAAATCTGTTATTAGAGTTTCTTTAGCATTTTCATTTTCTTTTGGAAACACGCTATCGTTATTCCAAAGGTCCTGTCGCTTATTACAAGCTTTTAGGTCCACTGAAATCGTGTCGATATTGAACCTCTTCTTGGTCCAAACGCGAACAACCTGATAATTCGAACTAGCTACTGGAAGAGTAGATTAAAAATGAAACGTCTGCCATGACTACGTAGAACCGTGTTCTTAAAGAAAATTGGTGTGTAAGCACCATAAACTAGTATTGAAAATGAATTGCAAATCCTGTGCGACCAGAAGGTTCTTCTTTAATCTCAATACCAAACCTCTTCTTGAACCCGACACGAACAATAATCTAACCTAACTCTGCTATTTAACTTGTCTACGGCTGAAACGTTCACGAAAAACAAAATGGCGAGAGCCAAAATGGACAGGAATCTCGTAAAGCCTGAATATTTAAAAAATTCCACCGACTCGGCCAGGTGTGCAACTCCCCTAAGTCACCGTTACTGACCGAGAATCTCATTGCAGGTGCACAGTATACTGCAGCGGGGTCCCAGGGTGTTCATCTTCATGCGGTACGCGGACAATGGCGACTTGTTGGATTTCGTTATGCGAAACGGTGTGGTACCGGAGCAACAATCGAAGCTGTGGTTCCGGCAGATGGCCTCCGGTCTGCACTACCTCCACGGGAAGAACATCGCGCACCGCGACCTCAAGTGCGAGAACATTCTGCTCTCGCGAAAATTCAACGTGAAGCTGGCCGACTTCGGTTTCGCGAGGTTCTGCGCGGACCAGGCCGGAAGACGAGTCCTCAGCAACACTTACTGCGGTTCGGCGGCTTACGCGGCGCCGGAAGTGGTGTCCGGAACGCCGTACAACCCGAAGCTGGCGGACGTCTGGTCCCTCGGGATCATCCTGTTCGTGATGCTGAACGCGTCGATGCCGTTCGACGACAAGGATCTGAAGAAGCTGCTGAAGAACCAGATGTCCAGGAACTGGATGTTCCGTTCGCGAGTCAGGGAGACCGTGTCCGCCCTAGCCAAGAACATCGTCAAGCACATCCTCGAGCCGGATATCACTCTGAGGCTAACTTTGGAAAGGGTCCTCGCTCACGAGTGGGTTCGCGCGAAAAAGGAGAAGCCCGGCTCACTTTCCGGAAGACTTGTCCACTCGGCGCCCCCAATTCATTCCCAGGTGACACGTTTGCTTCACGTTTTATGACTTCGGCCACTGGCCAGCTTATACCCTTCCAGCTCTTTCAAACACGGAGATTAAACCTTTCCACTCGAAACTATTGAAAATAGTTAAAAATTGTTTTTGAAATTACGGAAATATATATCAGGTCGTCAAGGATGCAATTATGTAGAAATTTAATTAAATGTTTAATTAAATTTTATTTTACATATTTAATTAAGTTTCTGCAAATTTTATCCTTGACGACCCGACACTTATTTGCGTAATTTCAAAAACAATTGTTAAATATTAAAAAAATTATAATATGTTTAAAAAAATAACTAAAAATTGTTTTTGAAATGACGAAAATAAATATCAGGTCGTCAAGAATGCAATTTGTAGAAATTAAATTAAATTGAATTAAATTTTTTTAATTACTACAAATTGCAAATTTAAATTTAATTAAATTTCTACAAATTGCATCCTTGACGACCTTATATTTATTTGTGTAATTTCAAAAACAATTATTAACTATCTTTTTTAACACATTAGGGCTGCTGAATCACAACCCCAAAAACTCTCGCGATATTAAAATAATTGAATTGGTGAAATTGAAATTGGAAAGATAAAATTTACCCTACCGGATTGCTCCTTGAATCGTTTCACGTCTCGCGCATATTTTAATTAAATATAATTTACTCAAGTAGAACGCAGGAAAAATTAATTTACGTATTATGAATAGTATTTTGAAAAATGTCAAAGTTCATGAAAAAGAATTAAAATCCGTTGGAGAAGACAGGGCAGATCGGCGGTACGTCAAAAGACGACAGGAGAAGCACGGGTGATGAGCTAAAAATAGAGAAGTCCCTAGGGCTTGCGATCACCATAATACGCCACTGACTAGCACTACATAATAAGTGCTCAGGCTTTGAATTAATAAACACGAGATATACATCTTGATTGCATCAGGGCACTCGGGGAAGCTTTGTTTAGCCTATGTTTAATCCTCAAGTGATATGGGGTTGGTCGCTTAGAGCTTATGACAATCTTATGGGTGAGAATTTTAGTAGGTTTATTCTACACGATGTTTTAGCAATGTTATTATAGTCTTTTTCTTCTTCTTTCAGTCCATTGATTCGAATGCTATCTTTTCAATGAATTTGTTAAAATGTTAGTGTCGAGAGAAGTAAAATTCATATTAATGGAAAACCATTTTACGTGAAACAATACTCGATCTTTTCAATGAAATTTTGTCGAAATGTTGCTGTTTAAAGAAATTAAATCGAGATTCGTTGAGAACGATTTATTTAGTTATTTATTTGGTAAGATTTACTTGTAATAGTTTTCACACCGAGCTATAGCTTAGTAAAATATACAGAGTGTCCCAAAACATTTGAAATGGTATTTTAAAGAGTTAACGATATAATAATAATCGCTATTATTATTAATAGTAAACTTAAAATTTTAGCTAACTAAATAATATAATTATTATTAATATTTAATATTAATATTTAATAATAATTAAGTTAAACGAAACATGCAGGCTCCACTGAGCCAAGCGTTAGAGGTGCGCCGCGACGAAGCAACGAACAAGAGAAGGAGCAAAAATTGAATTATTGTAAAATCTCACTTATTCAGCTGTAAAAGCACTTGCTGCTTCGAAATGTGGGTCATTGGGCCACTCGAAGACGAAGTGCACAGCTGGCTTCAGGTATACAACAGTACCGAAAGCTGAGGGACGTAAAGTCGGGTCAACGAACCGCGCATCTGGCGTAGATAATAGGTGTACGACAATCCAAGACCTAAGAGATGTGCGATAAAGTCAACGATCCAGACCTAAGCCCTCCCCAAAACTTTTCAAAAAAATCCGCGTAAAATCAGTGTCGTTCTAGCCGCGGTAAAGAGAACATCCTCAAAGACTTGTCAGTTCAAAGCCATTTCAGGGAACTGAAGGAGTTTTGGAACACCCTGTACGTTATAACAACTGTTCCATAATAAAGAGGCAAACAAAATTGCACCACTGTTTAAAGATATGATGTCTTGGACATTAAGATGAACCGTGGGAAAAACGGCTGCACTTTTTTTTTTAGAAAATTAGCAAACTAGTTTGAAGCAATTGTAACGTGTTTCGTTGATTTGTCAGGTGTGTGGAACCGGAGGAAATTTGTTAGGGGCCGGAGCCGCAGGTGGTTGCAACGTGCCCGTTGTTCTGAGGGGTCTATCGTCCTTTAAGAATTCCGAGAACCACGGCCAAAGTAGCACCATAAAATCCACGGACAATCCGAGGAAAAACGCGCAGCTGTCCGCCGTCGAGTGAAGAAGAACCTCATCAGGATTTATAAGGATGAACCAGCATCGTGTGCATCATGGACGTCGACCAGGTGCCCGGGTATCTGGGCACCGCCAAAGACGACGATGTTTAGAATTCATTTTATTTTTACTTTCCTGATTATTGTCGATCCTATACATGGTTTTTAATAGTGCATACTTTAATAAAGAATTTCACGATTTTAATCCCTATTCAACCCTCCCTATCATAATCAGACTGCAGATTTCCTGCTTTTATGGCAAAAGTGGACGACGTGAAAAACAAAATTGAAGACATTGGAAGAGTTTAAAAATATTTTCACACAATTCTACTTATTAAACTTGCTTAAAAAAAAAAGACACATCTTCTTCCGCTTCTCACGATCGACATAGAAAATTTTTCTTTTAATACCACAGTCCAATTATAAATATTCAAAAATTAAAAATCGCGTTTACAAAATAATGATACGTTTAGCAGTGACAAGTGTGTACACCACTGGCAGGCAGAAATTAACGAACATCTTAATAATAATTAAGTTTATTGTACAACTAGCATCTATCAATATACAAAACTATAGTTTTTCTGATTACACGTCCGGCAACGTGACCGCTATAAGTAGATAGATAATATGCAACGGTACAGGTAAATATGCTTTTTAATATATATATATATATAGTTTACATTAAAACAACAAATAATTTACACGATTCAATGTGGCGGCCGCAGGCTGTGAGTCGATCTCGCCCGGCATAGCACCCCATGCCGTGAAAAAAAATACATGTATTCGCCCGAGGGAGATCGACCCGGTGCAGCCGGTCTCAAAATCATCGAGACGACTCTCCAGAGAGAATCGGAGTCGTGGGTGAAGGGTAGAGGCATGCTTATCTAAAAATATGAATTCGTTCATGACCTTAATCAACGGCGTCGCGTGTACAAAAGGGCGCGGTTTCGGGTATCATGTGGTCGTTGTGCGTGTTTCGCTCGGTTACACGAGCTACGTGTTCCCGTTACAAGATGGTTAGCGGATAAAAAAATTGCGTGTCACCGTCATGTACAAAAAGGTAGCGAAGATCATCGACGCGTTATCTCCCACGGTCGATCAACCAGCCGGATATTAATTGCAAGAACCCTCGTGAAACGAGTGCCTCTCGTCTCCTGTACGCGATCCCTATATTTACAAATCCTAAAGCGTGTCTAAGCATAGATCTCAATTATTTTTACAAACGTGTCAGCCAACGAGTGCGTCGCTATTTCGCAAGAGATTTCTCCCTTTTTAACTCTGCTTCCTGATACAGTATTAAATCGAGACATCCTATGGTGAAGACTTGGAAACAGATTTTCTTTTCTCTTCTTTTTCAAGGTTGTCCGGAGGGTTTTAAACCCATCCGCCGGTCAGTTTGTGGAACATCTCCTCGTTCAGTGTTTGGTTCACTTCCTTGGAACGCATCGAGAGAAATATGTAACCTCCAATGAACTCGTGAACCACTTTGCAGTCCGCTGATTGGCACTCGAAGATTATGTTCTCCTCCTCGAACTGCACCATCATGTGCTTCACCTCCCAGTTCACGTTCCATGCCTGGAAGAATGAGATTTAAATGAATTTGAATAAAAGAAATTACTCAATTGTTTCCCATGAAAACAGCTTTATAATTTCAATCATTGAAACGATAATTGAACTTTGTTCGCAACGATCATTCCAGAACGAAATACCGACCTTCATGGTGTTGTATCTCCATGTCTTCAAATGATCACCGCTGTGGAGCTCCATCCTCATCAACCTGTTATTAGCGATGCCCAGCAATTCATCTTTACTCTTTCCAGTGAATCTGACCACGAATAGAGCGATCCCATATTCAGGCAAAGATTGCCACGCTTTTATATAATTCAGCTTAGCTTCGATCAGGGGGAGGTCCTTAACGTTAGCGTGCGCCTCCAGGATCCTCTGAACCAACTGAAACAAAAACAAATTTGCAATCGGTAAAAATAAAACAAGATAAATCTTTTCCTTTTCAATAGTAAAGCGACTTATCGCTGAAAGTGACCGACTGATAAATTCTTCAAATGATTTTGTTCTGTTTCTCTTACACAGTTTTGACATAAATTCATAAGCAGTCTACTAAGTAATGGAACTTAAATGATTTTGCTCCATCGCTTCTCAGGAAAGCGTTTTCATAATTTCAATAATTGCAGAACAAGAAGTAGGTTTAGTGCTGGGCGTGACGTTTTAAGAATGCACACCTTTCCCTTGAATTTCTTGACGAATCTTGGCGCAACGTAGTCTTCCGGAACGATATCCAGGGCGCTCGGATTGATCGCAGGTGCAGGGGCGGGCCTCTGCAATTGCAGGAAAGCGATGATGCTATTCACTTCGCTGTCGTAGGACGAATCGGCGAGGGTGCGGCCCTTGGCAGCCAGTCTACACGCTGCCATCCACTTCGCGTACTGTTGCTCCTGTAACATGCAAGACCTTCTTTCTACCCACTCTTCTATTTCGCAATGGCACATAATTTCTACACCCATTTGCGACCACTCGCCCGCGCATTAGTTGCTTTTCAACAAATATTTCAATTTATATTCTCAATACATTAATAAATGCAACCTGGCCGCCATATTATCCTCCTCCGCAATGTACAAGAAAAATTATGTCTGCTAAATCATCTACGTTTCGGGAATACGTGAATTTTGCATTTTGTGCTATGCGACTTTCGAACTTTCAACGTTTATCGAATAAAAAATTCTAAATATGCATAGTACAAAACTTTTACACCTCATATGCTTCTAAAAAATGTTTGCTTGTAAAAAAGATTTGAAAATCTGTGTAAATGGGCAAATTCGCACTATCTAAATCTAATGAAATCTAATAAAAACTAAATAAAACCGTGGTCGATTGCAAGCGTTCTTCACGATCAAGTAAAGAAAAAGTTGTTCTTCACGAAATTGCGAAAAAATTTTTCACGCGTGACGCAAATAAAATTGCTGAAAAAACCGGGGGCGAGCGGGGTTGCGTGCGAAGGTGTCACGGCGCGATCGCTCACGTTGTCGCATCTGATCCACATCTCGGTCATGCCCTCGGCGCTGGGCACCTCTAGCCTGATGCCGTATCGTCCTTGGGAGAGATGCACGTCGGGCGTGACCTCGCATCCACGCAGGTTGATCACGTGGGCAGGTGCCTCGCTGCTGTTGGTCTCCTCCCTGGTTTTGTAGAGCCTGAGCTGAAGGTCCCGGCAGGTGACCCAGTAGCGTTTGAACGCTTTCAACGTGAAACGCTTCGGCTTCGAGAAACGCAGGTGATCGCACAGTTCCGGCACCTGGGTGATGTCGCTGGGCCCGTTGCTGATGTTGCTGCCTTCGAGGGTGACCTGCAGGTCCGTCAAGGCTGCGTCAATATCGTCCTCGACGGGCGACGAGGCGCCGTTGCTGTCGTAGCTCGGCTGCGGCACGCTCGCCTGCAGATTCACTTGCACCTGCGAACAACGAATACCAATGAGCACCACGTCACACACCGGCTACCCATGCCAGGCTGCTCGCTCCTTTTATCGTTATGTCCTCCGGTTCAGAGGCGGTAGGTGCGGATCGGAAAAACGGAGAACGGTCTCCCGCGCCGCGTAACTCGACCACACGGATATTTGCATGCGAATAGGATCGCGTGGGAGGGGGTCTATGTCGAACGCTATAGCCGCTCTGCCGGTTTTCTCGTCACGTTTTTAAATAGGTCTTATCCCACTTCGCGGAGCTACACTCTGTCTTTCATACATTGCACGGTGGCAGACACGTGGTACAGCGATTCTGATCAGTTCAGAGGTACAAACATTTTAGCTTGAAAGAAAAATCCTATCTTTGTTACTTAAAGTATGATCATTTCATTATTGACACTCGCATACGCCCGTCGGGGGGTCTTTCAAGACCCAGACATTGCAATTTCAAGGAAACGGCAAATGTGTAAACCAAGGTCTAAAAAAAACCATATACAGGTGGCAGCAATATTAAGTGGACACTCTTAAAAATCGCATAACTTTTTTAAAATTGGTCCAAACGACTCGAATTTTTTTAAGATGTTAGACCGACGAGTTTGTTAGAGAATGAGTAAACAAAAATTTGTTTAGATTGCAAATGGTAGGAATCATAAAAAAATTTTTAAAAACTGTTTTTACATTTTTTTTATCTGAGCCTGTAACGATAATTTAAAAAATGCGTTTTGTAGATTTCGGTAACTTGTATGCATACTGAAAATTTCATCAAAATCGATCAAGATTGCAATGAGCTACAAACGTAAAAAGATGAGAACTTAAGGGTGAAAGTCGCAGATTTTCGAATCTACAAAACGAATTTTTTAAATTATCGTTACAGGCTCAGATAAAAAAGTCGTAAAAACATTATTTTTTAATATTTTTATGATTCCTACCATTTGCAATCTAAACAAATTTTTATTTACTCATTGTTTAGCAAACCAGTCAGCCTATTATCTTAAAAAAATTCAAGTCATTTGAACCAATCTTAAAAAAGTTAAGCGATTTTTAAGAGTGTCCACTTAATATTGCCGCTACCTGTATTTAATAAATGTTTTCGGTGCAAACTTTGTAAAAATAGTGTACTCTGGGGTATACATTACAAGATAAAAGAATCGAATAAGCACATTAGTATGGAAACGTCCGGGTCTAAATAGACCCACCGATAGCCTTTCGCGTGAAATTTTTAACGTAATTTGTTGGATCCGAAAAATGCAAATTGAACCCACTGAACCTCAATAATCCATAACTGATTTATAAATTTAAAACTGTTTTTTTTTAATTTTGGTGTCGATTGTTGGGATTGTTCGTCGCGCAATTTGCCCGGTTAATGGATGTTTCACCGTAATATTTTGGCAACATTCTTCGTTGGCACCGCCGGCTATTTCCGTCTGCCGGATCTGGACGTTATATATAGATCGATCCGGTCTGCAGGCACCGGATGTTTGGATCGTGAAAAACGTTGTCGCGTAAACAGTCGCATGTAGCTGCCTCGAGATATCCGCGGAAACTACGGAATCTATCAATAAGTAATTTTTCCCCCATGTTTTGTAAAAATACAGCGTTGTAGGGAAGCGAGATCTGCTTAAAACAGAAACACCAAATTTCATGAAAATCCTCGATATTTTCAGCTGGAAATACAATAGTACATCTCGGCCACTAGACGGCGTAGAACAGTGAAATTTGCTTTAAATTGTAGGTTATCGAACGAAGTAATTTGTTTAAAAAATTCGAATTCTTTCACGTACAACTTCAAATCCTCTAGACCAGTGCTCTGCAACCGCTGTGCCGTGAGGTGATCTTGGGAGTGCCGCGATTTTCTCGAGAATAGTTAAATTTATTCAAAATTCAAATAGCTTTATGTAAAATTTAAATAAAAGTAAATATCTGCATACATAGAGCTATTTTATTGTGTTTTTTATCCAATAAAAACGTACACATATTATTGTAAATTATGTATTCGAAAGCTTTTACTTGTGGTATGCTGCGGAATTGTCGCGAAAACGTTGGTGTGCCGTGGAAGATAAAAGGTTGCGGAACACTGCTCTAGACCGAACATTGAACTCCGTTTCTCAGAAGTATCTCAGGAACGTCGATGAAATTGTGGTGCCTAGCTTATCAATAGACCTTCTAGAAGCCTTCCCCTATGCGCCAAAACGAGAACCTACCTGCAGAGCAGCGAACATCAGCATCTCCTCCTCGGTGCAGTCGATCTCCTCGGCGAGGAGCTGCCATTTGGCCTGCTCGTACATCATGTTGATCCTGACCGCGTCGGTTTTCGGGTTGAGGTCGTAGAAGGAGTAGAACTTGAACTTGAGCCTGAGCGTGTCGAACTCGCGGATCCCCTGTTCCATGATGGACAAGGAGGAGTCGAGCCACGCGACGTTCATCCTTGCTCGTTCGACGAGATTTTTCGGCCTGACCAATTTCGCTCGCACCTCCGGCGAGATGGAGGTCGGGCTCTGGGCCAGGGAGTCGGAGAGCGCACCGTTCAGCGCTTCCAAGCTCATCGTACTGTTGTTCGCGTTGAACGAGTCCGAGCTACCGAATCCGGACGAGTTGTTGTTCCTCTTCCAGGTGCCGGTCTGCTGTCGAACAAAGAGGCACAGAAAGTGCGAGCATGAGAGAGCGAGCTAGGTAACAAGGTGGCAAGCCAGCCGGCAGGTCCCACCGGCAATAAATACAGCTAATGACCACTCCCGGGGCCCGGAAAAACGGGGCCCGATCTCGCGAGAAGCAAATTAGTTTCCCGAGACGAACGATAATGATACCCCGACGCTGATAAATCATGGCAACGGCAACGGGGTCGATCGGGCATTATTTATTACCATAACAGGTCCCGGGCCCTGACTCTTTCTCCCCCCCCCCCTGTCTCTCTCTCTGTGTGTCTTTATTTCACTCGCTTTCATATCGGTTCTGCCCCCGAGAGCAGATCGACGAGAGAAGGATATACCAGAGGAGCACCTCTGCGTAGCAACGGTGAATGAATTTTTGAATAATTTTAGTAAACTGTTTGCGATCGGATGAATATATTTTTAGAAAAATTTTTTATTTTTAATAAGTTGCTTTTAGAGATTAATATTTTTTTCGGGCTTACCGAGACAGGTGAGCTGATCGGAGTGCTGTGGTTCCTGTTGCTGGGTGTGACCGGCGCACACATGAAGGGACTACTCTGGTCCAAACTTCCCGTCGATCCCCTGGGACTCTGGCTCACCGGGATGAAAGTATTCGTGTCCGCTGGCACGTTCCAATGGCCGTTCTTCTGGTTCTCGACCTTCTTCTTCACCGGCAGGTCCTTCAGATTGTACTTGAGGTGGTTTGGCTCGAGTGGCTTGCAGAACGACAGCTCCTCCGGGTGTCTGATACCTGAAGAATTTTAGGGATCGCCGTGTTTTTATGAGGACGTTCAATCTATTTTCGTGCAACTTCTGTTCCCCGCAGCTCGAGGACAGTCTCAGCTGGCTTATCAAATTTTTATACATATATACGGCCAACTGTAGACCTCAATTTTTGTGTGAATGTAGTAAAACACGTATTTTTTCTAATTTCAATACAGGCCCGTATCAATATATCGTAAAAAATAACAATCTCTACTTTTCTCTACAATTTCTACCGATTGTAATTTTTCAAATTGTACTAACTCCTAAAAAATTCAAGTTGCGTACCAATATTTAAAAAGTTATTTTTTTAGGACTGTCCGAATATTATTTATAATTGCTAGCGATTGTATAATTTTGTAACAAGTCCTCGAGCGAGAGAGAGAGGGAGGGAACTGGTTGGATTCCAAAGAGTTGAAGCAGTGTCCTCTTTTCCATTTGTTTTCCACACGAAGACAATATCTCTCTCTTTCTTACTCGAGGAAAGCGTTGGCCAGTCTATTTGCGAGCGTGACACGCGGAAGGCTATCGTCGAGGTCATCTGTCTGCCAGTTCGCGACAAAAAGTCAAGAAAACCGCGACTTAATAACCGTCGCGGCAACAGGAACGCTTCGGTTTCTGCCGTTTCTCCGTATTCTTAAGAAACCCGCAACGCACTGTCCCCGTGTCGCGTCGCCCAACAATTTCCTCGGGCGTGTTGCAAAGCGAGCAATAAAAAACCGTTCTTCTTCCACTCTGCCGACGGTTTTTAGATGGGAAATTAGACAAGGTTACGTAGTGGCTTCGTTATCGCGGTGAGCCACTTCCTTGATTAAAAAGCTGCCCGTTAGGAAGTGTTGGTGAAGTTCAGCAACGAGGAGACCCGCGACCTTCGCGTGACTGGGAATTTAACAATTTTATTTCATCAGGGCGATTAATTAACGCCCTGCGTCTCGGTTACGTGTCGCCGCACCGGGAATCGCGTTTTTAAATGGCAGGCCTTGTGAACCATTTAGCGCCGCCGGTTTTTTTCTTGGTTCACACCTATTCAATGTTTGCCCAAGCTGGCCGAGAGATTTTTTGAAATTTATTCCACGAAAGAATAATTTGGTAGACTGTAATTCATCGCGCTAACATTTTTTTTAGGTTTCACGTTTTCCTGGCAAGAATCATCGAGAATAATAGACTCTTCGACAATAACTTCAGCAACAAACCTCCATTGTTACAATATTCTATGAAAATTGTCCTCTTGTAAAATTTAAAATTGCGTTTGATCGTGATTGTGATCAAGGAATCATCTCCACGATCGAGATGGCTACTTGAAGGGTTGTTGTGAATAGGGGATGCACTTGCCTAATTCCTTGCAGAGATTGATGACGGCGTTGAACGTCTTCACGGAGAAGTCGACCTTGCAGTCGAGGCAACGCATGTCCGGCAGCTGCACTCTGAGCGTTTTGCGCATCGGCGTGAAGTGCAGCCGTGCATCCGCTGCAACGCCGTACTGATCGAGGGTGCTCCTCGTCCTGGTCAACCAATGATTCCTCTCGGGCCACCATAGAGCGTGGTCAGACCAGTTCATGGCGATTCCTGCAAAAAGAAAGACAAAAGCTTGGTCAACATACCGGTCAAATTGCTGTTGTGCTTAATTAAATTAATTCAACAAGAATAATCGTACTTTGAAGTAAGAGACTCGTCTAAGGTAAATCTCCGCTAATTTTAAACAAGTTTTAGGGATCACTTTTTTCAGATTTGCCCCATAAAAAAGTCTATAGAAAATCAATTAACCCTTCGCAGTGGGAGCTATTTTAACTTGAAAATTAAACATTTCTTCCGATCTAGAATAATTCCATTGTATATAATTTTTTTCATTTTTTGTGGATATGAAATTGATATAATACCTCATACAATACTTAAATGTTTAGTAATTGATTAGATACCAACATATTTAATAATGCAAATAATATTGTGAATTTTGGTACAGTAATTTTTGGTATATAGTTTTTTCATTTTTTGTGGATATGAAATTGATATAATACCTCATACAATACTTAAATGTTTAGTAATTGATTAATTACCAACATATTTAATAATGCAAATAATATTCTGAATTTTGTACATAGTAATTTTTCGTAGTGCCTCTCAGTCACCACTCGAGTGCTAAGGGTTAAAGGATGAAATAAATTTTTATCAAACCGTTTATCAATCGTTGCAAAACATTTTTATTTTGTCTACCGACAAAATTTCAACATCTTCGGTATTCAATTTTGCTAGCCGGCCGAATCGAAGTGCCAGACACCTAATCGAACGCATGCCAGCAACTCGTCCGGGGTCAGAAACGAGTGACAGGGATCGACAGCGCGCCGTCATTGTCTCGGAGTGTCAAAGAATCCGCTGGCAACCGATCGCCAGGATGGTGACCGGCGTCCTTATCACGGCCCGTCGATCAGTGGCAATTCGAGACACGAAGATGGACACGGCCGATTGGTTGATGGCCGTAGGGGGTCGATTATTTAATGCTTCTTAAAGCGAGTCAGGCCAACGGCAATTTATCAATGAGGATCCCAACGCGGCCGTTTATAGACGCCGTAGACAAGCGTGTTTATTGGCCTCATCGTCGGCCCCCTTTGATCGTTTCGCGACTCGTCGACGATCCCGGAAACAGAAAACACCCCCAATTTGCCGGTGACATTGGGGGAGAGACAGGACTCAGGGGAGGGGCATTATTGTCCGGATGCATGGGGCATAGATGTTCCGGGACGACGATAACGCACCACCATAAATTGATCCATTAAACCAACAATGGAGGCCCTTCGGACACATGTAGAACCGTGCTGCGAGGGAAGATTACCTCGGACGTTGATATAATATATTTTTAACACTGGGTTTACGAACCACTAAAAGTATTATATACATTATTTTACGGAAATTACAAAAATGTATCCAACCAAATTTTCAGCCATTTTTTATCATATGTACAGACTGTCTCCACTTAACGCTTTTGACGATTTTTTCGAGTACTTGCGACAATCTGACAAAAAAATATTTTCAACAAAACTTGATCAGTTTTCGATTATACATTGCAATGAAAACAAGTTCGAACAACTTTTTTCAAGGTCACAACCTTCATTTTTTGTATTTTTGACTTAACAGTATTATATTCGTATCAAGATGAATTCAACGACCTAGCACACCATGTCCTTCGGATCACCTTCAAGGCACAGTTGAGTAAAAAATGTGGTGGTGACCTAGAAAATTATCGAAAAAAGTTATCAGAAGTTTTTTTAATGCAATGTACAGCCAATCGAAAACTGATCATATCTTTTTGTCAGATTATCGCAAGTACTTGAAAATTCGTGAAAAGTGTTACGTGGGACGCCCTGTATATACGCAAAGAATTAAATGTTTTGAATAATTTTCATAGATGCATTTTTACAATCTCAATATTCGCTGATCAACAATATTAGAGCCCGTTGAAATGTTGAGAATGACCATATTAAGAATTACCATAATTTACAAGGAAAATAATTCTACGTCCTCCGAAGAGGGGGGTGGGGGCATTAAAATCTATAAGAAGCAACGAGAACTGGGTTTCTGTCACTGACGACTTACCCAAGCCTTGTACAAGTTCCACCACAATCTCCAGAATTATCCAGAGTCCCCCAAGACGTCTGCATTTCTCGAGTCCCCATGCATTCCGCGTCGGCACCGTGGATTTAATTTCTGTTGCGGTCGCGAATGTACGACTTCCCGAGTCTCTGACCGCAGCCCTAAGAGACGTCACACACCAAGTCGTGTTTTTCTTTCCACAGGGCCCGTATATCCGGGACATCTGCGACTCAACGTCCACGATACGCTTCCTATCCGGGCCCCTGTTCGATGATTTACAGACATGGCCGACAGGACACGTGGTTGCCTCCCACCGTTTGCGGTGTTGTTACACGAAGTCTTTACTAGCTATCGAGTTTCCCAGTCGGCGGATTCCCTAAAATCTTTACGACATTTTTTAGCCTCCTTCGTCGGAAAGTCTCCCAGCCTTCGGTGTTCGAGATTAAGGCTTGGAGTCTCTTTGAGAATCGTAGAGTTCGGCGAGTTGGATATCGTGTTACCAAAGGACACTTTTTCAAAGACGTAATGTTCGATGAACGTATTAATCGTGGCAAAAAAATTATTTATAGAGGTTTACAGAGGCGCGGAAACAATTTTCGAAAATGGAACTGTTAAAGTAAAACTGCAACACATGTGGTACTGCATGTGAACGCATTAAAATAACTTCTGAACTAATAATTTTTCGAGATACGATACAGGTTAATACTTTTTTTATAGGGAATGAAAAGCTGCATCGATCGCTGCATAACAAAAATCTACGATTCCGTTTGAAAAATCAAGGTTGACCTTCAAAAGTCCTTGACGTGGTCATATCTGGCGCCACACTCTAATAGCGTATTACAAGTAGGAGCAATTTGAAGCAGCAGAAAAATATGAAAAATCGATTCCCAAGTTGTTCGTCGACAGAATATTCAGAGTCTAGTCGTTATTATAAACTAATTGCTGTTGTAGACAGAAGATTTATGCAAAATTGCCTTTATCATTCACAGGGAGGAATTCCGAAGCCAATCGAGAGAAACCGCGAACAGGAGGCAAAAGAAAGTGGCAGACTGCTCGAATAACTTAATTGGCCGGCGTAAATCGTTCGGGACCACCGCGCTGGTCGCAAACCTCGAGCGGACGCATAATTGCCGCGAGAATCGAGGTGATCGCCGCGATACACTAATTACCGGTCCTCTGGTTCGGAGCAACTGTTGCGAAGATAAAATCGGGCCGAAGGGACGGCGGCGGGGTGCGAAAAGGGAGACACAAAAGGACCACGTCTTCTCCCGGGGCAGCTCGCGCTTCAAAAGGCTTCCTCGGACATTCTTCCTCCGGAGACGAGAACCCGCGACCACCCCGGCAACACGCCCTTCTTTCTTCCTTCTGCCGAGTCGAGTGCGCGAAGGCCCTCGCCCTTCTCCTCCCTTTCTCCACCCCCCGACTCTTTCTACTTGCGAGAGGAGCTTGTCGCAGCTTGCTAAACGCGGTGGTTCTGTTGCCATTCACAATGACCGACGCCTTAGGAACTGACGCTGCGCTGCCTTTCGAATTTCTAGGACGCACGCGTGCGTCAGCATGTTCGTGTTGCGGGGCTGACGATCTTTATTAGGTCTACAGGGTGTGAAGAAACGTTTGGTCTTGGGTGCCATAGGTGTATTCTACATCTTCGGATCGACGGAGAAATAGGTGAAAAACAGTCAAATATGTTTTCGTGGTCTTTCTTAGTTAATTCGTAGTCCTCACGATTAATCAATGGCAACTTTGTGTCGAATAAAAAATTTTTTGGATTGTGGGGATTATCTTTCAGTCTTCAACGTATCCAGGAAAAGTCAGAAGTACGCGCGAAGAGTCGCATCTTTTAGAAATCATGTTAAAAAATGAATTACAGAATACTTTAGAAATGATTTGGAAAGCACGTCCCCGCCCAATAGCGAAGGAACAAATTGTCCAAGTGCAGGGAACAGCAACAAAAGCCAAGTACGAAAGCAGGTTTCTTTAGAAAGGCGTGTTGTCGCGTGGATCTCGAATTGTTTGCAGACTTTTCTGGAGCGAGCCATGCATAGCGAAGATCGGTACACGCGCGTTCGTCGTGTTTCGCACCCCCGTCAACCCCCTTTCCGTGTCCATTCTTTCGCACGAGTGGCCCACTCTCTGGCTCGGCAGCCGGCAGAGACAACCCTTGTGCGAAGACGTCGACAAGGGTGTCGGCTGGCTCAAGGGTTTCATCCCCGCACTCTCTAGAAACCGGGGAAAACCGGTCCGTTTGTGCAGGTCCGGGGAAACAGAAGCACAAAGAGTGAGAGAAAGAGGGGAGGGCCGCGGTACGAGCCACTGAAAAACAAATTTTCACAGCTGCGCCGCGTCGAGTTCGCTCGATTTAACGACTCCGAAAATCCGTGCCGGCTCCACAGCCTCGACAGACTATTAGGACGAACACATGGTGGCTGACGGAGGACAGGGGTGTGTGTGTAATCGTTGGGGGTGTACGAGGAATTCTTCGGACTATACCCTGTGCGGTTGGACGAGCGATGGACGTTCATTCGTTTCTGTCAGGGTTTCTTTGATTTTTTCGGAGTCGCGTGTCGTTTGTCTTGCAGACATCTGTTTTTTTTAATTAGGATTTTACATCATTGCGCTGTGTTTGAAAAATGTGAATGGTGGAATAGAATGTGTAAATAAATATTGGAAGTATATTATTCGAGCCGTGCATTTGCTAAATGAAATAGAAATGAGAATTTAAATTAAAATGAAATTTTGAGGACACGCTTTATTAAAAATTTTTCTGATGAGCTGGTCGAAGATTTTGGAATTTGAAGAATTATACTTTAGGAAGCGCTCTGTTTCTTGATGAAGGCTAGAAGTTCATGGAAACTTACGTTCCCATCCTATCAATGTCATTGCCTATATTAAAGGCGCCAGTAGATTAATTGTAATCTGAAGCTGCGTTTTATGATTTATAACTGCATAACTGTCCGGCGATGGTGCGACAGCGATGACTCTCTAACCTTCTCCCACTTTGCGACATTTTATTGTTAAAGAGGACATCGATGACATTTATTGATTGAATAAATTTGAAATCTATGCCAATTATTTTCACACGTATTTTTTTGATTCATCAAGACTTTGAAAGTCTTCTCCAAAGTCTTCTTCAAAGTCTTCAAGGTTTGAATCGACACGGATTTGACGTATTCAGCAATTTTGATCTCCCGAAGGTCAAGTTATTTTCTCTTTTACTATTTTTCACAAATTGGAAATAATGTGGAAATATTGGATTTTTCTAAAAATGCGTACACGGACTCACGCGTGGGTCTGTATTATTGCAGTTCCGTTATCGACTCGTGCCACCGAGTGCAACTACCATCGGACATTTATGGGCCAGGAGGATACCGCGAAAACGCATTAGCAAGCACGTTCTCTTGTGCGAAGTATGCGAATTCGAAGGACGACGCGAATGTACCGTTAATAGAATCATTTTTTCCGGTGATGACCCGACGTGCCGCGGATTTTACGCACCGTTACGTTACATGGTTTCGTGGTAAACAAGACAGAGAGAGAGAGAGAGAGAGAAAGATGGAGAGAGGAGAATGCTCCCACGAGAGTAAAGACCGCGATTGTGCAGCTGCGCGCTATAAATATTTCGCGAATTTTAGGAGTCCACTTTCCTATCGAGAGATCTCTGACGAGACACCCATACATCATTCCATAATGAATCATCGTATTCGGTGAGTACAGTCCGTTGTTTTCCTATTGCAAGCTCCGAGTGCAAATTCTATCATTTTAATAATTACACTGCGGATTTTCTTTGTTGTAAAAATTAGTAGATGCATTTTAAGACAAGCTACCCGCACTACCGCGCTACGAACAGGCCGACTCGCGCTGGCCGGCAGAGAGTGGACGACGCAGAATCAGCTATCCCCACTATGGCGCTCCGGTAGCCTGTCCGGACAGGTCTCGCGCTGATCGGCTGAGAGTCCATGACGTAAATCGGCTACCCCCACCCGGCCGACCAGCGCGAGCCGACCAGCCGGGACCTGTTTCAGCAGATTTCTACGTCATCGACTCTCGGAGTATGCAATAAATTTTCGGCCGCGCGCGGTCAGTGTTTACATGAGCTATCCTCTTCTACGTATGCCAAGAAGGATAATTTGTTTTGGCTCGTGTTTCTTACATCAATGCATTCGATTACATGCATTGAGAACATGAATAGAAACAATTACAATTATGAAATTTTAACCAGTTAAGCGGGTTTAACGTGTATACACGTCGGACCAAATCTCTATTGCGGTATTTTCGGTTACTTTTCCAGGAGTGAATTGTTAATATTTGATCAAATAAAAATGTAAACCTTCCTCGTTCTTCATAAAATTTATAATAGCACCATCTGTCCTCCGTCCGTTCTTGTTATTAATTCGGCACACTGTGGAGGATTTTTAAAGTTAAATTCCGTACTTAACTGGTTAATAGGAGGAAATATTATGGACTTAAATTTTACATTAACAATTAATACGATTAATACATTTGTGTTTTTTGTACTTTGGATTCTTACGTATTTTAACGTGCTGATTACGAATATGATAGTGAAAATTGGCGCAAATGTTATTTTCATGAATCCGTGAAAAAACCATAAAAATCATGGTTTTTTCCATTTATTTCAGTCAATAATGGGAATTTTGCAAAATACTTCAGATAAAAGTTGTAGGTCTCATCATTATTGTCTCAATTTTTCTTCTGACTACGTAAATCCATGCAGTTTAATAACTTTTCTGCACGGATCGTTCGAGGAACTTCATACATCAGCGCAACTGTCAAGGTTTAAGATCAACTTCTGCTCTATTAGAGCCTCGCAACATCGTGTTCGCCGTAAATGCATACGGTCCACAGTTATGAGTTACTACAACTGCCCACGCTGCGTTTAGTATGCATTGTCTCCCGTTACGACTCCTGCGAGGCAGACGCTGCGACGTCGCTCCATCTGCGACACGGACTTCTGTCCGAGAGAAGCGAAACGCCTGATCGGCGGATAAACACCGGTGCACCGCCGCTTGCATCCGACGCTCTTATGCAAATCGCGTTGGGCAACCGCGCGAGTGGACTCGAGGAATCCTCCACGGTGAGGTAATCTGTCGTTGATGATTTCTCGCTTGGCTCAGGTGTTCGCCGTGTCCTTTAGCATTTTCCCTCGCTGTTTTCTTTGCGTGAATGTTCCTTCTGTTGATTATATATTCCCTGACCGATTAGAAAGTGGCTTCTTAATGATGGGTTTATACTTGATAAAATAAATGTGTTTGCGGTATTCTCTTTTATTACTCTGCTTTCTTCAAGCGTAGCTATGGATAAAATAATTACTCCAGTTGATCAAACATAGTTAATTTAAAAGAATGATAGTAAATTCCTCGTGCAATATGAATGTTTCTTCTATTAATTAGAAATTTATTAGATATACATTAGAAAGACTCTTATTGTTTATGTTATTGTATTTCATCGTACTTGGGAGATAAATTGAAAATAATATATTGATTTAAAATCTTTTACTTTAAATTTCATCTACACGTTTTTGTAATAAATACATAACAGTCTATACATAACTATTTTTGTATAATTTTTTTATCCAAGTATGATCATCATATCGTACCCAAATCACCAGCCTCCATAATGTTTTATTAACTTATTTATTTAAATCGATATGCGCTTTAATTTCCCGAACCTCGAACATTTTCCGCTTAATTTTACTCGCCTGTAACGAGATTCTGTTTAACTTCACTCTACCCTAACCTTTGGATTTTTTTTTAACTTTACGCGATACATGTTATTACTGTCTCGGAACGAAGATAGTAATCCACCAAGATTGCATAATCGCCTCAAACACCTGTTTACCGCGGGGAAATCATGTCGCAGATATTTTTCTCGGTCGTTATCAACTTCATATACGGCTGTCGGCCGATTACCTTACAGGACTGGCATAACAGGTAAACGCTGGGTCGCGATATTTAGATCGGTCAACGGAGATCAGTGACCGCTTGCGAGATGGCATTTAGCAGACGTGCGGCGGCTCATCCTTGCAGGAAGTTCGACGTCGGAAAGTGCAACGAGCAAAGCGTTTTGAAAGAGCGAGGGGTCAGCCAAGCGGAGGAACCGCGTCCCGTCGATTCGTCGACGGGAAAATGTTCTTTGCATAACAACGAGTACCTTCGATGGTGGGTTATAGCTCGATGTACCGCTAGGAGTGGCACGGTGACACACTAACGAGCATAACGATGCCTTCGTGTCGTTTTGTTGCCGGGACCGGAAACGCTTTTGCAATACCGAGCACGAAAACAGACGGTACGAGTTGTGGCTGTCTGCTCGTAAAAGACGAATCGGTTGAGAAAACGTTCATTAACTGCGAAACGTTCTGTGGGAGGCGAACTGTGAGAACTTGACTGATTCAAACATGTTATTTTTCCTAAACAAAATCTGCATAACATTGCAAATTTTACTAAAAATATCCTGAATTGTTGTGCAAATACGTAAATGTTTACAGACCAGCTTACTTATTTATACGTGTATACCTATATATTTTTAGTGTCCAAAGTTGTGCTCGACATGGCCAAATAACATTTGAGAATTTAATAATATGATTGACCACCACAAGTTGGTTATTTTTATACGACTATTTTAGTATAACTTTTTAAATGACAAATAATTATTAATGAAAAAATTACGAGGTACTCTCTAAAATATCCCTTCTTAAATCAGCAACCCTTTTCGAGCAGTCTTCCTGGTTCCCGAGAGAAAAATTTTCGAAACTCACTTTGTCTATAAATCATATCCAACATTCGTGAAAGGGCCTCCGGCAAATAAACTATAACTTCGCAACTAATAAATATTTTTAAATAAAAGAATTACGAGGAACACCCTAAAAGATGCCTCTTCGAATCCGGTAAACGTTTCTGAGCAAAATCTTCAAAAAAAAATGTCCAAAGCCTTCTCAACCCTTAAACCGCAAGTATGAGCTTTATTTCGAGAAGTCGGTGCGCAGGAAGGGCCAGACGTTTGGCGTCTGGTGTTCTCGCGATCCCAGAAGCCAACGGCCGCGATATTTGCTACCGAGAGTCGCTATTTATACCGTCGAACCGGCAGCCATTCTAAAAAGTGACATCGACTGTCGCGAGAATGGCAGAGGAAGAGAGAAAGAACGGACAAGCGTGCGTTTCCGTTCGCGCAACGACGACCACGACGACCGCGACGACGCAACGTTAGGGTAACATTTTCCCTGGCATAATCACGGAGGGAGCACGATGACGGAACAGAAACCGGACGGATGGTTTCTGACGGACTCCTGACAAGATCTATTTCGGTGAAGAACGCGCGTCTGCAGTCTGGTGTAAATACTCGCGGCGGATGTAAATCGAGAACACGCCGGAAGAATTCCAAAGAAACGCGCGTGTTTCGGGGATTTCGACGCCCGGGACGGCATTCCGTGGAAATTCCACGGAGAAACAGGAATGCAACTTCGCTGGCTGCATGCTTGATCAGAACAAGTCTCTGTTAAGAATAAAGAGCGTCGAGATTTCCTGCGAAATTTAGCAGATACTTCTCGCATCGACGTTCATTGGTCTGACGTGCTTCTTAGATTTTTGTCAATTTTGTGTGTCCTTGGTGCTACACATTTTTTACCGAAGTCGCTATTTTTTTATTTCGTATTTTGTATTATTATTGTGGGAATAAAATCGGCGGTCACGTGCACAATAGTTTATTATGCTTTCGACAACGTGGATACTTACGTGGAAAATTATATTTTGTACTACACCTTTTGTTTTTGTCGCGCCACTCGTTAACGTTTCTTTTATTTTTGCGCGGACCAGCGACCTCTTATTCTGAATGTACTCCGTTTAGTTATTCACACAATTCCCCACCTCACATTACTTTCTGTACTAACACAACTTTCATAATCACCATATGTATGTCGATGTTCTCAAATTCCTTTTATGTTACTCTTACTGGTTTGTGTCATGAATGAGTAAAAATCCGCCGTATAGTAATCACGCGTATCAGAAACTGTGGTGCTTCGGTCGGCCGGAATGACGAGAAAAATCTTGGCAGAAGCATAAACCCAATAGAAAAAGCGCCGACAAAGCCTGGCGGCTCGATCGCGGCATAGAGAGGGCGGGGGAGCGGCGTTCGATCAAAATGCAAACGGGATTTAATTACGAGCGATCGGAGGAGCGAGAGTGAGCGTCGTCTCTGGAAGTTTCCGAGGGCGGAGAACAAATTAAAGGCAATCAGGGGAACGTTGAACGAGATCCCGCGCCGGATTACCGGGGCTCGAAGATCGGTTGTGTTCGTCGACGAGGGAGGCTCGTCGGCGACGACGCGGTCACGGATTCCTCGGGTAAAAGGATTCCCTCTTTTTTCCCGTCGCGAGCACGGCGATAAATTTTCGACTAAGAAGCAGGCTTAATGACCGAGAGAGGCCGCAATTTCGGCCGGGTTCACTGGCTGGCGACGACGCGGATTTCACGCGCACCGTTTACGAAGCATTCCTCGGAGCGGGCGCAGGTGCCGCGCGCAATATCAATGCGATCCCCGCCTAATTATTCAAATTGCCCGCCGCTTTGTAGAATCCTTAAACGGTGGGGCCCGCGTAAGCACGTGCTTTCCCTAATTGCGGCTCGCTACGACGCGACTTTCTTTAGGAAGCATTGCCGCGTCGATTATGGTCCGAAAATGATCGTCATCGAAGAATCAGAATTTTATTAGTTTATTGTTCGAAAAGCAATTTTACTTTTTGTCAAAGGAAAGACGAGTTTTCGCTGCATAATGTAGTTTCATTTGGCGTTGTAGCGACCATTTAAGCCTTACAATGAAAACTGAATAAATATACCCAACAAAATAATAATGTAAAAAACAGAATATACGTACACCCTCTGTCCCAAAAATAACCGGAATGACTCTAGTTCAGTGAAAGTAGTGGTACCATCTGTTAGGCGGAGACTGATTTATAAATCGTCAACTGTTTTTACTAACCTGTAAAAATTTCATAACATTTCGTTCATTAGAAGCCAAAATACGACGCATTTCATTGATAGTAGTTTGTGTTCATCGGTCGAAAAATGAATAATGCACCTGCTCATCGTTCATTAATTGTCACTGATTTTTTGACCAAACATCACATTTTTTCGCTTCAACATCCCCCGTATTCACCCAATTTGGCTCCCTGCGACTATTTTCTAGTCCCGAAGCTGCATTTGGCGATGAAAGGAAATCATTATGCATCAATTGAAGACATTCAACGGTCAACGACGAGAAATCTCAACACCATTCCAATCAGCGATGTAAAAAAGTCGTTTTCGTCGACTCTCGATCGCCAGTTCGAACCATTGAATACAGCTGAAATTATATCGTGTTTAGTGTAAATTTTAATCAGAAAAATGCCACAAATAAGTTGATGAAAGTCCCATAAAAAAAATAATAAAATAAAGAAGTTTTATAATTGTATTAATAGTGATTCACGCTACAGTTCGAGCTACTTGGTCCCTCGCGGAGTATGCCCCTCAGTGGAAGGATTAGGCTAAGAGATAGAGATCGTGGAGTTCTAAGGGAGCTAGATCGCGACTTCATTGTAATAGTAAAATGTGTACGATGTGAAGAAACTCGAACCGGGTGAAAATGTTTCCAAAATGAAACGGTCTCGGTGAATGAAATGCGCGCGCAAGTTCTCGTTATCAGTTTTTCGAAAGTGCGGTGCAGAAACTGGGCCGAGTTTACGATTCCTCCGGTGTCCCTTGCACCGAGTACCTCAGCGACGACCTGAAACGATGGTCGCGACGAGGTTGCTTATGTACGCCGCGCGTATGTGCATACACGCGACCGAGCACGCTCGTACAAGGCTCATTATCGTCGCTCGTTGCATATCAAGCCGAGCCTCTCTCCGCCATGCGAGACCGTTGATCCTGAGCACGGCGAACAGTGTCAACAGCTGACCAAGCAATTCGTACTGACCCCGTGTACCGGGCTGTAAAACGAACATTGTCCCGTGACAATCATTCTTGCACCCTCCCACAACTACAACTGTCCAATTCAGGGAACAACAAACACATTAATGTCTGTATACACGTATAAAAACTTCAGGATCGAAATGCTAGACTGTGTACGAACAATTGTTATAACTAGGCAACGGATCTTTATGCAAAATAAAATTTTTTTATGTCAATTACAACAAATTGCAGTGAAATAGAAATTTATTTCCTTTCTTAATATGTTTAATAGGTCGAAAATAATATAACAGTATCTTTAAATTTTTCCAGTATTCTTACTGTTTTCAATTATACCTACTAATCTTTGCCATAAATGCATAAACATCCGCTGTCTAGTTATAACTTATTAACACTTTTGCTATTATAGTCGCACATACACGCGAATTTATAACATTATAATTTGTTTGTAGATAGCCAAATTAATTTTCTACCTTAAATCAATTCCGCCGAGATGTTTCCTCTTAAAACACTGCAACGACAGGATTATCCCGTTCGCCTAATAAACGCGTAAACATTGGAAAGCACCGTGGCCACGTGCGCGCCATGTAAACGTTCTGGTAGGGTGAGACCTTTTCACCGGAGAGTTTACAACAACCGCTGCTCATAGTCCGGGCCACAGAGGACCTTGTGACACGAGGGGGTTGCGAGGGAGGGGAGGGGTGAAAACGTCGCACACGTGGCTGCATACCCGACACCCCTTTAAGGGGGGACAAACGATCGACGGAAGTCGCGATACAATATTATGATATAATAATGGGAACGCGGACGACAATGACGGCCGACGTACGTCGCTGAAAAAGCCCACCCCCCTTTTCCAGGAGTTCCTGCGCGAAAAACCGAGGGGTTCCAGGAACGCAGCCACCCCCTGACTCGCAATTGTGCGCAGAAATGTGGGCCATTCAGAGAGACGCAAAAAAAAAGGGACTCCCGAAGGACGTCGGTTTTCGTCGACAGCGCTTAGGGGAGGTTCCAACCCTCCGAGATCGAAAATGTACAGTGCTTAACGATCGCGCATCCTTGCAAAAAATACGAAGACGCTTCGAGAGGGTTGTATACAGAAAATAAATTTTTTTGTGGGAAGAAAATAAAATATATCAAATATTTAGCACCAGACTCCTGGGGAAACTTGATAATTTTTTTGTAGATATTAATGTTACCAGATTGAAATTTGTATTCTTATTGGATAATTGGACTCGAGATGAAAGAAAAACCACACAGAATTGTTTGATTCGCTTAACAAACAAGAATCTGTCTCATAAGAAATTATTGAAGGAAGGAAAAAATGAGGCAGAAACATTTTCCAGAAATTGTTAATGAATGTATTATACAACATTTTAAGATTAACCGTTACCGTTCGTGACTTTAAAACACATATGATTATTTTCGAGCCACCATTTTTGAAGGAGGGTGGATGAAGCGACGAATGATAAGAGGCAGCGAAGAAAATGATCTCGAGGGAAACGGGAACCGGAAGACCAGGCAGGCAGGCCTCCGTGCCTGAGAGTATCACGCACGAGAACGTCGTCGAACAACCCCCTCAGATTCTCAGCTTGTCCTCGCGTCTTTCCACCCCCTTGTTTCCCCTGTTTTCAAACTGGAGCATTGTCGAGGCCAACCCTCGAGCACTGTACAAAGAGGAGCACGCGAAAACTGCGGGAACCGGCCCCGTGCTGACGCCCCTTTGATTTCTCGGCCGATTAAATGTGCCGCCGCTTCTTCCACCAGATCTCGAGACGAATGCCATGAAATCAAAGCGAGAGAGACTGGGTCCCTTGCGAGGGAGGATGTATTTTCTCTCTCTCTCTCTCTCTCTCTCTCTCTCTTTTTCTTTCCCAGTGGATTTTGTTAACGAGAACCTCGCCCTGCATGATTTTATCGGGCGGTAACTGAAACTCGTTCCTCGGGGGAATCGAGCCGCTATTAAATTCAGACGCCGCTTTACAGAGGGTGTCTGGATCTAACTGGACTCCGACTGCGTTCCAACTAGGTGCTAACCTTGTTTAAGGTATTAAATTGATGGTGGGTAACGTGTTTAAATTAGACACGGACCGGAAAATTCTCTTTTTAAAATTTGTTAAAATTGCAAGCATTTTAAATAATTTAACCCTCTGAGGACAAACAAAACAAAAATTGTTCATATCAATTGCTGGAAACGTTTAAAACAAGGTGAAAATATCACATCAATGTTCTTAAATTCTTGTAATCTTTCTACTATATTGAATCGCACCGACTCGTTCGTGTCATAAATGAATAAATTCCACAGTCTACAAATTAGTCAAAAAATTTCCGGCTCCAGCAGAAAAGCGTACACAAAATTCCTCCGTCGAAAGCTTCGCTCCGAAAAATTCGAAAATCAGGGCGTCGTCAGAGAAAACCACCCTCAAACGAAGTTAATACCTCGACCGCAGATCCAGATTCCAGCAGGGGTGCGATCTACCCTGTCCAACCCCTACACTTTTGATTTCCAACCCTTCTCACCCTTCTAGCTGCCATCGAAAGCCCCGAGGCACTCCATAATCTGCAGTTCTGGTCGACAATAAACGGACACGATCTGCGTTCGGCGTTGCGGTTACCTCGCGGCTTCTCGCCGCGTTTCTTTCTCTACTAAACGGAGAATTATATTAGAAGCGGTGCAACAGCGTTCGGGATTATCAGTGCTCACTCGAAAATTTCAAAAGGTTCAAGTAGATCGGGTTCGTAGAGCACGGAGAGCCATCGAGTTCCACGAAAAGACAGTTCAACGGCCGGGAGCGGTGGCGAGCTTAGCAGAATGGAGCGAAGAGAAAGAGAGAGTCGGTGTGAAACGAATGAAGCGGATCGTAACGATTTTCACGGCGGCTGATCGTCGTTTAAGAGCTGCACCGAGGTTGGGACATACGATACCAGTTCTATATATGGCGTCAAAACTGTTAGGAACTGCTGCGAACTGTCTTTATGCCGAATAACTCTCGCGAAGATCCTAAATGAATTATCTGCTTCGATCATGATTCGCTGCCTGGCGGTCCTTAAACGAATCCAGAGTCGATTCTAAACTTTTTCGCAATCGATGTGACTAATTATTACAGATTAGCGCAGGTGTGCGCAATATTTTCTGTTGAATCATTGTGGAAATAGTATTTCAACAAATTGAAATAAAATTGGGAAACTTTCTAAAAATTTGAAAACAAATATGAAAACATGTTGGGTGTACACATTAATTCGTAGCTCTTTCTTCATCTTGTTGATCACTTATAAACAATCAAAATATATTCGAGGAAGTGCATCGTTTTTGGGAAATATACGAATACAATGTAGTAAATAGCATTATACATATTAAGAATTATCTTATTATTGATGAGTAGACACTATGTGTTAATAATTTAATTTGTACTATTTTTATTTATGGTTCTCTGTGTTTATGACAAAATCTGTTTATGAAAATGTTTAAATTAGAAAATATTAATATATTGTTCTTAACTTGTTAAAATTCATTAAGTTAGAGATAAATTCGTTTGTGTCTTTTGCGGTTACTTGCAAATACGGAATGTTTTTATTTTGCACAATTCCTTCGATCCCAAGTTGCAAGGCCCACTGCAATCGTTTGCCCGGCCACAATGCAGACGTAGCTATGCAAGTCGATGCAAGCCGAGCTATGCAAATCGCCGGGCTTGTACCTGTTGCGTTCCATTTGGTGTCCGTTGTCCAGAGCCGAGTGTCTCGTGCCCGCTAATCGACTTTCCCGAGGGGGCCCCCCCTCCGATCGAATTCCGACTAGCATAATGATCCACGAGAAACCATGCTCGCTCGATTATGCAACTCGTTCGCCCGCCAAGTGCAGTCGCCGCACCGCGCCGCGAACGCTTTAGCTTTCGTCATGGTTCACGCGCCCGAAACGCCTCGACGACCAACGCCGGCCCTTAATTGTTCTAAAATAAGCAATGACTCAAACAGTTTGCGCCTCTAACTGAACTTAATCTGTTCGCGTGGCCAGCCGGCCGATCCAGAACCGGCGATCGTGAAGATCGTTCGCCTCTCGCGTGATACGGAACCGTTTTCGTTGCCTCTGGAATGCTTTCGTACTTTGCACCGATAACTGTGATTAATGGGGTTATTCGACAATTTATAGTCTCGAATTTCAACTCTTTTAATCTGCATAGTCGTGGCTCGAGGTACGTGCAAAAATTCAGGACCCAAGATTTTCTTAGATCGTGTAGGAACTTAAAGTCACTGTTCTTTTATCTTACCGTCACGTGTAAAACCGGATAAAAGTAAACGAACCTTTTTAAAATTATTTTTTTTTATGAATGTCTTGTTAACATAATCGTGAGGTTTTTCTGATTAAAATGATATCAAGCACGATACAATTTCTACTGTATTTACTTGCTTAATCCGCGATATAGCGGGGCCTCGATTATGCGAACAGAGTCCCTAACGAATTAAATAACATTTCCTTTAATCTCCCCAGTGTGGGAACTTGGCCTAACGATCCCAATTCACGAAAGCACCGAGAGAAAAGGCTGAAGAAGCAACAAGCCAGATCGGCACGCGTATGGAAATCCTTTTTCTATGTTTCCATTGTTTTCCCAGGACCGATTGTTCCCTATCAGCGTGTCTGTGGGATAATTAGGCACTAAAGATCCCACGAACAAGGTAGAGGTCGTCGGTTTCTTCTTCGCCGCAGGAGAGTGAAACAGTTAGATGATCCGTGAGAAGATGCACCCGGAATAAAGGGACCGATTTAATGCGGTCGTTACGCGGCTCTCGGTGTCGGCGCAATTGCGGCGTTATGCAATTTCACCGGGAGCAACGAGCCCTTCCTCGTGCCCGAGAAGGGAGCCGCGCAGTTCCGTTTTTACGCGGAGATAATAAACGTTAATTTATCTGTTTGGTTTTGCAATGCTCGCGACGCCGATGACACCGGGAATTGATGGAATTTAACCAACGAGAGCTCTTTCACCAGTAATTAGTGGCGAGAACTTTCAATTGTTTCGGACTTTTTCAATCTTTTTCAATTCCGCTTTGGGAAACTGTGGAATGGGAAAGGTCGCTTCGGTTCGTTTTGTTTAATTGGACGGTGGACCTTTAGGTGAAATTGCATTTCGACGAGTGTTTGTTGGGTCAATGACTGAAATATAACATAATGTGCTAGAATACACTATAGTGCACCAGAGTATAGCATAATATACTATAGCACACTAGAATATAGCCTAATATACTAGAATGTACTACAATATACCAACATGTACTAGATGTGCGACGAAAAATACGAGTCCCAGTGTAATTAGCAGATATAGTCATCCTCCTAATTAACAGACACACCTAGTCGCCACCACCTAATTTACATTTCCAGCATAATAATCGCAATCTTCGCGACGTGCCGGTATTTCGTCGCGAATGTCACGCGGCTGCAAATAGCGGGCAGCCGAGACACGGCGCACGTGCGACAACGTTAAACATTGAATATTGTTAGGATTATTAGGATGCGTTCGAGACACGCAACTGGTACGCGACACACGAGGTCACGATTAACATAATACGTCTCGGGAAGCTACGTTCAGCTTCTCTCCACCTCAAGAGAGAGAGAGAGAGAGAGAGAGAGAGAGAGAGAGAGAGAGAAAGAGAGGCCATTGGTTTCACGGAAGACTAGAAGCAGGCAGCATAACGTTCCTACAAATAGGCCCTGAATTTCAAGTGTAGCCGTGCTCCGAATAGCTCGCGCGATTATGGCTTATCTGAGAGTTCTGGGGGCGTGTACGCGGCCGTGTAATTGTGCACGCGGTCCGCGTGCACTCGCATGATCGCGTATCGCCTATCGCGGCCACGCTGCGCCACAGTGTCCTCCTTCTTTCGATCGACTTTTCCCGTCGGCGACCTCGAATTCTCAATAATTTACTCTCCACGCGATCATCACGCGGAATTCTTAATCCATTCGAATGTATGGTATCGATCCTGTTTTTGTTGTTCTTGTACCAGGTTTTTATTTTTGGTTTAAACATTTCTCGAATAGAATACAGTAAAGTCGCGATAAAGTTCACGATCTCTATCCCATCGCTCACCCTTCCACTGAGGTGTTGAAACAGGTCCGGCCAGGCCGACGCGCGCTATTCGCTCGTGTGGGTTGAGAGTCGATGACGTAGAATCGGCTACCCCCACCCGGCCGGCCAGCGCGAGTCTCCTGCGCACGGGCGTCCGGAGCACGATTGGGCTAGCCGATTACGTCATCGACTTTCGGAGCACGAGTGCCCCGGCCTGGTTTAACCCTTTGCACTCCTATGTCGAGCGTGACTCGACATCAGTTTTTAACTCGGGAGCTCCTTTGTCGAGTCCCTAGTCCACATTTTGTCATGTTCAAACCAATAGAAAAATAAAAATTGTTAAAAATAAGTAGCAGTAAAGGAACTGTCCTTTAACCCCTTGACCGATCGTACCATACGGCAGGAATTGAGTTACGATGTGCGCCGGGAACTAATGGGAATAAATAGCGATATAATTTTCGCAATGCCGATAGGCGCCCTCCGTGTCAGAAAGCCAAACTGCCTCGACCAGTCGTTGGAGCGACTTGACTGCAAAAATGCATAATTTTCGTTCCCACCATCTTCCAGCCTCAACAATGCAGATGATGGTTCCCTAGGGAGCTTCCCTGTTAGTCTCGTTTGGAAAAAATGTCGGATTTGTTTATTGTCATTTTGGGAACAGACTAAAAATGTTTCGCTTCCAGCGTCTGCCAGTCTATCGGCGATGCTCGTTCCGCGTAAGCAGTACGTATCGCGAAACAAGCGAATTGCGCGAGGCTCGCGAGCGCAGGCGTTTGCAACGGAAACAGTTACGGCCTTGACTCGTTAATTAAATTCAGCATACATATTCATTCATTCGCTCGGAGGAAGTCCATACAGGTAAGAGCGTGGTTGCGTCGATGTGCCACGCGTTGTCGGCTTTTCGTTCGCCGAGAAATGTTCGTCGGAAAGAAAGAACGAGGAGAACGAGGTAGGCGTACGAGGCGCAGAGAAAGACAGAGGAAGATCTTTCTCGGGGAGAGTGTCTCGAGCGTGTGTGTCGCTCGTGCGTCATCATCCGCGGACACCGCGTTTTCGTAAAGCGGCTTATTACGAACCGTTCCCAAGCTGCCGGCCATATAGGACGTTTTCGTGCCGTTTGTCTAAAAACGGCGGACAATCTTATGTACGCAGACGCCACCCATTTATGGGCGGAGAGACAGTTACGATCGCTGGTCGTTTCCCTTCTTATCGGGTCACAAACGCGTGGTCGCGCGCTGCTTTCCTTCAACAAAGTAGCGGAGAGAGCATCGATCGGCGACACATTTTCGAACGAGCACCTGTTGCATTCGCGAATTCACCCTCTTGCAATTTTCTCGACGGTGCAATTCACTCTCGTTCGATCCTTCGCCGATTCAAATTCGTAGATCATTTAGGGGAAATGCGAGCACAGATTTTACAACTCGTAATCTGTTCTTCTAAAAAAGAAACCTGACGTATACTGAGAATCATTTTTTATGTTGGCGCGAATGCTAATTTCTAAGTTCGGGTGAATCGTCGCCTCTCTCTCTCTCTCTCTCTCTCTCTCTCTGCCGGTACCGAATTAGTCACGTGACGTACGACACATGCGCGACAGATACGGAACGCGTCACATGATCGTCCCGCGGCGTGCCGGAACAGCGTCTAGAGGGGGAAGGTAGAATGGGGGGAGAGAAATTTTAATCTGGCTGATACAACACCTGCGTAAATTGTATTTAAATGATACCCTTAACATCTACCTCCTCGTTTTTGTGAGATTTTTGTGAATGGCCGACAGGTGTTCTAACAACAACATGAACAATATTCCCGAGCACAAGGGTAACAAATTGTACCATTGTTCTAATGATTTCGGCGCCTACTGTACGATAAATAAACCCGTTATTTAGCATCATTGATCGATAATGACTCGAACAGAGCGGGACCCCGTCGAAAATGGCGAATAAATGCCACCCAGTAGGAAACTGCAAGAACGAATCAATTTTTACGCGAACGCCGCGCCGCCTCGTCAACGTTTCAATCCGTCGTGGTTATCTCGCGGGATCGAATTCCTCCACGTTGTAAGCGCGATTTTCGCTCGGTCGTTCGAGCGAAACGTGACCGTTGTCGTCGTCGTCGCCGCGGCGATCGACACTCGCGGAGAGGTCGGTTTCTATCAGCCGGCGTTTTCAACGATTAAGAAATACTCGTGATCCCGGCGGGTATCTATGTCGGTCATCCGGGTCCGCGTTCGTTCGTAACACTCGAATCGGTTGCATGCCGATCGCCGCGGGCGATACAGGCGTTCGTGTCTGTCTTCGTTCGGTTTGACGGCCGCGTAGAGACCGACTTAGATTTTCCTGTCCAGCCCGGCTCGAACAACGTAATAAGCTCGGCCGCTATGAATTTACTCGTTATGTTCGTAGAACTGCGAGCGAAATTTCCACGGTGATTCTGATTCAATTATTCAGCCAGAAAGGGGACAGACGCTAGAGAAAAAAAATTAATTGTAACTAAGCTACGGATGCTCGTGCAAAATAAAACTTTTCTGCATCAAAGTACTGGATCACCAAAAAGTTTTTTTCTTGAATTCATAATTTTAACAAGCGAATAATAATATATATCGATTCTCTTAAATGATTGTCGTCTATCTAAGTTTTATATCTGATCTATTCATTTTTCCCATAAATGCACAAAATCCCTAATTATAACGAACGGCTGACCTGCAGCCTCGAATACGTTCCAAGGATTAAATTGGAGGATATTTTCTCGAAAACGCGCGCGGACTCTAGTATCAAGTACCATCGTATAGGGAAGATTCTGTGTGTGTGTAGGTACCGAGGTAGCAAATCAACGGACACGGTAGCCGCGGGCTTCTCCGCGATCATAGCGAAGATTGCGCTGGAATTTCGTAAGTGTGGGTGGCCACCGTCTTTGTTCGGTTAACCGCGGAATCGGGTCAGGACAGAGCACACTCCCTTCGGTCGATATCTCGTATCTGTAGGGAGATCGATACACGATAGCGGTGCGGTGTTCATCCTGGAGGAAGAGCCGGACGAGGACACATTCGCGATCCGATCTTCCTGGTCAGGGAAAGTAGGCGTTCTTAAATGAAAATATTCATTCATAGATTTATTCAATAACACATACCTAAAGAAAATGACCAAAAGAACAGGATATAAATATTTTAATTTTAATTTAATACGTTGGTTTCTCTCTGTTTTCTGATTAATGATTTTTATACACCGGGTCAAAACAGGCCCGGCCACCGCACGATTCAGTTCCGTCCGCACGGTTTTCTTTCCCTCGCGAACGGAGGATGGTCCCGCGAAATGAGACATCGGGCACTAGTCTGACCTTTCGTCATCATCGACGCGTGGGTGGCGCGCATCCTTCGATTCGCATGTAGGTGGAAAGCTGAAGAAAATCGCGGCCCATTATGTGCAAATCATGGTCGAGGTGAGCCGATAGGAAAGCCGGAAGTGGCGCGGTCGTGGACCATCAAAATAATTACGAAAGCGAGCCGCTATCGGCTTGAATCGTGAGAGAGATGCGGCCGCGTTGGACTCACGATCATAAATCAAAGATCTCTGGACAAGCTCTCGAAACAGCAATTCGTAACTTCGAATAGAAGGGAGAGGGAGAAGAGTAGTTCGAATTCCGGCGCGCCCCTATGGATTCCCCGTTGAAAAACTGGCTCAATTCGTTCGACACGCCCGCATAGTACGCCCTCCCACGTGAAGCTCCAACGAAATCGATATCCGCGTCCCTGCAGCACTCTGTTCGGAGTCACTCTCGCCCAATGTCTCTGACCGAGCCTCTTCCACTTCCCATCGACTTTGCCTGTTTCTTGCCACCGACTTTTATTGCTCGTTACGACGCCGTCGTTCGCTTCCTTCGTCGGTTGCACTGTGATTTCCTGAGCTAGATTACCTGACCGCAAGGTTCGGGCATTCCGTGCATGAGGTGGTTGCCCGAGCTGCTATCTTAATTCTTAATTTACGAGCGGCGGATTTTCATGCAATTTTCAATTTTTTTAACCCCTTTTAACGAGTCAGACTCGTGATGAAGATTTTAAACAATGTCTAACATATACGAATATTACGCCTTTGTTTCCACATGAAATAAAATTTGATTTGTTTGTAATCAATATTTCAGCATTAAAATCAATGTAGCAATACAAAGAATATATACATTCTTTTCTCTTTTACGACATTTTTGGGGATGAAGACGTTTTAATCGCTGTAACCGTAAAGAAAATGGTACCATAAAAGGTTAAACAAATTTTTGAAAAGTGATACAATAAAGCTCCCTTCGCCTGGTCCGAGCAGGTATCAAATAAAATTCTATTATCATTTGGTAATGGCATAAAAATCGTACCGAGTTCTATTGGATTTGATACTCCAGCATTTTATGAAAATATTTCCAAGCCGAAAAGTATTGTTTCGATTAAAATATGTATATTGATCAACTGTACCACCCAATACAAAACTATCTCTACCCGAATAAAGGTTAAGCTGTCTTCACATCATTATAAATCCTTTCCCCACTGGTTTTCTAGGGTCAATACCAAACAGTCAAGTCGTTCCATCGTCCCATCAGCTTTCAACTCCCAAGCAGTAAAGAATTCTCCGCTGTTTAAACCGCGCGTAATGCTTCCGGGTAGCGAAACGTTGAATAGTTGCTCGAACCACGAGTACGTATACACTAAATCGTCAGGAAAGTAGCCAGCCCACTCGAGAATTCCGCAATCCGCGGAGAGCGACGAGAAAGGGGACAGCAACGAAAGCTCTGCCCGGCGATGATCCCGCGGATGACGCTCGCACACGCAATTACACAGATGACGACGACGAAGGGAGCGGTTTCGCGCAGAGAGAGAGAGAGAGAGAGAGAGAGAGAGAGAGAAAGAGAAGGAAGAAGAGGACACGGTGGAAAGGAGACGAGGAACGCGAGAGAGGGAGCACAATAAATGTCGGAACAACGACCCCGATGAGGATCGTCGTACTAAAAGTAGTGAAAAGTATCTCTCGCCAAGTTATCTTAATGAAGGAAATTTGTACACGCAAACTGGTTCAATTATTTGAGTTGTTACTCTCTCTGTTTTTCAAATTCATTCATATTTTACGCCACTGCAAGAGTTTGAATACGCAAACCCCAAAATGGCCCAACAATGTCCATCAAAGTGTCGCAATAAAAAAATTATTGTATAAATAATCAGCTGAATACTTGAACTGTGATGTACTATTTTTGGTTTCCAAGTTCACTAATTTTTAACACTGCTGCGCCAGTTTATGATAAATATATTTGTTATCAACGACGAAAAGAACCAAGAAAATAATAAGAATGTGCAAAGTGAAGCTTAGTAAAAATGAAGTAAAATATTTTATAGACTGTTTTACGTCTATTATACCAGAAAGAAATTTTCTGGCAACACGAAAAGAAGAAATACGAGCAAATATACGATTCGAAGTCTGAAATATTGACTGGCTCAGCTGCGCGTCGCGTCGCGTCGGCCAGACAGACGATTGTCTATCGGGAACCGAAATATTCCTGGTGAATGACCGCGTTTCCAGCTTTCCACCCCCCAATACATACACTCGGCACCCCCGAGATTAATGCGTTTCCTTCGATTCCATTGGAAAGCGGCAGGCTCTATCCATCACTCGTCCGAGACACGGCAATCCTTTCCTCGGTGAATGGCTGGCGAGTTTCCGTGACACAATGGCCCATCCGCGCCGAATTGTCATGCCAGAGGTGTCCCCACAATCGATGGCCGATCGGAGAAAGGATCGAGGACGTTAAACTTCCGACGTGGCGGAAACGACATCTCAGCGGCTTCGTGATCCATGAGAAGAGGGGACGAACCACGTTCAAAATGGAGGAGTAATTATCGGGATACACGAGCGGATTGCATGATCGTTGCTCTTTCTTACAGTCTCGATTCGATGAGTTGGAAAGACGTCATTGGGTCTAGACCAGGGCAAAAACGTCCACAGCGTGTCCAGTGTTTCCTTTCGGTAGACACCGTTACCATGGAGAAAGGACGCTTAGCTACGAAGATACATACGGTGAGGGCAAACGAAGACGGAGGAAACACCGGAAAGAGAGGTTGGTGGGGGAAGCAAGCGTTTGAGGGGCCCCAACCGTGCCCAGGCAGAGTCGTCGGATTCAGACTTGTCTTCCCGCTCTACCTTCCTCTTCTACGACGCTATTCCCCTACGTAGCTGCCACTTCCCCACGGTCACGTGACTAATCCGGTACTGGCAGAGAAAGGGTAATCCATGTCTATTTTGTGTACTCAAAACTGTTTGCTGGGGTCCATGTTTAACGACACTTCTTAGAATTTGTAACAAACTAACCAACGATCATGTTAATTTTCACATGTTTGTACACCACCTCAAAGTGACCATTCGATGAAGCAACCCTTATCGAAGTCATACAGGATTGCAGAAGTTCTACGAGAAGGAAGGTAGCTGCGGGATCTCCGCGTTCTCTCAGCGAGTTCTCCGGTCGCGGCATAGAAGCCGGGTGCGAATAACCAGAGCCGCCTCCAATTATAGTTTTTCTCCAGCCAATCCCCGCCTCTCAGCAACCCCCGTCGCTCCTCTATAAATAAGTGACCCAGTTCTCCTAGGGGAAAGGAACCAGAAACGCAACGCGGCCGTACACCAAAATTATCGCGTGACACTATGCTTCCTTCGACGCCGCGTTCTGCCTTTCAGAATGAGCAACGGGCTCTCCTGTGCAAATCTAGCGAAGGTCGCCACCGCTTAATCCTCGACTCTGCCAGCATCCCGGAGTTGATGCTACCTGGAACGACGTGTGTTTGCGCAGAGGATTCCGTTCGGGAGGAATGTGAAACGCGAGAATACCGCCTCTGACGTTTCTATCTGACGGAGAGCTCACCGATTGCGTTCGATGAAAATCGCTTCCTGATTAGCTTCGCCGTTGCTGGATATAAACGAAGCAGCAAGTGTTTAATTGGTCTTCGGTGTGGCAAAATTTCTTTCGACGTTTCACCCGCTATTCTGCGAACAGCTTGATGTTTTTGGTAGGTCTCTAGGGAATTTAGGACTAGAGCCTCCAATAAATGAGCAAAACTGAAGATTATTTTTAATTTATTTAAAACTCTTATAAAATGGTTAACAGAATTACATCGGAAATAAATCTTAAGAACTCGACCCTTTGATCCTTCTCGTTAGAATGAAGATTATTGATTTAACATTTGCTATTTTATTAAGGCCCGCTAGATGTTGCGTCTCAGTGTGGACGTAGCTTAAAATGCTTAATGTAGGTGGACGACATTTCTGATCATGTTATCTGAGTGTAACGTAGCAGCGCTTGAATGACCAGATAGCCCGTTTGGCAGAAGAAACACAGCGAAGATGTTGCTTGCCAACTTACATATTCACGGTATGTATTTTGCCTATTACGAGAACTCCAGTAAGCGATTTAGCTGTAAAATTAGTGTTATGCGCTTGGCAAAGACACTGTTTATGGTAGAGCGAGTTAACTCGGTTAGTTCGCGAAGTCTGCAGATATGAACTTTGGGTTGGAGGATGAACTCTCTGTTTATAGGAGGATCAGCCAAAATCGATGATGACGTTAGAGTGACGATATTGAAGCGAGAACCGGTCTTGCGTCCCAGATTGTTAAGAGAAACATTTCTACAGTCAGCGATCATGAATGATTGAGGGCCAAAAATTGCAGTGATATAAAAAAAAATTGCAGCAATGTAAGATTGAAAGAGGGGATTGTAGATCAAGATTTATTTAGGGTACCCACATAAACTCCGCCATCCCTCACCCTCAGCTCCACGGATCCCTTGACTCGAGTCTCCAAGGATCTAGAACCCCATAGAACGGCGATCGCGCGTCTCAAATCGATTTCACCGTTGGCCGAGTCTACTCTACAGGTCTACCTCGTTAATTGCGCGCAGATTGCTTCCGTGCAAGTTCCCGTTCGCGCTCGGTGAAAAGGAAAACGAGCAGGAAACGTCGAACGAGCGTCGACTCGAAGACAGACTGGTTGAAAGGAGATATGGAGAGAGAGAGAGAGAGAGAGAGAGAGGAGCAGGTGGGAGGGTGGGAGAGGAAGAGTATTGCAATTAGTCGTTCCACGGGAAACGCTCGCGGTAATGAGGCGCGACCGACTCTCGCACTTCCGGGACGTCGACGCGTGGTGCGAGAAAAAGAGAGAAGAAGCGGGAGAGGAAGAGGGAGAGGGAGAGGGAGCTCTTCTCGTTTTGTTTCATTATGCACGACTTCCTCGGTTTCTCGAAGAACAGTGGGGGGCGCGATTGTTTCGTCGCCCCGGGCCATTGTCGGGGAATCTGCTTTTTGTCGTTCTCCCAACTGGCTGCACACTCGGGTCGCATCGGGGAACACTGTGCACCGCCTCGCTCTGATAATTCGACGGTGAATGCATGTCGAAACGTGCGCCGGAAGAGCCCCGCATCGGCGATGTTTTTTAATCGTTCGAAAGCTGTGGGAATCAAAATCGATCGATTCCTAATTCAGTTCACCTAATTTTCACCGTTGCAGTCCATTCTAGTCTCTACGGAGCAATTTTCTTTTACGTATTTTTCAATCCACCTTTTTTTTCTTAGTTTTTCTTCTGTCTCGGTATAAATAGGGGGAAACTGGAAACTAGAATTTCAGTAGAAAATTGATCTTAACACATCTAGCAACATTCTAATCATTTCACATTTGAAAAATCTTTTTAACCCTTTAAATTGTTTCAAATTTCAATTTAAAAAAAAGCAAATATTGCAAATTTTGTAAATTGTCAGTGGCTCAGCTTAATGACAGTAGCAGGTACCTGCTGCAATATTTCACGATTTTTCAGGGGCTGGTCAAAGCGAAGCTCATTAGCTGTGCATTTCGTACGCCACACGTCGATCGGCTAATTAAGGCATTCTTAACATCCGTGTCCGGGTCGAGTGGTTCTAATGCATCGCGGCGATGATGTCCGGCCGTGTCTGGCGCTTCTGCGACCATGAATGAGCGCCCAACGACCGGCAGATTGATATATTCCCTGCAATCAACATGCCTGCGACGCCGACGTTTCCGGTCCGTAGCAACGCTATCCTACACGAACCGGGCTGTCCTAAACCGACACACCGGCAGAATCTTTGATTTCAAAAAATTGTCGAACGCTCGAGAAGACTGGTAACGTGGAAAACGCATCGAGGTCTAAATTCGGCAACAGCCAGGAAAAATTCCCGAAGCGTCGGATGACGCAACCCGGCCGGCGGCGTCGCTGCAAACTGGCGCCACGGATTTGCATTTCGCAATGGACAGTAAAATCGCACAGCCGTGCGTCATCGGAGGGTGTATCGCGAGCGCGTATCGTCGAATCCAGCCCGCGAAACACAAGCTCGGCGAAAACACGGCGATTCGCACGACGAAATCCGAACGAAAACGCCGACGCGAATGTTGTTGGACTGCGCGATATCGCCGCGACAGTTTCACGCTGTGAAAAAATACGGCGTTCGTGCTATCGCGACGATTTGTAAATATTTTCGACTTCGATACGCTGCGGGGTGAGTCGGGTGGGTAAGGCTTGTGGGACGGGCTCGTGGCGTTGAATGGGAATCGCGTTTGTGGAAGATTAACTTTAGAAAAATATCAAACTAAAAAGTCCCTTCGGCAAAATAATTATCTAAGGTACTCTTTATTTTTACAAGTAATCCGAGTTGAAATTGTACAGATAATCTGCAAAATTATTAAAAAAAAATTAAGAAAACCGCCTGTCGATCGAGCACGATATCAGAACCGACTATGTCCCGCCCAATTGGGATATGTATTTTATTTAAAAAAAAACCTTTATCTTTATTAAAAAATTTATTTTAAAAATCCTGTATAATCTTGCTTTAGGTACCAATAACTCCGTAAAATTTCGAATTGGAATGTCCGCTAGTTCCGCTTTGAAAAATTCTCGAAAATCGAGTGTTTGCTCCCCGCAGCGTCAGCCGAGTTTAACGCTGCTGGCGGAACATTCCGCATAAAATTCGTACGATTCCGAACATTTGGACAACGAGCACAGTTACGTACATGAATATACCAGCTTCTACAGCGAACTGACAAAGGACCCGACGGCCGGTGAGTGTGCCAGAGTGACGCGGGAAGATCGGAAGCCGAGAGCGACGCGTTTACCCGGAAAATGAGTAAGACTAAACGAGAGAGTTCTGAGAGCGAGAACTGTGCTCGACTATACGGTCAATTTTCCCGGCAGCGCGAGAGGTCCAGTTTCTCGCGAAGCGTGCAGAGAAAACGCGCGGAGAAATATATAGTCTCCATCCGCATTAACTATTTCTGGTGTACGCTGGAGGGAGCGGAGTCGGTTCTTGCGGCGTTCAACGGGCAATCGAACACTCGCAGCAATTTGTCTCCGCCACCATTCCGCTCGCAGGCCTCTCCATCGGTGAAAGAAACAAATTGCTCGATTCGATACTCTCCGATCCTCTTCGATACACTCTTCGATACACTCTTCGATACACTCTTCGATCCTCTTCGAAACGTCAATCGAACCGACTGCAAAAGTTACGTCTTTTTTTCTCTCCCTCGAGAGCCATAGGACTATAATTGTTTTCCGTTGGGGTGAAAATATTCTGTCAGGGGTGGCTCATAGAACACACTCTGTTCCATTATTCCACGAAGAACGAAACTACGTAGGAGGAGAGAGTGGCGCGTCGCATCGATCCGGAGGGAAACAATGCGCATAAAAATATTGGAATTAGTCATTTACGACAAACTTGATACAATTGGGCCGAAGGGGCGCGTACGTTAAATTTAGTAAAATTTGGAGATTGTTGTACAAACAATTTATTGCCCGCGCAAGTTTTCATTTGTCTACTATGTTTAGTGTCTTTCTAAGTAATCGTTCGAGACTGGAGCTAGCTTCAATATTGTCTTCAGGATCTTTTCTATATCCTCAAATAATTAGGTCAAGAGCGAATATTATTATTAGCTCTGTGCGAATGCTCAAAATTGTTTTTTGTTGGCCACGTGGAATACTTTTAGCAAGTTTAGACGCGAGACAGGGTCTTGCCTCAATATTGTTTCTAGCACGTCATCATCAATTTTAGACGATCCTCCTGAACGGTGATCATTCTCTAAGCTAAAACTAACGTCTGCAAACACCACCATCGTTAACCTACTATTTCAGAAACATTGTCTCTGCCAAACCGATAACATTAATTTTATAGCTCAGTTTCTCGCTGGAAGAAAGCAGAAGTGTCTTTTGATCTAGCTGAGACGAAGCAACATGATCAAGTTACAGTGGGTGATCAAATTACTGTGGACAGATGGAAAAACTGAGCAACGGTAGCTCCTGTCTTCATGAATATTACAGTAGAGTCGCGATCTAGCTCCCCCATCGTCTGATCCGAGCAGGGACAGAGATCGTGAAGGGAAACTATTTTTTTATAACTGACAAAAGACAGTGCCGAATGTAAAATTAGTTAATTAATTTAGAGTTACTCTACACCGTGGATTAAACCAGGCCTGGGCCACTTGCATTCCGAGAATCGATGACGTAGATTCTTCGAATTGAATCGGCTACCCCCACTAGAGTGCTCCGATCGCCCGTGCGGGGGGACTTACGCTGGTCGGTTGGGTGGGGGTAGCCGATACGGTAGACCTACGTCATCGGAACTCGTCTGAACTGGCTTCAGCCCCTCGGTGGAAGGGGTCAGCGGAGAGACCTAGATCGTGACCTCTGAGGGAGCTAGATCGCGACTTCACTGTGTTAGAATAGTGTCAAATATGATAGTACATTTCTAAATACATTACTCCTTATAATAATCGTTAAAATAAAATGAATTCTCTTTTAAATTTGTTTTCTTCAGCCCTTATTTTTTTATTTAAATTGCACTAACTGGAGTAAAAAAATTATGACGACCACAAATTCGTATGGAAATTGAAACAGTAAAAGTTCGAATAAATTTGAACGCGTTCATAACAATATGATCAGAAGGTTAAACTCATTCCCCGTCGATCCTGCTCCACTAAAACAATATCTCCTCTCGGAAACACAGTCTCGCCATGCTTTTTATCTCCATGGCACGCGGGGGAGGGCAGATTTTATGGAAAGGTCGCGAGGCGATCGCGATAGCGACGTTGTCCTTTCGTCCCCTCGAGACCGAACCAAAAAAAAAAGAAAGAAGAAGACCATAGTAACCTACGAGCGGACATTATGGAACGGTTTTACGAGCGATCCGGGCCGGGTCGGTGTAAGAATGTCGAGGTTTGTTTACGACGCGCCTGGGTATCGAACATTCCGTGAATAATCGCCGCCGTGAAAATGCCGCGGACGTTTCGCGAGCTCGGAATATTCGCGCATTAAATCTGTCCACCGGGGAGCAGTGCTAGAAGAGGAGACTGCGGCTTCCGCCAGTTAGACTGGTGAAACTGTAATACATGCTGGTTGGTTTCCTGGCAGTAGCATATACGTAGAATATAGAAAATCAAGAGGAAACTCCGCGCGGCGGACACACCGGCGCGGCGTTGCGCGTATCTCCGCGAGCACGTTTAGCAAGGATTCCGGTCCCCTTATCGCCGACGCGCATCCTTAACACCGTACATTCGCGAGTATCGTCGGACTTCCGCTGATGTCACCTCTCTTTCCTCCCTTCCTCTGGCGCGGTGCACTTCCGGCGAACGGGAAACGGATCCGCGCGATTCTCCAGATGCAGGCACTACGGGATCTTGGCTTCTGCGCTCGGACTTTAACACGTGCATTTATTTGCTCCTAATACTTTAAACGAGATATACATTGTATACAGCTTTAAGATATATACCCGAGAAAATATTGTACGTCCTTGAAACGGCTGATTCGCGAGGTCATTCGAAATAATTTTTTCCTTTGCGAAAATGTTCTCCGGCGGCTCCGCTGAGTGATTCGCAAGAAACACGGATCAATCAGCGCGCGACCACGGATAAAAGGGGCGCTGACATTGGCCGAGCCGGAACCCGGCCGCAGTAGCCGCGCTCTAATTGGTCCGTGTTTCTCGTCGATAACTCCACAAACGAAACCGCGGAGAACATTTTCGCGAAGAGAAAAGTTACTTCAAATTACCTTAGGAATCATCCCTTCCCAGGAAGTGGATTTTTATAAGATGAATGATTAGGAAACATCATCACGAGGGTTTCATTTAGCTTCTAGGTTTTGCAATTGGTGGAAACAATTTTCATTTTGCATGAAGATTCGCAGTTTAATAATAACGGGTTTAAAGCATAATGGAACAACAACAAATGTATTGAAAACATGTGTTCTACGATAATCTCACGGACCATGTACTCAAGAGTTAAATTCCTCTGTCGCAACAGAATTTTTTCCCACTGCAATGCAAAGTGCAACAACGCGAAGACTCAGGCCAGATAAGAAATTGCAGTTGGCGGAAACGGCGCCAGAGCGCGATTCGCATTTTTTCTGTTGGCGATCGAAGCGTCGGACGGGCCCCTTCGCGTTAATAATATCACGCCCGCAGCAATTATACAATCTCGTTAGCATTCTTCTGCGCACGGAACATGAAACGCGATGAATGGGACCCTTTGATACGCGAGCCACGCGCTTCTTGCGAGGGCCGGCGCTTCGCTAAAACGCGTGTAGCGACTATGTTAAGTGCGCGCTGCGTGTCACCGGCCGCGAACTATGTTTAATACTTCGCGGACACTCCGAGCCGGTATGTATTAATTCCGCGAGGAGAGAACGTTCAAACAGAAGCAAGACGATCCGCGCTCGTCGCGTGACCAATCTTTAATCCCTCTCTGTTCGCATATTCTTGCTGATCGTTTATGAATCATACATATGTATCGCGACGTACTACATATGCTTTTTACACGTCGCTACAGAAATACACGCGTGCTGTGAATAATTCCCCGGCGAATCATCGGGCTGATCGCACCGCGGCACACTATGAATCTGCCGCGATATGACAATAAGTATCCGGTGGCAGAGTGTGTCATCGTTTGGATTGTCGCTACTGCGTTTTATTGAATGTAATGGAGCTTTGCATGATGTAACTAAACGATTTTTGTTCTGACAGAATGTTTTCATGTATGTAAGTGACGAACAGCAGTGAAATAAAAAATTTTTTTCTCTTATCATGAAATTCTTAATTCCTATTGTTATTTCATATTATTAAATTCTTATGAAATTCTTCTAATATTTTTCTAATTTCAATCACATTTTTGTCATAAATGCATACAATCGGTAGTCAACTTATATTTAATAATAAATATTTATAATGCCTCTATGTTTTAGAGGATTAAAAATGCAAGCATGATATAAATGACCAAAAAATTACGATTGCGTGAAAGTGACGATAGCCACGGGGACATGAATGTTAGAATTTTTTGGGGGTCCACGTCGAACTCACGCGAGTCTCGTGGACGATAGAAACAGTGTCCCGTATCGTGCTCGTTAAAGCACCTCCGATTGTGAATAATTATCCGGCGCACTCAGATTCTTCGACGTGCACATGTACATACATAGGTGTACGTTTATGCTCCTATAAATCTCTCGCGACTTTTATCGAGGCCCCAGCCGAGAAATCTGCGAGCGATCTTCTGCATAAGGAGGTCAGATATCTCTTTGCTGCGAGCTATTCCAATCAGAATCGTTTACGAACTCTGATACTGGTCTAAAAACTCTTCTGAAACACACGTGATACACTTCGCTCGAGAAAGTGCAAGACTTCCTTCCTTCGCGAGGATCGAGCCTCCTGATCTGGGTCTTCGATTCTCCGAAGATTGAACGAAGGGGGCACCGATTAGGGTAGAATCCGAGAAACACAATCTTTACCACGTAATTATACGAATGGTGACAGTACCATTTGTATAAAATGATTTTTTTTTATTAATTGCATGAAACTAATAATTTTCTGGCTGGTTCTTACCGGCCTAAGATAAGCACTGGCCTTCCACTTTTGTGTCCACTTTTGGCCCTCTGCAGTCCGTGAGTTGTTCGTCACTGTCCGAACTTTTCGACACAAGTAGGTTAATACTTTTTTACAACTAATGTAGAGCATTAAAATATTCCGTTTTATCGATCGTAATAATATTAAATAAATAATCTGTGTTATCGCGCTACAGGTTCGATCCACTGTTAAAATTTAGCAATTTTGCAATTAATTGTTTCTCAACGTTTCGATCCCATTGTGGATCATTATCAAGAGAGAAAGTGTTGTATGCTTTAATGTAAATTTAATAATCCGGAAAAAAATTCACAATGAGATTGAAACGTTGAGAAACAATTAATTGCAAAATTGCTAAATTTAACAGTGGATCGAACCTGTAGCGCCGATAATACAGATTATTTATTCCATTAAAATGATCGAAGTTGACCATCGCTCAAATGTCTTCCGAAGCATTTTTTCCTACGTGTAATAATAGCGGGACACCCTGGACAGTTACAAGGAAGTAGACGACAATTTGTGAGCAGATCCAAGCAGCCCGAACAACTTGTTGAATCAACCACGATCGCAACGTCGCGTCGCGTCGCGTCGCGTCGCGGAAGTGTCGCAAGGGCAGAAAGGAGTATAAAATCTCGTGGGCCGATAAGCGAGCCGTGCGCCTCGTTATCGACGTTATCAATCATAAACGGGCGCCGGAGAGCGGAGCTAAAAGGCGACACGCGTACGCGAATACCGGGGGATCAATAACCTACGATCGAAGGGAGAACGAAGCGGATCGAATCAGATCTCGTATCCTATTCTATCGTATCGTATCGGTAACGCGTAGATCGTCGTGTGTCGTTCGCTGCGTGGCTACATGTGGGCCGAGGAAATCGCGATTTACGGGCATAGTCGGTTCGATCTTTGCCAATGATGCAACGGCGCAGGCATCGGGCTCCGTAACGCGAGTGACTTATCGGCTATTATTACCCTCCTTGTCTTCGCTATGCATCACTGTCAACCGCTCGCCTTTCATACGCCATTCAGACTTTTCTTCCCCGTAAAAGAGTACTTAATTATCGTCCCCTATAAATACGCTAACGCGTAAAACGCTCTCGTCCCGATAATTTAATATAATGGGCTTTGTAAGCCGGCCGGGCCCGCTAGGAATAGTCGTCTCGCCAGAGGAGCCTCGCTCGACCGATAACTACGAGAGAGGGACGCGTACAAATCTACCGGCCGCAGTCGCTCCCCGCTGGAGCCTCAGCCTGTCCTCTTCTACTCAGCCTTATCGCGCTTCTTTTACCGAGAACGCTACGGACATTTATCGAACCATTTCCGCTAATCGTTTTCGTCTTTTCTTCGCTGCTATCTTACGGGGATAGACTGGACTCGCGCTCGATCGTTCCTAATTCATTAACCCTTCTGCTAGCCAAGCAAAGTGAATAGATAATTCAAAAACTAATATTCAATATTTCAAGAAATTGTTATGTATTTCGAGAATACGGCCACCTATAATCTCGAATAACTTTTAAATTATGCGTTGGACAAAAAAATTATTTCCACAGATGTTACTCGGTATACGAGTAAGTGTGGCGTCTAGAACACTTGAAGATCGAGTTTGTTTTTTTAAATTTTATACTTTTTTGTACGCGGCGAAAAATGATTAGTTTAGCAGATATTTTAATTGAAATGATTAAATCATTTTTAAAAAATGAATACTCCGTTTTTCATCTTTTATATACACTGTATGTATGTATGCACGTACACACAAAGTGTAAATACGTTTTTAGATGGCCATTCCCATGTCGACTGCACCCTACTGCACTTCTTCTTCTTCGTAGGTACGCTGTATCTATTTTCCATTCAGAAAGTCTGTTTCCCCACAGGGGCTTCTGTTCTCGGTTGGCAAGATGACACAGAGCAAAACGTCCCCGCGATTTCGTTGAGTGCATAGTCGTGTTAGGTTCATACGTGGCGATTGGGCTCGGTTACGGGATGCACGCGGCGGCTGCATTCCTAGTGCCTTGGCAAGCCGCCCAAGTGCATACCTGGATTACAGCCGTTGATTTCGCTCGTTCTTACCCGTCCCCCTCTTTTCTCGACGGCAATCTGGACGTTTATCTCTCCGCTGATACAACGAGAGAAGTCGTTGCACCCTCGGTGCATCCCTCCCATCGCAGACGGAGGACGTGCGTGTCATTAATATTGTTCGATGATTATTGCTGTGCATCGCTCGCGGATGACCAATCGAAACTCATCTTCGCGACAGGGTATTGGAAATGAGATTTCTTAAGCCTATCGTTTTAAAAAATATTTCGTTAACATTTTATATACTTTTCATTTCTGTTTTTTATTCTCCATTTTATGAAACTTCGTTGAGATTGAAGTTTATTTTTTAGTTCCTCGAGGCACGTCTTATATGTATTTCCGTGGCATTTTAAGGCTAATTGCATAAATTAATTCGACACTCGAATTGTTCAGACACGTTCACGTTTATAAGATCGACTACTCCAGCTGACAGCGGCAGATAACAGGCAGCTTTAACTCTTTCGAACGATCTTCCGAAGTGATAACAACCTGTATCAATATTATGCTCTGCCGTATCGCGAACAGACTATTTATCTCGCCGAAATCTTTCCAGTTGGAACGCCGATGTCCGCGGAGAGAACACGTGCGAAAGAACTGGTTCTTTTCGTGAATTATTAACATAATTGTTATCTCCTTATCTTTATTATGCAACGCTTCTGCGTGTGCAGCGAGCATCGTTTTGCGTATGCGGCAGGCTATTTTAAAACGTGACTCGAAAAAGTAGCGATAATTCAATTCAGACGAAATATAAGGGAGCAAAACAAAGAAATAATTCCAAACGGCTTCACTAATAGAGAAACAAATAAAATCAGATTGATAATGCGAAAAAACTTCATCCAAATTTTTCAAGAGAACGATCGAGTTTTGACCGACGGTTCCTCTTGCACTTTTAATTTAAAAATAATGTTTCACCTTTTGACCTCGAGCTTCAAAATTCCACGATCACAAATAAAAGAAAAATGATTGCAAAATTAACACTCGACTAAATAGAAGAATTTCTCTCCAACTTGAAAACTCTTATCGATAAATTCTGAACGCCGGTGAATAAATCGTAAAAGTGAAGATTTGCAAATAACGCGGACCCTAAGCGAAATGCGATGTAAGACGCACGAACGGCAAGGTGTGATATCGTGTTCCACGGTCGATTACAATCGCGCGATCTTATCGGGGTTATTTCGCAGAACAATTAACACGGTGTACGGTGAACAATCGCGGCTGGTATTCGATGGCGTTCGGCCGTTCCCCGCGCGTCCGTATGCAGCTACAAGGAACCGCATTTGTACAGTGTGTGCAAGAACAGCGGAAAACCGCGCGCGTATAAGCAGTATACCTGTCTGGCTATGCAGTTTAACGCGTAGGCGAAACTCGCCCGTTGGTTTCTCCATTCACTCGGACGCCTTCGTGTCCATTCATGGTGTTTAGCATGTAGTATGTCGGCTGTTGTCACGCGGTACCGCTTCATAACCTGATAGATTAGAAGGCCGAATTGGTTTCCAGTGTCTCCGGCTTGTCGCGGTTTACACCGGCAAAGGATCGATAGCCGCGATAACAGGGTGGGGACACAGATATTCGTCGATCGATAGCTCGACTCCGGGATTCCATGGGAAAACTGGTTGTCCCGGCAAGCGTTCGCGCGTCTTTATTCGAACGCTATATCATACTTAGGCGCTGCCGCGATTCATATTCATAGCGCATATTGGCCAATGCTGTCCTACGGTTTTACTGTACTTGCTTTCTCGCTCGATGATTTTATCGAGGACTATGAACGATCCTCGTGTTATTTATTCGTGCAAAAATTCCAGCGAAAAATCGGGCGCGTTTGAATCACCGAGGCACACGATGTAAAATATTTCTCAACCTCCTCTTTCACCGTAAGAGGATACCAGACGAACTTGAACGATCAATTTTTCATTTATTTCCTATATTGAAATTTTTGATTTGAGCTATCGATCGTAGTTGAATAACATAAATTGAATGATATGATCGAACCTAGCGCCGATATCATTCAATTTATGATATTTCCTATATTTATTCATTAGCAAAAACTCAGGGAAAAATTCAGCCGCATCTAAATCCCCGTGACAAAATGCAGATTTCTGGCGCGATCATTTTTATATTTAGATCGGCAGCGTCCTTGACCATATCGCCCGATGCCTCCGTAAACACCGATCTCTCGACGTCGCTCGCGTACGCTTCCTGGCATCCTAATCTCGCCGCGAGGATCGTAAACACTAGAGAGAGACTCGACGTCACGCTCCATAAAATATTTTGCACCGGCAAGGTGATGGTGTATCTCGATCGTGTAAGAGCGAGCGCGCTCAGATTTCTTTCGCAGCATCTGTGTCAGGGTCGAGACCTCGATCGTCACGCGATCCGCTCCCTCCGGTTTCAAGGTCCGGGGGCCGAGTATTTTCGGAAAGAGGTTTGCATTATTCTTTTTTTCCTCGCGCCTCGTTTCGAGTCGGAAATTAGCGTTTTCGTCGGGCCGATCTTTCGATCGAGAGAGATCTTCTTGGGCGTTGCAAGGCCGTCTACCGGCAAGTCACGCGGTCGTATTCAAATCGGTTCGGGATTGCTTTACGCCTCGCGATACAAAGTTCCCTTCTGCATAGTTCCCCCTCCGCCATCTCTCTTTTTCTTCTATCTTGGATTCTCGTGCGCAATCGTGTTGCTCCTTTCAGGTCGGATGTTATCTGCGAGCCGAGTTACGACCTCGAGAAATTTTCGTTTGCACCTGTTCGCAGATTCTGTCTGCAAGACGGTGGTTTTGGCGAGAGCGTTTCGGAAACACAAAATTGAAGAAATCCGATTGTCCCCCTCACTCTACCCTTCCCCTTCTACGGCGCTATTCCCTCGCAACTCTGACGCTTCGTCTCTGTCGCGCGTATACCACCACGTGACTAATCCGGCGCTGTACAAAATGATCTAGGAATTTTCGTTCAGCGCTCATTTGATGTATTGTGTGTTCGGCTTGGGCAGCAGCTGTCACGAAGTCACGTTCCATGCAGTTAGTCGCATCGTTATCTACGGCAACCGGGATCATTTTGCGATGATCTCCGGGTCCATTCAATACCGATTCAATTCCGCTGGTAAAGATTATTAACGGTTCTATTAATCGGTTATCTGTTGGTGAATTGATTCCACTGTTGGATCAGACCGTTACGCAACGGTCCCCCTTTTCAAAACGAGTTTATGATACTAATCTTATCTGCGATGATCCGTTATCCGATGGCGCCTGCACACGATCTGTGTCAGGGAATTAATTTTTTTAATCTTGATGTGTTTTTAATCGTACCAAATGACAATTGATCTTACCAGATGGATGCAGGAGTAATTGTGATTTTTGTCGGTTATAAATTTCGGCGATTATTATGTTCAGACGAATTGTTGTAAAATATTTTAAATTTTGTGAAGAAATATGTAAAATGAGGAAAGATTTTTTGAATGAACCATGAACGCATTGTTTCTGTTAATGAAGTAACGAAGTAATCTTCTCCGCGTTTTTATCGAACGTGATTTATCATTCATCAAAAAGAGCTGATTAATTAATGACTGTTCGTTTATTAAACGGAGACTTGCGATGATTAATACTTCTACCGATAAACGTCAATTCTTTATTGTAATAAATATTCCCCGCTTATCTCGGGAGTATCTCATTTTTTCCTCATATTCCACTGTAATACACAGCTTATGTAAGGAGGTTACAATACATAAATAAACAAAGTACACTTTATCACAGCGATTTCGTATGCGCCGATGCATTTAAAGAAAAAAAGCAATGCGCGTTGGTGCACAAGGCAGCAGACTGTCGCGACTAGTCGTACGTTCTATACAGGGTGTCCGAAAAAAATATTGTGCTATCTTGGCAGGAGTGATTCCCGAGGTCATTTGAAGTAACTTTCTCCTTTGCGAAAATGTTCTGCGCGGCTTCGTTAAGGAGCTATTAGCGAAAAACGTGGTCCAATCAGAGCGCGGCTACTGTGGACGGGTCTCGGCTCAGCCAATGCCAACGCCCCTCTCAACTGCAGCCGCGCCGTGGTTGGGCCGCGTTTTTCGTTTAATAACTCTTAACGAAACCAGGGAGAACATTTTGGTAAAGGAAAAAGTTACTTCGAATGACCTCAGGAACCACCCGTTTCGAGTGCAACATTCTTGGGACACCCTGTATATTCGCGTCGGATATTTTCCCAAGCTGTGGATGCACCGGCTGGAGGCGACGCATCAAGACAAAGTGCATCCGTTGCGTAATCGAGTATGCTCCTTACGGAGGAAAGTTTCCCGGGAGCTCTCTCGTCAATGATGCCATTCACGCGAAAGGTCGATTACTCTCGTGCTCATCGTACACGTTGCGCGTCGTATAGTAGACTCGAAGCAGGAATCAAGAATCGGCATAAGTTACTATATTAAAGATATTTTATTGAAATAAAAATGTTCTCCTTAAAATGCTTCAGAAATTCTTCAGCTATTAAAACAACGTTGTGCACCGCTGTGCAACTTCGAGTTTGATCAACTTCTACCACGACCAAGCCGATCGCGGGGCAGGACGCAACGCGATGGCAACTGCGTCGGTGATCGATGCATCATTTGACTCACGCGCCGCGGAAAAAAGAAGACACGAAAAGGTGGAACCCACTTGCGATTCGTGGAACGGAGTCGAAGGTCGAAGACTCGCGCAATCTCTCCAGCTCGATCGCACCGAGGGTGTAGCGATCCTCTTTTTTTTTCTCTTTGATCGAGAGGATGCACTTTTTAACCCTTTCGCAGTTCGTACGAGCTGAGCGGGGAACAAGCTTGAAATATTGCAACAAGACTGTTCCGTATGTTGGATAAATAATGTACAAAAGAAATCTCTTGAAATTCGCTTGCTGTCATGTACGAGAAACATTTATTAAAAATAGTGAAACATTTCAGATTTCTTAAGGAGCTTAAAAGAAATTATAAAGGTAATTTTCCGAGTCTGATCACAACAGTATTTTTCATCACAATGCTATGTCAGACAAAAAATACAATAACTAATATAAACTAATTGTAGGTTACTCTCTAAGCTATACTGTAACATAATTATAATTTGTATGGTACTGTATAATTTGTATGGTACATGCTATGTAAACCACATATGGTTTAAAGCAATAAATAAATAATATAATTATCTAACACAATTTTTTACTGTTCTTTTTTTTCTCAAAAAAAAAAAAGTCAATGGAGTCAATGACTGAAATTAGTCCTCGAGACAGGTTCAGGAAAGCGTACCGAAATGTTGCGAGCGCGAGTATGACGGGGGGTTGCAGACATCACTGACGTCACGCGCTATGTTTAAACCGTGGTTCGCGTGTGTGCCGGATCAGAAACGGATGCGGTGCGTGCACCAGGCCCGCGTGTTCCTGCCGGTCGACGCACAATGTGCCATTGTCTCTTCCTCTTTCGCGTCCGCCTGTGCCGCACCCCGCGCGAATGCTTTCATTTTTCTCGAGGGGGCCACGAAGAGCTGTCCAAGCTGCTCCGGTCGCAGGTAGGCGTGCGTAAATACGTGCATGCATGCATGCGCTGCGAGGATGCTGCGCGGGGTCGCGGACGTTTGAGTCATCCGCCGGTTTTGCGCCTCCGCGCGGGAAACTCGACCGAAACGGGAGCTGCGAAGTTCATGGCGAACCTACTCGTCGTTTGTGACGAGATTATGTTAATACGGTAGTGCCTCGGTAGGTGTGGAACGTCGTTTGCTTGCAATTTTTTGTGATCCTAGGACCAATGATGGCAAGAAATGAGGATTGTAGGCTCTTGTGATTGTTTTAGGAAAATTTTGCGGATGAATTGAAGGAAATTGTGGTTAAATAAATTTTTCGTTGGGGAGAAAAAGGAGGAAAAATTGTATTAATATATTTTTAGCAATTTGTTTAATCCCCATATGCTTCTGAAAATTCATCTATTTTGGCCCGATTAGGCACTGTAAATCATTCCACTTTACCCTGATTGGTATTTGTTTAAACTATAAAATCCCGAATAAACAAACTTCACAGAATCGTGAAAAATCTGCAAACTAATGCTTTACGTATGTACGGGTAATTTATAGTGCACCGAATAAGACGTAATCGTCGAAGCCCAGCTAGCCACCAGCAGCAAATACAACGATTTAGCAAGCTTTCAGGGACGACAAAAGGACCCATTCCTCAAATCGCCGACAAATCGGGGGCTGTCACAAACTCCTCATCCAAAGAGGCTTAATGGCCGTCGTAATTTGGATAATACAGGGCAGGGATAATGCGATTCTGCGGCAAAACCCATGACAAGCGACGGAGACATGCAACGAGTAGGGTGAAAGATGGAACCGCGTGCGTATGAATCATCGGTCTTCCTGCTATTAATGGGATTCGCCTGGTCCCTTCTAATATTATGACGATTTTCGCTTGTAAAGAAAAAATTATCGGCTCTATCTGGGCTACATTAATGTACCGTGTTTTGACTGTTTTGCTGTCAGCGGGCCGGCGGTGCCAAGCCCAATTACCATTTTGCGCCAAAGGAACCGAAATATCGTCTCGCACGAGCGAGCAAAGTCGGGCTAGCCTGGTGTTGTAACGCTCTCTGCATCGATCACGATTTTGTCCGCTTGTGATCTATGAGCGATACCGAATGCATAACGATACTGAGTGCACTGTGCCGCTCGAAAGTCACGGAATTTAATTAATTATAATGCTATAATTATATCTTTCGTTTCCAGATTATTTAATTCTCTTTATAAATTATTTTTTAATTGCTCAATCGATTCTTCATCCACTAAGAGCATCTTTTCTGACAAAAGTTCTGGCATTCTGAAGAAACGTCATCGAAAAAGATGGACAGTTTGATCCATAATGATGATTAGGTACATGCTACGTAAAAATAATTCCAGCATTTTTCAACTGTCCCAAACAGGGAAGCTACGTACGGCAAGTTTCGGGATAAAACAGCCACTTTGGCCCGGAAAGGGTTAAAATCGAGGTCCTCCGGCTCGTTAGATATTGCGGAAGCGCTACACCGTTTTTGGCGAGGTTCACCGAGCACCCTGTATAAGGACCGCGGAGCCCTAACGCGGAGCCCCCCGGAATAATTAGGCTGGCGGAGTCCGTGATGCAGGGAAACGGAGGACGAGAACGCGTGCCCTTTTATTACAAACGTTTCCATGCACGGCTCTGCTCTGGTCCCGAATAGGAGCGCACGATTCTCGTTAGCGGGGAACGTTGCGCAACGCGGGGCGCATAATTGACTGGCGAATCGTTTGAATGGGACCACTGTGTCTCTGCTACAGTAGTAGCTTTTCGAGGCTCCGATCTCCGGACTTTGGGAGCCTGGATCGACTTTGGACCTAGACGAACCGGGCGGGAAAAAAAGAAGAACGAAGTACGTCAGGGTTAAATGAATCCGAGGTACGTGGGTAATCGGATAATAGAACAGTTTCTTTGTATGAAATTCTCACGAGAGTAATCATCGGTTCGGATAATCGAGGTTCCACCAAAGTACTATAGAGAAACGAAAGACATTCTCATACGAGATCCCAAAGGAGTCACGCGTGTTCTCCGCATGATCGACTTCGCTTGACCCAGCGGTCTTCGCATGAACGGATCTTTGTCCGCGCTTCCTTCTTCAGCATCGATGATAAATATATATACAGCCTCTGATCGTAACTATTCGAACGACGTAGGTTTCACTTTTGGGTTGGCAACTTAATTATTGCGGATTTTGTCGATAGAGTCTTGTTTAAAGTCCGCAATCATTTAGTTGCCAAACCAATATTTAACCGAGTTGCTGTGCAGTCGTGGTCGCATAAATGTGCCACCATAAACTTCTCGCGGGGTGTTTTCACGAGTCAGATGCCTGTACATTGTAAATAAATTACACTGTAGCGATTGGATGGGATTCGGCGTGGAGGGAAAGCGAATCGTCTCACTGCACTCAACAAAGCTTATGATATATTTAAAAACTCAACAAAAGAACAACTAACAATCGTAAGAGACGGAGAGAGTAAATGAGTTCGGTGTGCTCGCGGCTGTGGCTTATGGATCACTGAAAAGTGATCATCATTCGTTAGATCGCCGGTTAGCGCGCCGTTCGAATTTGAACTCGCTATTCCGAAACGTACAGTCGTCCCACCTTCAACAATGCGTTAATAATTTCTTAAGAAAGCAGGGAATTATATAATTATTATTTTTTCATATAATAATATAATATTATATATTAAATTAATGATTTATAGTGTTTACACGCGCTGTCGTTTTCTACGTTCGGCGCGGTCGACAAAGTCACAAAAAAACAGTATCAAATTTCTGAAACAATTCACGTGTCAAACAATGTGTACAACAGACTACTAAAACGCGTTCCTTCAAATTCCTTACACACCAACAAACTCAAAATCATCAGGGACAATGTATCAACCAGTTCGCCATAGGAAGCGCGTAGGCAGCGGCGAAACGATCTAGCCAGACCAATGAAATAACCACCGACATCCCCCGGTAACCGGAGCAAACGCTTCATCACTAAATCCTCATCGTCGCGATTTCAGGTCGGCCGCAATTCGCGCGAATTAGAGCACCGTTCAGCAAACGAGAATACAGGTGTCCGGGACAATCGGGTCTCCGCGAACTTCCAAGAACCTCGAATCAGGTTATTGGACGTCGGCCACCTTGCGATCTTCCCTCCCGACGGTCTCTGTGAATTATCGCAATTGCGCAAACGTTGGGAATCGACGGAAACATTGTTCGAGGCTCCCGGACGTTCACCGGTGCCGTTTCTGACCAGCGTTGCCAGATCAGGGGAATCGGGCCGTAGCGGAAGCGTGGGGGAGTAGCGACGTAGAAGGGGAAGGTGGAGAGGGGAGACAAGTCTTTGCCACTCTGTTTGTGACGCGTTTGCGCAAACCTTCGCCAATCCGTAGGCGATAAACGGTAATTTAATGGAATCCTGGCTTAGGTTCGCCAGTCTTCGACGATATGGGAGACGTGTATCAATCAGCGTTGTAAACCGACTCTCGATCGCGCAATTATAACGGATATACGCTCCGACTCGCGCGCATTACGCCCGACATTCGACACCCGGTCAAACATATCGAACCCACGTAGCGGCGTACCGTGGAGAACGCGTATTTGCACGGGTCTAGCCTTTTGGGCTTCCCTTCGGCGACCCTTTTCTGTTAGCTTCTTCGATGACCCACGGAAACGGCGAAATTCGACACTGGTCCTAATGGTTTCTCTCCGGAAATGTTGATTTTGGGGGAAAGGGTCTTGCTCGATTTCGGTTTTGACACTGGGTATAACAAAGGGCCAAATTTACCTTCCTTTTGCGCAGCACGGTTCATTCGCAATTTTTCTTTCTTTCTGGTTAAATGAATAAATATTATAGGCACGTTTTGGACCCATTAAAGGAGAAAAATAATTTTGGTCAGCTTAGAAAAAGGTTCTTGAAATCTTTACATTTATTAGAGCTATACATTTTTAAGAATATATACAGACGTACCACAAGTGTTGTATTTCATTGAGAAAGGCGATTCGTGAATTTAAAGCAACTTTTTCCTTTACGAAAATGTTCTTCGCGGCTTTGTTCAGGAGTTATTAACGGAAAACGCGGTCCAATTAGAGCGCGGCTGCAGTTGAGCGGAGCGTTGAGATTGGCCAAGCCGGATCCCGTGCGCGGTAGCCGCGCTCTGAGTGGTCCGCGTGTTTCTTCAATAACTTCTTAACGGTGCTGCGGAGCACATTTTCGCAAAGGAAAAAATTGTTTGCAACGACCTCAGGAATCTTTCGAATACCAAATTTTTGGGACATTACTATTTTTTTTGACGATTCCGACCAGTTGCAATATTATCAGAAATTAGAAACGTGAGATTCTTCTGATACCTATACAAATTGTACTTCATCTGTACGCGTTTCTTATAAATATATGAAATCTCTTTGGAGAACATTCTCTTAGAAAATCCTTTTGTTCCGAGCTCCCAGCTGAATGGATTACGCGTCATCGACAGGTTGCCGAATCAAGCCATTCCCGACAGGATTTCCCGACGTGGATCGCCCCCACGGACGGACAACGGGCACGATCATTCTCCTCGACAATTGGACGTGAAATCGGCGTCACGACTTCGTAAACAACTCGGAGAAAGCTCTCCTTATATGTATAGGACCGTGGGGAAGAGCGTTCTTCGAGCGGAAACGACGCGTCGCGACGAAAAGACACCGGCCTCTGCCCACGCCTGACATTTCACATCTTTCTACTGGAACCCATCTGAAAACTGTGGATCTGACTGTTAGTGTGCGATAGAGTCGTGACAACGACCTCATATTCTCGAACCATGCCAGATATTCGAAGGGAAGTGACGGATTACGAGCGGCTACGTAACTACTCGAAGAATCGCCTGGGAGGCCGGTAATTATGGAATGGATAGAAAAAGCTCGTCGCTGCAGAAACACCGGCCACGACCAATTGAGAGCTTCAGCAAGAGCTATAGTTCGCTAACATCAAGGCACTTACGCGTTTGTACGGAACTGGAATTTTTGCGGTTAATGTTCACCGTGGCAAGAATTTCAGATTCAACGTGGACTTACAATTAATGCGATTTTCATTTTATTCGGATCTCGATGAAATATTTGGTACTTGGTTAGTTAATTAAATTTCAAATTTAATCGATATCCTAAAATGAAATTCATGGTACAGCTTGGAAAAATACTACTTAGTTAAATTCTCAGAATGTGATAATTAGGAGTTACGAATAATTTTATTAGACAATATTCTAAAATGGCATTGTGGGTATCTGATAAAGATCTACTTAAGCACTTCTGTCCACTGATAGTAACTGATTCTGCTGGATAACAGAAGCATATTTTTTCTGTTGGAAATCGGGACGATACAGCTGAAGGTTGAAAAGGTTTGCGATAGTATAGATATTCTGACACAGCACTATCACCAGTGTTTACTCAAGGCAACAATTTTATAACGGGACGTTATAATATTATATGAACGTTTGATATTGTTAATACGCAGTGAGTGATCTAATTATCACCAGCCACTTCGATAAAATTGAGTACATCAATATTTTTACATGACAAACAATTTTCTATAGTCCTTAGTATTTATTCGTGAACTATTAACGTCTGAATATAAATTATAGAAAATTTCATTTCATTTCGACAATACATAGAATTCAACGTAGAGTGAAAACTTCGCCACCCAATCTGGACCACAGCGTTCAACCGAATTACCCAGAGCATTGCACGAATATCGAAACCGATATAACTATCGAGACCGTTCGTTATAAATAGAAATGCTTTAAACGCATGCCGCAGCAAAAACATTTCTAAACCAATTACGTCCCAGAGTGCTCGCAACGCGTCGCGTCCGAGCAACGAGTCGATAAAAATTCTAATAATCCTTGGAACCTACTTCGCATTTAACCGGTTCTGACTTTCTACATGAGTCCCTTGTTTACGGCTCCCATGCCGAACGCAGCCAGTTGATTACGATAGGCTCGACGCGGAAAGCTCGCGTACTCTAATAGCATTTGCTTAATCGGCATTGGCATAATGAATTCCATTGAACGACGAGCAAGCCGCCACCTGCTTCTTTCCATTGCGTTTCCATCTCATCCTGTTCCCTGACGTCATCTCAACAGATTCTCTCTCGAATGTCCCTGGAATCTTGAAATTCTTCTTCGATCGCGTCATCAAAAAACACTGTATTTCGGCAATAATGTTATAAAGTAAGACAGTTGAACAATTTTCTCTTGAACGAATCTACCTTAAACATGGAAGCCTCCTTGTTACGATAACTTAAAATTTGATCTACGATTCTTTTTTAATGAAACCACATTGAGGAAGCGTTGATGGTGTAACTTATACTACTGTGAAGTTAGCGGCATACCTCCCCTTAAAAGTTCTATAAAACGACTTTAACAAAATGGATCGTTAAATTTCAAGGGTTCGCGGGGAAGCTTCGTGGACTTGAAAATCATGGTGGATTCCCTCAGGGAAAAAATTCTCAGACTGCGCCGAAATTGTTTGTCTCAGGTTCCGTGGAGAAAACGTGCAGAACGGTCCACTTTATCAGAACGTCGGATCGAAAGTGGCAATTGACCCTGCCTCCCGCGAGCGACGCGTTGCGATTGGTCGTCGGGACCGATGGGGAAGATTAGCAGGGTCCCCCGGTCGCGAATAAATTGTCATTTAAAACCGTCCCGGGGAGCTTTCTTGCCTCGGTTATGGCAGAAGTGCCCTTCCTCGATCGGCTCCGGGAGAAGCATGATCGCTTCTGCGAACACCGACCTTTCCGATACCCTAATAACCGATATATCGTATCTCTGTGGAGCAGACGTCCACCGCTCGTCACTTTAATTGCGAGTGCATGCGATCTACAATCTTCTTGTCTATCCTTTCGAGGCGCCAACGAAAGGAGGTTACGCGAAAGCTGGCGCTTTGGTGGACGTGATGCGAATCGGACGGGTGCCAGCACGCCCACGCTTCCTTTTCTGGGGTTGCAGACATTCGATCGAAAGAGAATCAAGAAAATTTTGGGAACCTGTCTGCAAAATTTCAAACTCAACACCTGATATCTTATTAAATGCAATGTGCATTCTCTTATGGATCGTAAACAAAAATATCGTCACGAATAAATTAAAGTTCTTCGAACGTAATACAATGCGTTATAATTGCACTGCGAGTTTTATAAATTTTAGATAAATTGTTAAACAGCGTACAGTAAATCATCGCCTGGTCCGAGCAGGGACAGGATCGCGTAGGAATACTATTTTTTAATGACTGCGTCGACCGCGCCGGAAGTACAAAGAGACTGTGCCGAACGTAGAATTAGTTAATTAATTTAGAGTTACTTCATACCGTGGATTAAACCAGGCCTGGGCTACTTGCATTTAGAGAATCGATGACGTAGATTCTTCGCGCTTCGGTCGCTCGTGCGGACGAGACTCGCGCTGACCGGCCGGGTGGGGGTTGCAGATTCTACGTCATCGGCTCTCGACCTAAATATGGATACATATAGATGTATTAAGCCTTATGGTCATTTCAAGGACGTATGCTGAACTCGGGTTTTTTCTGTACTTTCGTAACATCAAAACATAAATTCCATTCCATTAAAAAGACACGAGATAACCTTGAAATGACCTTGAAGAAATAAAGATACAAACTTTGTACGTGACATTCTTCCTACAAAATGACGATAACAGATTTTATTTTAAAATGCTCCCAAAACTTCGTTCTATGAGGCAATAACCGCCGTCCCCGATCGTTCAAACAATGGTGCCGCTCTAATTAGGCGCCGCTCCAATTTCTTAGCAGAATCAGGTCTCTCGTCGCGCAGATGGATCACTCTTTAATCCGAGGAACACTTGCCAAGACCGCGGAAACTCATGCATATTTCATGACGGGCGTCCGAGTGACATCATCACGCATCACAACTTACGTTGCCAAAGGCGCAGGAGCGGGGGGTTATTTCTTGAAATATTAGGCTCCTAGGAAGATCCAGCTAACAGGGGCGCGGTCTGTTTGATCTCGTCATCGTCTAAGTCACGCCTGTGGTTACCTATCGGGGAAATTTCCCAGCGGTTAGTGTGGTGACCTTGAAATAGGTCTTCCAGTCGTATCTCTCCTCTGTTCCTTCGGATAATCGATAGTGGAATAGGACTAAAGGGGAAGTTCGGTAACGTGGGAAGGAGAGAGAGATACGGGGAGCAAGGCCGATTCAACATCGCCATAAATTATTGGTGTTGTTTTGTAGCCGGTCCAAGTAGGTATGAGTTCATTCCCGATTGCCACGGATTCGTTGAACCGACTCGCAGCCTTATAAGGCCCGTCCTTCGTGCCGTTAAACCACAATAATGAAGTCACTCAGTCAAGGTTTCGCTCGGTTTCCATCAGCGACGGGAATCGCCCCCGCTGCTCAACATTCTCCGTCGTTTAATGGAATGAACGCTTGGGTGCAAACGGCGTGAGAAGATTACTTGTTCCTCGATTTTGAAACGAGCACCGTAAGGTCCGTATCGAAATTAGCAGACAGTTGTGGGGCGGAGGGTAAGCAGAGGACAGGTGTCGAAAATTAGTCCCATGATCGAGGTCAGATGCCAAATAATATGTATATATGTGGACCACAAGGTCATTTCAAAGATGCTGAACTTGTATTTTGTTTCTGTACTTTCGTAATATCAAAACATAAATATTATTATTTTATGATAAACGGGGGCCAGAGCCCTCTTACATAAATGTTTACATAATAGAAAAAAGAATTTATACGGCATTTCATTAAAAAAAAGTGACCTCGAAATAACCTTGCAGAAAGAAAGATATAAATTCTGTTTCCAGGTTAGAACGCATCACGTGACCGGGCCGCGGCGGAAGTTCGGGAGATGGGAGTAGTAGGGAGACTCTACATTTTACAACAATGTAGCGGCCACTTAAAAATAGACTTTCACTGAAAACTATCTCCGAAATGTCACAAAGTCTGAGAGCGTCCATTCACCCCATGACTTCATCGGTGGCTATTCAATGGTTCTGGAGCCGAAAGCAGCAATCGATGAAGATAAGTAAAAATATCCGATGATACCGCCAGGAACCCATTCACCCGGGTCTCCCGACGATATTATTGAACCGGTTATCTTATCAAAAAGAACTGGGGACCAGGGGCAACCGACATCATCACTTATTCTGATGCTTGTACCCTTTTCATGGCCGATAAACTTTGCTCGCCGGAGAGGAGCTCGTAGACGGTTAAAGTTTGTCGACAGGAGACAAACACGTAAGTTCGCCGCAAATATCGGACGGCGGAGTTACGAGTATATTTGTGACGCAACGAGCGCGAAATGCGCGTTATGTCATTTTCGCGAAAGTCGAGTCGTTACGACAGCAATTTATTTATATTATTTTTGCCTTCTTTCCCTTGCAAAATTTGCCGATTTCATTCGTCAAATTTAATATCATACGTTAGAGCAACGTTAAATAGATAAATAAAAAAAACTTACTACACCTTTTCCATGTTTCACAATCGATCTTATACTTTCAGGAAGAATCATCATCGTTCAATATGGTCGTTCGGAGAATTTAATTGAAAATGAAATTGCAATTCGTTAGACTGATGACTAGACGGCGGATCTTTATACATTTATAGCAAAATTGAGTATATAAAAATCGGAGGTATCGAAAAATTTTAAAAATTGAAGATGTCAATATATAATTTCTCCTCTATTAAGATCATTACAAGAAAAAGTAAAATTCAAGTTAGTTTCTATTTCTTGCAATCGGTGTAGAAAATTTTTATTTTGTATACAGATCCGCAGTCTACTGATGACACAGTCAAGACGTCTAAATACGCGTCGGTTTCTCGTGTCATTGTAAACTTGTAAATGGAAGCATAAATGTTCTGCGATGAAAGTTGGGGTTTTTCGCTCCCCATTTCTCGCGGACCACATAATTCGCGCAGTTTTCGTTTCCTCCGGGATTCCGAAAGACGGCAAACACCCGTGAATCAACAGCTGTCCGATGACTCAGTGCTGTCTCAACTTTTTTCTGCCCCCCGGCGTATTGGAGCCTCGCCAACTGGCCATCGGGTTCTGGTCTCCCTCAGAAACCGTATCCCGATGAACGCGACGCAACGTACTATTGAACTTGCGAAACTCCCGTGTCGATTTACTGGCGTGTAACACGGTCGCCCGACTACATTATTCACGGATATCGGGCCGAGTCGGAAGAGGAGACGCACCGCGACTGGAAAGACGCGTCTGTGAATATTTTATCAGGGCCAATGTCGCCTCGAATCCTGCGGTTGTCCAAGTCGCGAATTCACTGTGCTCTTGGTTCGTCTGCGAACTGAACACAGTGGGAGAGCTCGATAAGAATGTCGCTGGTACACCGAGAAATATCGCAGTGTGCATCGTTCCGAGCCAGAAAAGTTTCTTCCGACACAGAGGCTACAAAAAGTATTGTTTCGCATAATAATTATGCAGAATAAACATAGCCCAGGTCAATCTTAGAAAACAGATGTTACATAAAATTGCACATTCTCGTGTAAATAATTTAATATATTTTATTTTATAATTATTTCAGATAATTGCGAAATTGTTATTCAAAATTTACAATTCAGATGCAAGATCGCGATAGATCTAAAATTAATTTTTCAGGTTAAATAATTGAATCCGTTTAGAGATCAGTATGGAGTATCGCAGAACAGCTGCACCGGAGTCGGCATTTTTCGGAACACCGATGCGCCGTTCGAGACACGGGGAGAGCTATCTGCAAGTTAAAAGAACACTCGTCCATCGGATAAGCAAAACGGCTGGTGCCGCGTTAGCCTCAATTATCCGTTTCGAGTGTGGTTCGTCTGAGCGTCGTCCTCGTTCTCGGGATAATTAGTCTGCGACGACGACGGCCGCGGTCGCATCCTTCGTTCTCGATTCGTTTAAAAGGACTCTTTCTCTCTCTCTCTCTTTCTCTCTCACTTTTAGTCGATGCTCGCGGCGGATGATTCACCCCGCCAATTACAAAACCCGTCGAGCACGTTCGCTGGTCTGTGAAATGCTAAAAACTGACTGAACCCGCGCGCCCGCCCCCGGGGAATTATTCATATCCGAGAGAAACGCGTGGATCGTCGTGTAACTTAAAACTAGAGTAAAATGTTGGTGTGTGTGTGCGCGCGTGTGCGTATGTACATGTTAGGGACGCGTGTGGATGTCTCTGTATCACAGCGTGACTCATCGAATCCACGCGGAAACGCGAGCAAAAAGAAAATAGAAACGGGAAGTCACCGCGAGAACGAGCGACGATAAATCGTCGTGACGCGCTTGTCGGGTCTGTAATGATTTCCATGACGGGTGTCCGCCTGTGAACGGAGCTCTTCACGCCGTAAAATCGACGGAACTCCAAGCTAATTAAGCGATACTGTTTTTGCTGCGAATTTGCCGATGCTAGACCGAGGTCTCCGAGCGCAATTAGGTGCCGGAAGCGCTTTCAAACTACGCCACGATGCGACGCCATTTTGTGCTCTTGTCGATCATTTGAAAAGGTCACTTGCGTTAAAATATACGCTAAAATTTTTTTTAGAAATTTCATGTATTTATGACGAGCATTCAGAGAAATCATTAAAATAACTTACATTCAGATACATTTTTGATATTGAAATTGTTCGTTTTTGTTCAGAGTATTGTGTTACAACATTATTTTTCAACAGTGAAATTAATTTTATACACTTTCTCGTCCAAATTGTTTTGAACAATTTAAAGTCTATTCTGCTAAATTATTTCAATGTTTTCTAGAGGAAGTAGATTGCATTTGCTAAAACATTTCAAGAAAGAAATAAATCGTTCATTTCCGAACAGCCTCTGAAGCCAAACGATCTGCAATACCTCTGCGTCCAGTGCCGGCACAATAAGCTAAGCAAACACGATAATCACGGCTGATAAAACGATTCTCCTCAATTTCCGTCGCGTTCCCAGAATTCCTCTCCGACTCGAATCTCAAACGCCTCTCAATTAGCAGCGCCGATGTTTATCGGCACGAGCGAGACTTATTACCGGATGTATCGTCGAGTACGCTTGTAACTTATTAGCATACCTACTTAAACGCTCGGGGGATGATCGATCGCGTACCGAGCCAATTATCGTCTTCTACGCGCGTTTAATGGCTAATCGCGCGGCGTTCGCGGCGAGATCAAGGCTGGAACCGGAGGTTATCTTATTGTTAGCTGAAAGCCTAGGAACAGCATAGAACAGCCTTTAGAAAATCTCGTAGTCTCATAGTGTAGCCTCCGAACGTATTGTTTTCTATCGACGCGATGTCCGGTTCCACCAACAGTCTCCAGAGGATGTACCACGTTGTTTTCTACCATCTTAAAACGATTTCCGGATTCGATTTCACCGGGTTCAGAGGCGCATTTCCAAGGCGACTCCTGCGCACCCGCACTGACAACGAGGGTGGTAGCTAATCTCCTTAGGTTCCTTCCGAGAAAGGACCGGGATTTACCCAAGAGGTATCGTCCCTGATCCCATATCCCGAGCAAATAGGATTATCGCGACCCCCGGACACGATGAATCTCTCTCTCTCTCTCTCTCTCGCCGTCTTGCTTTTCCACGATCGAACCGATACACCTCGGACACTTCTGCAAGATACGAACGGTAACCAGAGAGGGAATGATAAACGGGCGGGCCGATTTTTGTGGGGACACGTTCCGGGATAGAGACTGTTTCACCAGGTGAAACTATGTATTTCGTTGTCGGACGACTGTGCGGGAAATGCTTGCAAAAGACCGGAGACATTCAGTGGGCAAACATGGATGTGGGTATGGAAGAGGTCGTGGAAACATACAATTTTTCTGCTGCTCTGTCCTGCACTAATTTTGCTCTGGCTTTCTGGAGACTATTTTTCGAGAAATGTCTTTGAATATTTGAATTTCAGATCAAGAGAAGTGAATTTTTATTATAATTTCAACAATCGCGAAATAGAAGACCGGTCACTCGACCGTGGTAGGTTTAGTGTTGTTAAGCGGTCGATTGCACAACGAGAACAAGAACCGATCCACGCAGATCGGTCTTCGCTAAACCGGGTCTTTGGATCACGCAGGCTATTTCTCTCGGCGCAGCAGCAACAGCAGCAGCAGCGTGGCTCTTTAAATATTTGCGGCTATAAAGCAGGCAGAAACGACGAAGCTGCCGGTGGATATTACGATCGGACAGGTTTCGGCGTGATTGCTCCTTGGCCGAATTCTCCGGTTCCGCGGCCTCGTCCCCGATACCGGTCATTTCTCTTTTCGCGCGAGTACGAACGCGAACCAGTGTGCGAACAGTTGCGAGAAGAATCGGAGGCATTTATTGTAGTGCAACACGGACCGTTTCGCCATTTGGAGGCAAGGTCGGTGTTACGGTACTCGGCCGAGGTGTGTTTTCTTACCTTCGAGGGAGAGGGGGAGAGAGAGAGAGAGAGAGAGAGAGAGAGAGAGAGAGAGAGAGAGAGAGCCACGATCGGCAACCACCTCCGTGCGCCGTTCACGCACCGCAGACAATTATTCCCGTAAATCACTACCGATCGATCATCCTACACCGCTATGTTGCACGCCGGTGTCTTGCAACCCGGTTACCTTACGCCTCGTTATTCCAGTATCCTGAATACCTCACAATCGAGTGACGAAATCCGTGTGAATGTCAATCTTCGTGGAAAATAAAAATTATTTGCAACGATTAATTGCGAAAATGTTACACAAGCAGTCGATTAAGTAGTTACCATCGTTTTTTGACTGTCACTGAAAAACTCATTTTTCAAACATTTTCATAAGTTGATAGTATATGTTTATCGATACTCTCAAATTTATCTGTATGTATACGATTTCTCCTTTCGCCTATTCACTTTTGCGATAAATGCATGAAACTTTTTTCAAATTTTTCTATTTCCCGGCAGCTCGAACTGGACCCTTATTGAGCTATGCCCTTCAGTGGAAGGGGTAGGCGAAGGGACTTAGATCGTGGAGCTCTGCGGCTTCACTGTACTCTTTACTAAAAACTCTTTTCCATTGTTTTCTTATAGACGCGTATAAAAACTGAATCTAATTTTTGATCTATTTTGTGTTTCGCCTTCTTTCGCTCAGTCGTAGCTGAGATTTACGTTTCGGCCTGATGCGAATCGATTGAAACATTCCATGGGGTGTGTTTGGATATTCTTTTACACTTATCTGATTAGATACCCGCGTTATTGCAGCTGGATTGCCGTCGTAATACGCTCGTAATGGCGCGTGAACGATTCGAACGCTGTGTATAATGAGGAACTTGCTTTTCTACGACTATTTTGTGTTGGGAGGATGAAATTGCTATGGTTTGAGAGCACTGTGGCATGTGTAGATCTGCATGGTATGTGAGAATGTTCGCATTGAGGAAACTTAATGGCGTTTCTATTTTATGTTCGGTAAAAGAACGATTCAGGTCCGTAAAATCATTTTTGTTCTTCAGAAATGTTAGGTAGAATAATATTTATAAAAGTTCGTTGTACAGAACATTTTCCATCTTAGAAGACAAAAAGGAGACTGAAATTCTGGAGAAAATTCCTATATCGTTGCTTCGTGAATATATTTACAAGAATTTGAAAGCATACAATTTTTCATTTTCAGCCAGTCACGTGACCGGGCCATGGCGAAGGCGTGGGGGAATAGCGTCGTAGAAGGGGAAGGGCGAGGACCCTGGTCCGTGCGACTGGACGATCCCCTCTCCCCTTCCCCTGGCGTTTCGTCAATGGTCAAGAACTTCTTCTCTTACTACAATACAAAAGGTTGAATACTTTCCGAATCCACCTAGCACAAATTCCAGTGAAAGCGTCTGCATCTCGGTTAGCTGGAGTCTCTTCCAGCCCGAGGATCTCTCCTCGAGTTACCGCGGTGCTACGACGATTTTTTCCTGCATGAAAGACAGGGTTTCCGAAAGGTTCTGTAACGCCCCGAGGACGGTGAGAAAATCCGTGCCGGGGGCAGTTTCGAGCGATTTCGTTTCGGTGAAGGTGTTCGAACGGCACGTTCGCTCGCGATTTACGACCGCGGAGAGGCGATTCGACGACGCGACCGGCTAGAAGAAAGGTGACAGGCCCGCAGGTGCCGATGTTTATAGTCGGTTACGACACGTACCATTCTGTAGGAGTCTCGAACGCGGTGGGACGAAGAAAAACGCGAAAGAGAGACGGGAAGAAGGAGAAAGACAGAAGGCTGGGAGCAACGCGTGGGCTCGGCGCGGTGTGGCGGCCCGACCGGGCCCGACACCGCCTCGACGACGATTTTTATGCTTCTACTTCGATCGACGCGCAACTCGTCGGCGCGGCGGCGCAAAGTCTCCGCGAACCTCGACTTACCCGAGAGAGCCACTTAACTCGAATTATCTGCTCGGCTTACGAGCACGGGCTCGGATTACCCGGCTCCGTAATTTTATATTCCGGCTACCTCGCGCCCGGGATCGCCGGTCGGAGCACTGCTTTGTTACGAAATTCCCCCCTGCGACGGGAAAGGACACCATCCGCACCGCAGGATCCTTTTTGCTACCAGAGGCAAAGAGGTCATCGGACAATCGGATCACGCGAAAAAGGTAAGATCAAGCGGAGATCTTTAGAAAATATCGAGATCCTGTTTTTCCTCCGTCTGTTCAGGTTCGAACAATGCCTCTCCAACCCTCGTTCCATCCGACTTATTACTCGATTATGGTTAATTAAACTCGCTCACCTAGGTGTCCAGGTGAGACGCGCTACCCGTTCCCATCAGCAACGCCGCACGCTCCTCGCTCGGTTTCGCAGAAGCGAGACAAGAAGAATGTAGTCTTGTCATCGAGTTACTGATGGTACGGTACTTTCGAGTCCCCGGCTTGCTTCGCGTTCCTCGAGCGGCAGCGCGCTCGCGCGCGCACGTGTCCACCCGGCGAGCGTTAATTATGCGAACGGCGAGTGCCACGCGCCTCTCCTTTTTTCTATAGATTTCGCGCCTACGATCCTAGATAACGAGATCCCGTTGGCGTCCTCGTGAAATTTGTTGCTGCGCGATGGGTGTTCCGGGACACCCTGAGTGCGTCGGAAAATATGAGAATCTCATCGGATCTCATCAGAATCGGAGAATCTTCGAGAACCATGAAAATTCTTTACCCATGGTCCATGGGCTTCCAAAAATTACGCAATAATCGTTGGTAACGGTTGATTCTGTGATGACAAACTCGCTCCCAAACCATGCCTCTGAGCGTAAAATAAGATTCCGACCATCCGCAGGCTCGTCACAATCTCAAATCTCGAATCTCGAATCTCTGGGCGACAATTGACCCACGGCGCACCTGCGGATGTTTAACAATCGGCTGGTCCACCGTCGCGCATTTCCACCAGCCGAAAATCTACGGGTTTCTCGCCCAAGGCACGTCTAGGAGATCCGTCGGACGTCGAGCAGGTAAAGAGACGTCCGACGGAGCAGGAGCTTTTGTTACGTGGCCCTTTCTTGCCCTTCCAGCTTGACAGGTTACCGTAGTGGTACAGGTGCTCGGCCACCTCTTCGTGAGCGGACCGTCGCCTCGCTCTCCTCCCGGGCAGAACCCTATGTAAATATATACCGGGTGTCCGTGCGACACCGGCCCTCGAAGAATGAATCAAGTCGTGGCGGACTGTCGAACGCATTGACGCGGCGAAGGTCGACGGTGCTCTAGCTGAAAGCTATTGCGACGACGCTCGCTCGTTCGCCACTTAAACGGCCGCGACCGCTTCTAAATGGCACGTTTAACGCGATACAAATGCATCGGAGAACACGTTCGGAGACACTTCGGCCGCGTCTCTCGATCGACTCTCGTCGCCATTCATGTCCGGCGAAGCGCCTACAAATTTATACCGCGCCGCTGGCGAACGATCTGCGCGACACCTGCGACGAATTGCAAGGATCGGTCGAATGCCTCCGGTCGCGAGCGAACGCCGCGAACCACTGGCTCAAATCCAATTTTTTAAGTACGCAGCTGATTCGTTGTGAATTGCTGTACCCCCAAAACTCCTTTCCGCGCAATTTTGGAATAACACGGTCCGAAAAAATTAAAATGCGTTTTAACTCGATGGTCTACCTGTCGAAGCGTTAACAGGAGAAGCAAATATCGACGGCTTCGTGGAATTATCGTTATTACCCGCAGAAGGGCATATCTTCCAGATACGACTTATCTGCTCATGCCGCGAGCAACGAATAAACGCCGCGATTAAAATCCTTCTGCGCCGGAAGTGGTCATCTGCCACGTTCGCTCTTGAGGCGACGCCTTTTACTATCCGGGAAAAAACATTCGAAGAAATAATATCGTCCAAATTTTTCGAAATTCCTCCGAATATTTGATTCGTTGTCATCAAACAATCTCACCGTTTTTGATTTATTAATAAAGCGCAGCATTATACTCGATCAATTGTATAATCCCGGACTGCGAGTGGCTTCTTTGAATCACAGTTATGTGCGTTCGCAATGACTGCAGATATAAGAGACAGTAGGCAATAACTGTCTACAGTGACTGTCTACAATGACAGTAACCGAACCTTCGGATTTAGAACGCCTTTGTGCTTTCAACCGACGTTGTTTATGTTACAATCTAGTGCACTGAACTCTCTTACTACTAGACTGCAGATTTTAATGCATTTATGACAAGAATTAGTTGGTGAAACTTAAAATAGAGGACGCAAAGCATTTCACGCGGTTGTCAGCGGGGGGTCATGGAGAGCAAGAGCCTCCTGAAAAGAAGTTATCAGCAAAAAGGCCTCGGGGCGTGCCGGTGCCACGGGAGAGGCAACACTCGCCCCGCCCTTGGGCGTAATCGGCCAGCCGCCCGGAGGTCCTCGACGTTCCGGGACCTCGTCATGGGCCGACACAGAGGGTGGGGGAAGCTACGGTTCCCCTTTTTCCGCGCGACGCGGCTCCTTCCTTCGGCCGGGGGTGGAGCCTATGTCCTTATCCTGCCGAGCGGGGGACGGATTCGCCCCGGAGTGCCTCCCAATGGGGGATGGGGTAAAAAAAAATTTAAAGAATTCGAGAACATCGATGCATGATTATCAATTTATGAATAATGAATTTCTATTCAACTGCTAATCGTTGCAAAAAATTTGTTGTGCTCCGAAAATACAGTTTCGCAGCAATTTTATTATTTTCCGCGATTGTTACGATCGAATATTGGCACACCCAGCGTCCCTATTTTTAGTCCCATCCATCCGATCAGCCTATGCCAGAGGTTGACGAAGAATTTCGCATGATGCGGAGCGGGAGGAGTCGGCCGTCTTGCCGGGACTTTCGAGAAGCGTGGTTCCACAGGCTCGGCGACGTAAAAAGAAGACGCGTAACTGAGTTACGGAGCGGAGGACGAGATTTAATGAAGGGATAAAAGGTCGGACGGCCGTGGAGGCCCTTTTAGGCCCGGCCGGAACGGACAGAGGGCGGAGTGGCGGCTCGAAAAATCGTGCGGAGGAAACGCCGGGTTAAAATAAGCCCCGGTTCCTCCCCTCTCTCCTTCTCTCTGTTTCTGTCGTCTTCATAAGATACCGCCGAAAATACACGGACGCCTAATAGAAGGCGGGACGACGCGGTACCGGGGAGTTTATACGGTCTCGTCCAAACAAGCCGAAAGGGATGAAAACGAGGAACCGATACACGCGCTAAGTGTGAATTACGACCCGCGCGTAAGCTTTCGTCCCGTGAAAATAAACCGTCGTGGGATCCGTTCTATTTCGAAGACGAAACAGAATCGTCGACGCAGCCGTTGAAATCGTGAACGCGTACAACGATACGAATTAGATGGCCAAATAAGTTCGATGCTTGTTTGTCCAATCTGTCGTGTGCTTCGGTTTTAACTGTTCAGGTCCCTCCAGCACAATTTCTCTGGAGAAGAGTGCAGTTCCATCGAGGCGGTCAGAAAATTCACCGATGACATCACAGCTAGGAAACCACCGTCCTTTTTCCGGGAAGGCAACTACAATCTACCAACCAGACGAGGAAAAAGTAATGATCGAGAATACTTGGAAACATAATCTTCTATACTTCCTTCATGAATAAAAGCCGAGTATCGTTTTAAAAAGAGGCACCGAATTTATTTGCACTCCTAACGACAACGATGAGCGTTCACCGGCCGGAAATAGAGACCGTGGAGGAAACGATCGGCGATCATCGAAGGCACATATCCATGAATTTCACGGACAATTTGCAGCAACAATTGCGACACGATCGGTTTCGCGGTTAGGACAGCTGTTGCGAGAGAAGCTTCTCGAGGTCTGAACCCCATGGTATTCGGACGAATGGATGGAACGTGTGCTACGGGCCGGCTCAATTGATCGAAATTGGCTAATTCGCCCGGGGATGGAGCTAGCTTACTCCCAATGTGGTTAATTAACCGGTGTATTGACCTGCGGGAACTATCTCGGCCCGGTTATTTTCTTGCTGTGCGATAGAGCTGTTCAGTTTTTCTGCGAGAGCGTTGTTCCGTGAACGACAACGTTCAAATATCCACGCAGGAGGCTCAATTCAGACGACCGTCTTCGATGTTATTCCAGCTCCGTTTGACTCCTTCGAACCACCTACGTGTTTCTAGGATGGAGGATCTGGGGCAGAGCTTCTCAACCAGTATTCGCAAAACTTTGGTATTCTGCTTAGTTATTGGATCAAGATCAGTAGGCTTCCAATCTTCAAGTCCTAGCCCCAAACTTTTTATAGTTTAATCGCTACACTTATAATACTTGTCACTAACTTCATTTTGATTCTTAGTACCTGGATACTCTATTCCAGTGCTCCCCAACCTCTTATCTTCCACGGCACACCAACGTTTTCGCGACAATTCCGCGAGATACCACAAGTAAAAGCTTTCAAATACATAATTTACAATAATACGTATATGTTTTTATTGGATAAAAAACACAAGAAAATAGCTCTATGAATGCAGATATTTACTTTTATTTAAATTTTATATAATCGCGACACTCCCGAGATCACCTCGCAGCACATTAGTGTGCCGCGGCATAGCGGTTGCGGAGCACTGCTCTATTCGATCAAACTCTAGTAGTTTCAAGAGATCCCCACAGACGCGGTGATAAAATGTTCACAGTTACGGTAGAGATCCCTTCGACAGTTACGAAGAGAATATACCGTATTTCAGAATCTGGCGACGTCGGTGTTGAACCCGGGGTTCCGAAGTAGCAGGGTGCTAAAGGTATTCGTAGAACCAGTCGTTCTCCGGTGGCGATTCGCGAATGGAATCAGACACCGGGTCTCGGTTACGCTTATCAGCGAGGAAAGCGGCCGGGACAACGGTGTTTCGTTTTACGTGGCGGCACGGTGAACAGAGCACACAGCACCATAGGCTGTCTAGGCTGCCTCGCGTGTCTCTTCTGTCGTCCCACCAGCCTGTGGGAGCTCCCCCTTAGCATATAAAGGAGGTTCGGTGGCCGAGCGCTTGTCGCGTCCGTCCGTCGCCGTGCCGTCACGGCGAAACTAGTTCGACCGTCCAGTTTTTCCACTCCCCGGTGCATGCTTCAGTTTGTGCACCCATCGGCTACACCGGGTGGGGGAGAGAGTGCACTCGCGCGTTCCTACCAACGACACGCTAATAATCCCCAGCAACTTGTTGCTGCACCGCCGCCGCTACGAGGACCCCATCGAGCCAGCCCACCCTGGGACTCTCTCTTTCACCTGATATCGTCGAAGACTGCACCCGCCGCTTCTCCAAGTCCTCCAAGTCCACCTCTAACCCCCAACTTTGTGCAGTTCAATCCCTTTACATATGACTTTTATCCTGTCCTGACACCATTATTCCATTTTTATCCCGAATCCTTAATACCTGGATGGTTATTGGATCAAACTCTGCTTGGCTATGATATTGGATCAAGTGGGTTGTCAGTTTTTGAGGAAAAACCGCCACTTAGATAACTCAACTGAATTTTCGTCTAGAATCCCCAAAACTAGCGACACAGCCTCCCAGCGACGCGATAATAACCCAGCAACTTGTTGCTTTGCTCTCTTCTGTTCTGCCACCACGAAACAACGAGGACTCCATCGACTCAGCCCACCCCAGAGCTCTTTTACCTGGTGTGTGTCGTCAAAGACCGGACTAGCCGTTTCGTGGAATACCTCTCTTCCGAATACGCCGCGGGAATGTTTGTTGCCTTCCGTCCTCTTTTTAACGCGACTCTGTCGATATGACTCCTCGACTGTGACTTTTCACGTGGACCCTGTTGCTCAGACGTACGAACACGAGCCGTGGAGGCTCCGGTTTAGTATCACGCGATACATGTTATTTTTTCGCAATTTTTAGACACGTCTACAGTAGTAGAGGAAACGGCCTCTTTCTCAAGGATTTTTAATGTGACCTCATTTGTAAAGATTTTTTACCCCTTTTGCAATAGTTATTCAAGTAACCGTTACTTTCCGTAATTTTTCTGCAATACAATAAAACAACTAGTACCGAGGGCATTGTCTTTTATTCCTCCATATAATGATTGAACCGATGAATTAATTCTACGGTACGCAAAATAAAAAAAAATTGATAAAATAGTACATATACATTCTTCAATAAAATTTTGTTCCAATTTGTTTAATTTTTGTTATTCAGGGGTGTCGAGCCTAAGTATCAAACCTTGGCACTGAGAATAGTTCCTGACATCATCAACTGTTTTAGCAAAGATTTTCAGAACGATAATGTTCACTCTGAAAATTCAACTTACATCGAGATCAATTAAAGATTGAAATTACACTAAGGTGTAATAAACGATTGCTTTAAATTAAAAATTTTCACGTCCATCAACTAGCACCTGGATCACATATACAATAATCCCAACAGAATCCCCGTGACAATTAAATCTCAATCAACTTTCGAGCCAAGTGAGCCGAGGTTGCAGTAGCATTTTAATTAAACTGCTCGCATTTTGTCGCAAAAGATAAACCGGTCTGCCTCGATAACGGTCCAACGCGTGCCCCTGCGAACGATTTACACTGCGTCTGGAAAGAAGGCAGCCGGGACCGCGGAAGGGCAAAGTAAAACCGTGCCTGTTCATAATTATCATTCGCCGACAATGTCATTCCAACCAATAGTACAATCCTGTGCAGCCAATAATCAGAACCGCATTCCATCCGGGTGCCTTCTTTACGGCCGCGGTTCGACGGGTCACGTGACCGCCGCATATCACGTGCGTTAAATCGCGGTCGGACGGTGTTCGAAGTTTTGTATGATTTCGCGCGCTTTCGATTCCGGCGACGGAAAGAAAAATAAATTCGAAACAAGAAATAAGAATAAGAGAACTCACCGAGATCGTCGACCAGGCGAAGCATGACACCGCCGATGTGCAATTCCCCCTTGACTCGCAAACTCCTCTCCACTTGGAGATCGGTCACGTAAACGCGTAGCACCCAGCTGCCGTCCACCTCGTGACCGTCGGAATACATGTTCCTCGCGATAACAAAACGAACAGCGGAAAATAAAATGCGAACGGACGCGTTCTCTTTCGGGCTCGCGGCACACCACGGAACTGTTCGTCGGCTCTAAGGAGCTGAAATCATGGTTTCGCGGCACTCGACACCGCTCCGCGTAAACACACTCGAAATAATCTGAAACTGTTGCTAGCTACGGTAACCGGAATTCACCTCGGCGGTTTCCCCAGTCACTTTTTAATCGGAGGACCGAGAGCGGTGAGAACGGATCTCGAACGCGACTCGTCGGCGCACTTGCGACACACTGGCCGTCTCGAGCCGGACTCGCACGACTTCCAGCTCAGAGTCCCGTGCACTGCAGAGGCGCTCGAATCGTTCGCTACAGGCCTCAGCTGGTTCCTTGACTGGTGTCGGGCCGAGCACTCTCGGTTCGGCTACCTTCTCTTACCGAGAATAGAACTATTTACAAGTGACGCGCGCTTGGAATGCGCGCGCAACTATCTCCCCCCTTCCGCCACCTAACCATCCTTCGACGTTCCGTCTCTCTTCCGCCCCCTAACCCTCCTACCGTCCCCTGTCTCGCTTCTACATCCTAACACGCCGTCGATCCCTTGTCTCTCTTCTGTCCGTTGCTCATCCTTGTACTCCCCTCCCCCTGTTTATCTTCTGCCTTCCATCTCTCTTCTGCCCCCTATCCCACCACTGCCATCTATTCATCCTTGCGTATCCACCATCTCTTTTCTGCCACCTGACCCCCACTCCTCGAACCTTCCGACCGCATCCACCTTCGACTGACCCGTCATACAACTCGGTTTCCTTTCCCTCCGTGGTCGCCGATTCCGTAACTCGTCATCGGTGTCGACGAATTTTATTCGAATTTCAAACCGAGAATATCGTCCCGAGCCACCAGTCGATGCTTCTTCGATTCACCACCAAGATGGCGAAAAGTTTTCAGACTCGGTCGACGGAGTAAGGTCCAGCGGCGATTGCCGAATCTGGGACACGTTTGCGCGAAATATATCGCGTTTTTCTGCTGCGGCGATGTTTAGGTTGAATTGAACGTAGTTTTAAATGGTATTCTTGTTACGGATTGTCGAGCGGTTATTTTTCACTGAATAATTCAATGTGGTCGTTCCGATATTTTCTTTTAAACATCTTCCAGGATAACAAATTCCGATGCATTCTTCTGTCGTTTTGCGTTCTCATTGTTGCACTAACAAATTATGTAACGATATTTCAAATGGGTGTCGTAATAAATTGTATACTGTCGCTTGAAAGCAATGTGCGATTTAAACTCGGAGCATAGAGAGATAGCTGTTTTAAAGTTTGTCTTTTAACTTAACTGTGGCGCCATCCGCGGTAGAACGTTCAATCCAATGTCTGCACGGTTCTTATGGTGACAAATGTCTGTGATTTTGTATCCTGACTCTGATTGCCTCAGATATTTTGTTGCAGCTTGTTCTTCTTATCGACTCTATACTATTGCGATTCGCTTCAAACCTAAATGAGCCCATCATAAAATGCCATCGTCTTCTAAACGCTCGAAAATTTCTACAGTAAAATCGCGATCTAGCTCCCACCGCCTGGTCCGAGCTGGGACGAAGATCGTGAAAGGAAACAATGTTTTTATGACTGTGTTGACCGCGCCGAAAGTACGAAGAAACAGTGCTGAACGTAGAAAAAGTCAGCGCATGTAAACACGGACCGTGCGGCCGAGTCACGCGTGCTCAGAGAATCGATTGTCCCCACCTTAGGCCATATATACGAATATATGGTCTAAGGTCCCCACTATCGTACTCCGGACGCCCGTGCGGACAGGAGTCGCGCTGGTAGGCAGGGTAGGGGTAGTTTACGTCATCGACTCTCGGAGCACCAGTTGCCTCTGCCAAACTTGAACCAATAAATACAGCTGAAATAAGTTGGTGAAAGTCCTATAAAAAAAATAATGAAAAATAAAGAAGTTTTTAATGGATTGGTAGTGGTCGACAATCAAGGCAGATCACAACATTACTGTACCTTGAACACATTCTGAAACCGATTGAAAGAGTTTTACCGTGTCCTAGCTAACAGTCGTGTCGGTGGGGTTTTATCAGTATCTCTCAGAATTCATTTAAACTGCATAAATGCTATCACTACATTAATACATTCAACAATTTATGAACGAATAAAAAGTAAAATGATCTGTTCATACACGCCATTTAGGATTTTATCGAATTTTATTACAAAAATTGAAAAACTACTGACTAACTAACAATTGAACAGTCGCCATCCATATTGTCAATCACATGATTACAACTATTTCTCTTTCATAAAACACACACACACATTCGATATTACTCAATACGTTCGAGTGGTAGGGCATTTTTTTAATGTTACTATTACACCTCACAGATGAACTATGAACACGACCTTTTTATTATCATCTCATATTATCTTAAATAATTTTCCTACCTTCAGATGTTCAGAGTTTTATCGTGACCATCCACTTTTTAACAAGTCTGTTCGTCGTTACATTTATTTACGAAGTAGAAATTATTTTTTTATCATGATTCTTCGTTATCATTTAAGACTTCTTTAGTACGTCTTCCCGAACGTTTTCGATTATTTACGGTGGTTTATACTTCTTTACGATTCTTCATCAGACTCACCATAATTTAATATCTTGCTCGTACGTTTACCCGGACTTTTTCGACTTTTTACTGTTGTTTTAACTATTTTTTTATAAGATTCTTCGTCAGAATCATCATCACTTGACATCTTGTTCGTACGTTTACCCGGACTTTTTCGACTTTTTACTGTTGTTTTAACTATTTTTTTATTAGATTCTCCATCAAACTCATCATCATTTAATATTTTGTTCGTACGTTTACCCGGATTTTTTCGACTTTTTACTGTTGTTTTAACAATTTTTTCATAAGATTCTTCGTCAGATTCTTCTTCATCGTTCGATGCTTTTTTTGTACGTCTTACTGGACTTTTTCGATTTTTTACCTTGATTTTTATTTTTTTATGAAAATCTTCATCGGACTCATCATCGTTTATTATTTTGCTCGTACGTTTACGCGGACTTTTTTGACTTTTTATTGTTTTTTTAACTATTTTTTTATAAGGTTCTTCGTCAGAGTCTTCATTACTTAATTCTTCTCTTGTACTTCTTCCCGGACTTTTTACTGTTTTTTTAACTATTTTTTTATAAGGTTCTTCGTCAGAGTCTTCATTACTTAATTCTTCTCTTGTACTTCTTCCCGGACTTTTTTGACTTTTTACTGTTTTTTTAACTATTTTTTTATAAGGTTCTTCGTCAGAGTCTTCATTACTTAATTCTTCTCTTGTACTTCTTCCCGGACTTTTTTGACTTTTTACTGTTTTTTTATCAGATTCTTCGTCAGAGTCTTCATCGTTTAATATTTCCTTCGTACGTTTTGCTGGACTTTTTCGATTTTTTACTGTTGTCTTCATTTTTTTATTGGATTCTTCCTCAGACTCATCATCATTTAATACTGCTTTCGTACGTTTACCCGGATCTTTTCGATTTTTTACTGTTTTCTTCGTTTTCTTCGGAGTAGACTTTAAAACCTCGTGTTTATCATCGCTGCTTTCAAATTCTAATTTTCCGTCGGGTTTATGCGACAATTGCTTTAAACCATCTGTTAATATTTTCTTAAATTTATCGTAATCTGGCACGTCGTTAAACTTCATACTAGCTAATTGAGACATGTATTTAAGCACAGGGCTCGGGACAGATTCTTTGAAAGATTTCTTTAAAAATTCTGGAATATTTTCAAATGCTTCTTTCTTTTGGTTTTGCACTTTGACTGCATCTGATAAGTCTTTTTCCCATAAAAGGGAACCGCATAACCATTGAATTATATTGTAACCCAAAATTTCAAAATCACCACGCATTGTAGGTACTAAAATAAGAAGAAAATATATTCAATATTCGATTCGGTAGAAAGTAATGGATATTTCAAAATGAAATTTGGAACTATCATTACCGCCCATATGAGCATCTCTACTGGTATATTCAATGGTTCCATTATGTGCTTTCCTTGCATCTAGCTCGCATACATCTTTCGTTGTGTAACGAGATGCTAACCCAAAATCTACCAAATAAACCTGATTTGGCGACTTCAGGTCCAACAATAAATTGGCCCCTTTTATGTCTGCGTGTACGTATTTTTTCGAGTGAATGTATTCTAATATATTTACCTAAAAACCCAAATATTTCTTTTTAAAATTAGGTGCATTATAAATTAGCAAAGTCAAAACAGCTAACAATGCTTTTTACTATTTGTAAAGCTAGTTTATAGACTGTGTGTTCAGGAAATTGTCTCTTGTTCTTTTCAAACAGCTTCCATAAGTCTACACCATATCGATTCATTACTATAAATCTGTATTTAGTATTTTTGTGCTCATGACTTCCAGAGGCAACGTAAGGAGGCATTCCAAGGCCTGAAAGTTTTTTCTGCTTCTTCCAAGCCACAACTGAAATGAATAATCTTATTATTTTCACAGTATCTGGATAATTGTATTCAAATACATGAAAGTACAATGTTTCGTGAATGGTATTGCGACCTCGCAGAATTATCTTGTGTTAATATACACGCTGATTTTTATACTATCCTGGACTCTAGTACTTACTTTCGTCGAGCTTGGCATTTCTCACATAAAAATGCATTTCCACGAACAATGGTCCATTCTCATGTGGTTCCTACAAATTTCATAGCATATACTAATCTGTTAAAAATTAAGTCCAAGCATTTATGCTCCTTTCCTGAGCTGTCTATCGCATTGCTTTAGTTTTACAATGGAATGGACAGCTATTATGACTACGAGTGTTTTCTTTCTAAATACTTACAATTTTAATTACATTTGGAAAATCCTTTGGAGGTTTGCCAGTGTACGGAGCAGCTGTAGTTCATCATTATCTTGTTATAATAGTGTTTATATCACTTTTAGATAGGTATGAAATGAATGTTTATTTACGATCGAAAGCGCGATTTTTAATGGGAGTACATGCTTACCAGAATAAACTTCGCCAAATCCTCCAATACCGATCGATTTGTCAAGGATCCATTGATTCTTTTTTCCGTCTGTTAGTATTTCGCCAGGAGATATTGGGTTTGGTAATTTATACCCATTTGCTCCTTTTTTCTTTGCTACTTTTACTTTGGGGGCCATATGGAGGTTATGAGTATACAAAAATACTTACAACACGTAGAAAAATGTATGTTAGCACGGACACGAACGACAGATGATTAAATGCAGCTACAGGTACTATACAATAATATTCTAACGGCCTAACAAGTTATTGTTTAACAAATATCTCACATTATACGTAACCGGCGAGCAACGATCTTTTCTGTACACTTTTCTCAGCTAGGACGAATATGAAAAAATTTGAAGCGCGGGAATTGCAATTTTCCAGTACTACCATCGCACATTATGCAGACTACGTAACGAAAAATCGAATGCGACAAAAATCAGTGTGATTAATAATTTATACAGAAATATTATTGGTTAAAATCGTCATTGTGAATTTTCTTAGTTAACTAATTTGTTTAATTAAAGCCGTTTAATAGTTAGTTAGTTAATTATTTACTCTATTCTATTTTATTAAATAGAGATGGCGTTGGAGAGCCGGAGCTCTATCTGCCCAATTCAAACCTGTCTTTACACGCCGTCACAGCCTACTCTAGGCTGTGACTGGCTGTGACGCCGTTTAATAACGAATCAACAAAAAAGTTTGCTGTTGGTAGCTCTTGTTCCAAGCAGTTTGAAGTATGTAATGAATTATGTACGCATATGTAAATATTTTTAAATTTTAAACAATTATGAATGAATGTTTGCATATGATAATATAACATATATTTACATACATTTAAACGGCTGAAATAGACCTGGGCAATGTACATTTTTAATAAAACAATTCGTAATGAAATATTTCAGTTTCATCACATATCAGTGGCGGTTTTATCACAGACGAGGTACAAGGATAGACCTATCATCTTATGGGACTTCGTGTCACATGTTCTGAAATATCGACTGTTCAAAAAATCAGATGTTTTGGTATGCCTTCTATAATTTGGAGTGGTGAGTTTAGGAATTATATTGACTTTCAGCACTAACGAGATATCCTCATCGGTGCTGTCAGGTATTGAAGGCGTAGTTGCCAAATCACATCCGAGAATATTCGTCGCAAGGTTGCCAATTTACTGTTACTGCCGTGGAATGCACAGTACATATTTCGGCTATTTTCTACGTTACGATCACAAATCTGGAAAAGTAAGCAAAACGAGTCAATACATGATTACTACAACTTGAATATTTAATTTCTGTTTACATATAGATACTTATTTTAAAGCTGAATAAATGCTTTTTCGATTTATATAAATAAACTTTCATTCATTGATAGTAAACAAAATAATAATTGTTGTCGCAAATTGAAGTACATATTTGAAAAACGCTACGAACTTTCTTTCCAATTTAATATAATAATACGTGGTGATATCTCAATTTGTAATTTAAAAATATTTCATGGACGAGCATTATTTCCTTACACTTGTTCTTATACATAATTGTTCTAAGAATCGATCTGTGGGAACAGAAATGTCTTGAAGAATAAAAAATTGGAATAAAAACTACATCGACTGCTTGTCGATATAGTTGGCAAAAGGAATTGTTATAAATATTAACCAGTTCGAAATACTAAAATCAGTGTATTCTGTTCAATAAATTAATGCATGCGAATGTTCATGATTTAAAAGTGAGTCTGTATCTCGAGTTCTATTAAAAATTTGTACTAAAAAATTAGATGGCAAGGTGGTCAAGGAAGTGTTTGCCGACATCGTTGACAGAAGAAATTATTATAAATGTTAGCCGATTCGAAATAATAAATTTATTAGTGTATTGTATTCAATAAATTAATTCATGAAAATGTTCATGGTTTAAAAGTTATTCTGTATCTCGGGCTCGACTACCTATTATCACTAAAAAATTAGATGACCAGGTGGTCAAGAGAGTGTTTGTTCGCATCGTTGGCAAAAGGAATTGTTATAAACATTAAACAGCCATAGATAATAAATTTATCAATAATTACTATCACGGCGATCGAAATCGAGCGATGTTAGAAGGAGTGGGGAGAGTTCCGCGTCGCTGCACAGCTGCGCCTGAACTCGGCGAGCACTCTCAGTCAGTCAGTCAGTCGGGCCCGGGACTCGGGCGGAAGCGGTCCGACTGAGTGAACGCGAGTGAGCGCGAGTGATTAGTGAGTGACCAGTGGATGTCCAGTAGCTGTCCAGTGTCCAGTAGCTGTCTAGTAGCTGTCTAGTAGCTGTCCAGTGGCCGAGTATCCGGCCCAGTTTGGTGAGTTTGGCCATTTTTTTATTTTTTATTTGTGATGGTTTAGTTTGTGCGGATTTATTTTCTGCTTTGCAGCACAGGGTGGGCCAAGGGTTTTACAATGGTTTTGTTGATTACCCTTGGCCCACCTTCAACGATTCTTCAACTGTTTCATTCAACGGACATCGACATTTAGCGCCTATAGGCCGCACTCGTGTGCGGGGTTAGCTTGGCTCTCGTGAGCTGGTGTTAGGTTGGCTTTCGTGAGCTGGTTAGTTTTGCACTCGTGTGCGTGGTAGGCAGGCCGCACTCGTGTACGGGGTTAGTTGGCTCTCGTGAGCTGGTTAGATTCGCACTCGTGTGCGGGGTATGTAGGCCGTACCCGTGTACGGGGTTTATAGTTCCTCCTCATCACTTCATCATCGTCTTCGCATCATCTTCGTCATCGTTGTTTTTACTGGTCAATTTCTAATTGAAGTTTGCTTCTGAAATTTCGGAAATTCCTGTTGTAAACATTTATATTTCTGATTTAAAATTGGAATTCCTCCGATCGGAGGTCCCTCAGGGGCTCACTCACGGCTAGGAAAACCGTGAGTGAGTACGGGGTGTCGCGTCCCCGGGACACCCGAAGCGCCTATAGGCCGCACTTGTGTGCGGGGTTAGTTTGGCTCTCGTGAGCTGGTTAGATTCGCACTCGTGTGCAGGGTTTGTAGGCCGCACTCGTGTGCGGGATTAGCTTGGCTCTCGTGAGCTGGTGTTAGGTTGGCTCTCGTGAGCTGGTTAGATTCGCACTCGTGTGCGTGGTAGGCAGGCCGCACTCGTGTGCGGGGTTAGTTTATTTCAATTTAATTACTGCAAGTCACAAGAGGACGTGCCAATGAAGAAGATCTACGAGAACTTCAGTATATTTTTAAGTTAGTTATATATGCCGAGCAATTATTGTCTTAGCGTCACCCCCAAACTAGAGCCTTCTGCTCTGGTTCATGTTTTTTCTTTGCAAATCAAAGCCTTCTGTTTTGATTCTTCCCTCTTTGTCGATTTAGTTTTTTTGCGACAATAATTGCTCGGCTTGCGTGCGTGCGTTAGTTATTAAGATTGTATATCGCCGTTGTAAATATGTCGAGTAATTATTGCCTTTTAATTTCACTTAATTTAATTTAGTTTAATTTCATTTCATTTAACTTCACTTTGCTCGGCTCGTTTTTTGATTCCGACACAGCCTTCTGCTGTGTCGGACCTTGCTTGTATGTACCAATCCAGTTGGTATCGGTATTCGACGTCAATTCATTGAGAGTGGATGGTCAAGCGATCTGTTCGCCGTGTTACACTGTATAAGTGAAAAGTCCTCTCTGTCGTAATTCCGCCCGAGTCGCCTCAACGTTCATTCGTTGCCTGGTTACAGGTGGTTACTGGAGTAAATGGGACACCGTGTGAACTCTTCTCTTGGTCATCGCTCTTCTTGAATTCATGTTGAGTATCGGTGCTGACTGGAGTTTGGCTGCAAGCATTGTACGCGTTCGCGTTACCCCCGAATCAGAGCCTTCTGCTCTGGTTCGTTCTTGTTTCTCTTTTTGAAAGAATCAGAGCCTTCTGCCTGATTCGCCTTTGCTCCCCCGTGGATCGGAGACTTCTTCTCCGATTCACACCTTTTTCCCCGCAATAATTACTCGACATATTGCGTTACTGCGTTAGTATAAGTTCGTCGTTGTTAGGAAAGGGAGCCAGAAGGAATATTGCATTCGTTCTGACTCCCTTTCCGGGTCTCTTGTGCAGCAACCTCCTCGTGGTGAGACCTGGGCAATCGGTATTATCCTCTATTTGTAAGAACTTCTAGTATCTTACAAATAGTGGATAATATCGAGCTAATAGCTGCACACTTAGAATTTGTGTTAATATTGTATCCTAGAATGTAAGACATGGTAGATGTAAGAACAAATATATTGAAAGATTTTCAATAAAGATCTTGTAAATTAATATCCATGATTATTTCAAACCTATTCCCTTCTATAACATTGTGATATGTCACGTTCCGTCTGATTCAACGACAATAAAAGCGTTATGACATTCTACAGTAAAAACTAATTGTTTTCCAAGCAATTATAGAGTGAGTAATGTCAGCATTCTATGTTTATTCATTACGTACGATACTATAAGTCCATACCAATAAAACCTAAATCAGACTAATCATAATCGAAAGTAGTATTTGATATTGTTGAGGCATTTTAGATAACAATATTTTATATCTTCGCGGAATTGCAGTATAGCTATTTTTAATTTTAATTCCTACCGCTAAGAACGCTGTCAGTGTATTTCAGTTCCAGTTGGTAATACAGGATGTGACACTAAAATGGTAATGGGGTTACGTGACCCCAACACGTTTGAATTTCGCGCCATTCGCAACCTCTTGACCGAATGACTCGAAGTGTTTGGATGGACCGTCGGTATTTAAATTTGCGGCGATGTTAAATTTCCATTTTTAATTAAATTAACGGTTCGGTCAACTTTTTATTAAGTGATCCGCGCTCCTTGAATGATCGATTAACAGGTCGTAATGTGGTCTCGCGCGTTTTCACAGAAATGACACGATATTTGTCGTATTATCGGTGTTCGAACGTTCCGCGACGTCGGTTTTTAGCGCGTTTGATAACAGTGCGATTTGCAAACATGGCATCACGTTACGGGGTGGTATTATGTCGAGGAATGTCAGAGAAGAATGATTCCCAAGAGGTTTTCGCTGAAACCTTGAAGACAGCAGGTTATACATGCTACTGTCTACCTACGCTGACATTCAAATTCGTGAACACGACAGAGCTGCGAATATGTCTCCGTGAGCCGGATTCATACCATGGTACTACTTTTTATCATTTCGTAATCAAGAAGGATAAGGAGAATCTTTATCCAGTAGCGTCCCTAGCATTGGTGTTACCCCTTCTCCCTCAATGTTACATAAAATTTTTGAATGTTTTATACATTTTCTTATAATTATTTGCCACGAGTTTCTCAATAAACATGAAAGGACCATTTTAAAAAAAGGCTTACCACTGTAAAATCGGTAAAAATGTAATTTTTTCACATCTGCTGAAAACATTGGGTATCACCTGTTACGGGTTGCACCTCCTAGTAATACCACTGTTTCATTATACTCTATTCTGAACATTGAAATGCTTTTTCTATTTAATAGGTCTTATACTGACAAGTAAACGAGCGGTCGAAGCAATCAATCTCGCATCCAAGGAAAACCAGCAGATTTTGTTGCCATGGAAAACGCTACCTGTGTATTGTGTAGGCCCTACAACCGAATCCTTTGCCAAAGATCATTTAGGTTCTGAGAATTGCCTCGGTAGGGAAACTGGAAATGCTAAAGAGTTAGCAGAACTATTAGTTACGTCTGTTAACAAAGGGTTAAAGCCCTTACTATACCCTTGCAGCGAGATCGGTAAAGAGACAATCGAGAAAACACTCACTGAACACAATATACCAGTTACTAAGATAGTTGTGTATAGAACTTTGCCTTGTGAAATGCTAGAACACGATTTGTCGGAGTTTATGGACCATGTACCTAGAATATTTGTATTCTTTAGTCCCTCTACTGTGGAATTTATAGTAACTATATTAAAGAAAAAATCTTATGACACGAGCAACATAAAGGCAGTTGCAATTGGACCTGTGACCAAACACGCATTGTTGAACGCTGATTTAGAGGTTTTTGCTACTGCTGGCAAACCCGATTCGATTTCTTTGTTAGAAGCTATTGTGAATGCTGAAAAAAGTGAGATTGCACGAGAGAGAAAATTGCAGGAATGATGTGAGTGTGGCTTTATTGTTATCATATGTAAAAGTATGAATGTTATTAATCCATTAAGACTGTACTATATCAATTAGCGATTTTTTTTTTAACATTTAAACCAAAGTCATAAATAAGGAGTTTTTTATATTGTATTGTCTCAATGGATTAAATTATTTATTAATATGTTGTCTACCTGTTTAGGCTTGTCTATATAACTTAGGCAGATTGTTTTACTAATTTGTTGAGGTAAGGACTGTTGAGATCAATCGTATTTAAAGGGTTGATAATTGCAAATTTTATTTTTGTTCCAACAATAAATACAGTTTCCTAAACGGACACATTAAAAAAATAGGCTCAATGTGTATATACAATACATTCCTATGCATATACAACATAAATTATAACATTATTATGTTGAAGAACTATCGAGATAAGTTTTACGATATATATATATACTATTGTAGAAATAGTATGGTTTTAGACTGAGAATGAGAGAACAGAGGATGGGTGAAGTTGTGCGTGTCAGTCTTGCTATTAATCTCCATCGGACATCCTATAACGTTTACATAGTGTATAAGTGTGAATGATTGTTAGAGAATACTGAACCTTGAAAGCACTTGTAACACTGACAAGGAACTCGGGAATACTGTTTATAATCAGCTATTCGCGACGTCTCCTTGTTAGTACAATTATTTTCATTCTAACTAGAGGCGCGTGAGAACCCGAAAATATCGGATACCCGATACTCGGGACGGATCGAGATGAGTCGAGTTCTCGAAAATCCCAACATTTTTGTGTTCTCGCACACACCTCTATGCACAACCTTTTTCAGTGGAGCTTTCACTACGTATAAGATTTTAATATCTACTTCGGTTAACAACATTACCGAGAAGGCACGAAAGATCAGCGCCAACGATCGTGGACTGATTAGCGTAATAAGGCTGAGGAGGGTTTCCCCCGTTATTATACTTCATTTGAACCGCAGTCTCGTAATCAGGCGCGGGTCTGTACGAGGGGAGTAAGGCACGTAAGTTGTTGATGTCCGTAGAAGACACAGACACCACCGGAGGATACGGTGAAGTCGATAGGTCATTGTAACTTGTCCATCGCGTATGACCTTCCGCGTTTCTTGTATCCAGATTCACAGACACGGCATGGTCGCCTGAATCGTTCGTGTCGCTATCCTAAAACATTCCACAATTTTTATTCAATATTTCTAGTTAGCAAAGAATTACAGTGTAACCTAACCGGTTGCTTGAGAATATACTTACGAAATATCCGTTAGTCGATCTTTCCAATGGCCGTGATTCCTGATGCTGCATGTAAAAGGTGTGCTGCGCTATACACAAACGCCACACGTACTTAGCATTTCGAGACTCGCTAAATACAAACTGCTTTGCTTCCTCACCCTCTGCTTGACACTCTATTCTGAACGTTTTCTTGTGATTTATTACATTGCTTATGTCCTTCCACCTAAGATGCAATATTCATTAGTTTCTGTCAGAGATTTTCAGGACGGCTCTAGTTTCTGTGCATTGTTTCTGATATAGTCTACATGAAATTACCTGTAGAATTGTGTTGTCTGTGTACTCGGATAAAGAAGCATAATTCCATTGATGGAAATCCCTAGTATTACTTCATTATTGCCATTGTCCTGTGTTTAATAAGGATAAATATTTAAGAATGTTTAGAACGTTGAATTTGTAAATGTAAAGTCATACCTTCGTGGAGAATGTTTCATTGCCATATCCTTCTAATTGCATGACGATAGAAATGTACAATTCCTCCGATGCTGCTTGGGTAACGCCAAGTAGATTTTTGTACTGGCACACTGCGGTGTGTAACTGAGGTTCTAGACCTCCTGGATCTGCCTGAATAATGTCCTAGAAAAGATATCGAAATGAAATTAAATCTGATAATTTTCGAATGAAATAGAGAACCTTTTTAATTACTTTAGGGAATAGTGTGCACTGCTGCAGGCACTCCATTGTGTGTCTTTCAGCATCGTAGTTACCAAATTCTGCTTGCATTGAATAACTAGCTAAGAGAGTCGCTTGTCTAGAGTTACAGGGGAATCTTCCTTCCAATACATCACTCTTCAATTGAAGGTAATAATGGTACCTAAAAATACACAATAGTAAACATAATAAAAGCAAAATATAATTGTTGGAGGTGCAGTTCGGTGGTATCTACCTAGTCATCTCGTCTTGTATAAGTTGCACATCCGTAACATAATACATCACCCTCAAGTAGAGACTAAAATTTTTTGCTTCTTTTTCAAGTTGTTTTTTCAATGGTTTGTCCATGTCCACCCATCTCGGGGATGGGGAATCGTGTCGAGAAATGTATCGTAGTCCAAAAAATTCTGGTTGGCCCAGGCCCAAGCGTTGGGTCACATTGTCGAGACATTCTTGACCTAAACTATCGATACTCAGCGTGCATTCGATGGATGTAGTATCCAAAAGCTCGACGCAGATCACGTATTGATTCTTCGAAACGACATTGTATTGTCTACTTTTTTTTAGATGAAATTTGAATGGCATTTTAATATTTTGATTTTCTGCAAAACAATATGAAATTCGTGTGAAACTATAACAAGCACACGTACATAATTATTTTTATTTCGATTGCAGAATCAAAAAAATTAGGCGTTAATACAGGCATTCTTGTTTTAGCAATGAAACAATAAAAACATTGTTATGACAGAAGAATCGGATGTGTACTATTATTACAACCGTTCGAAAAAAAAATAAATATCGTGACACTATGAACAAACACCGAAATCTCTTGCATTCTACGATACTTTTACTTTTAATCGAGATGTGCGAGCATACATGCGCTGTTTATATTCCACTCTGTCGAGCATGAGAAATGTATTATTTCTCCCCGATTAACAAATCGAGGGCATTTCTAACCTCGTTTCTCACGTCATTAAGGCTGGCTGCATAAAAAGGCGCTTAGTACCTCCGACGAATATCTTAAATAACAAAATTATAATGATGAAATTACGTCGAGAAAAACCAAGAATAATCGAAGAAAATATACATTGACATTCGGCTGATTATTTAATACGCATAATACACCCACGTCAAAATTCTTGGCCTCCCCACCATTTCGAGGATATGGGAATTTTTACCTGTAGAGAGAGAGAGAGAGAGACACCTGTCGTATCGACTATCAAGATAATAATGTTTCAGGAATCAAAGGCGAGATGGAGCTGCCGGGACTGAAAATGATAAGAATTTCCAGTATCACTGAATTATTTGAAATTTTTCGCGTCTAATGCATAGTAAGTGCAACATATTGTTGTTGGAATATTTTCTGAGCTTAATAGAGTTAAAATTTCGGACTTCTTTATATAATCCCGTATATTATGACTCTTGGTGCCTCTGCTCCTGCAGCTCAATTGACACTGGCGCTCGCCTAGCTGAGGAGATGCGTGCGCGATGATGCGAAACTGTCCCCACCCCATCGAATTTCGATTGATTTCGATCACCGTGATAGTAATTATTGATAAATTTATTATTTCGGACTGTTTAATGTTTATAACAATTCCTTTTGTTATATCAATTCCACTCTCACCTAATTTTTTTTTAAGTAACAGTGGCTAACAGTACTCGAGATACGGAGTAACTTTTAAAGCATGATATATCATAGAATTATTACATCGTATAAATTTCACTGATAAATTCGTTGTTTCATGTTTATTATGATTTCTTCGCTGCTGTTAGTGTCAGACTCTCCTCTTTCTAGTAAACATCTGATTTTCTTCCCTAAAACAATACTATATACAATGGGTTCAATGCAATTTTTTATGGAAAGTCCATTAAGTCAAATGGTTTGTTCTATAAGTTCATGGTTCTATCCATCCCTCGCTTATGATTATAATATTCAATTTTTCGTATAATATTTAAAGTAACATTTTCTATAAACAGCATAAGAATATATGTTTACAGAATACAAATTTTTTTAAAACATTCACTGCCAGAATTTCTCATTCTTTCGTTGTCTAAGTAGACTGCCTTTAAAAATGCATCGAGTATTGTTAAGTAACAATTATAATATTGGCGAAGTAAAATTCCTAGGACGTTATCAGCGTTACTTAAATTCTTCACATGTCGTGCTATGTGCAGTATGACTAATGTTCTTATCGAGACTGATTATACGATGTTTCATGCGAAAACCTATATCTTGTCTTATCGAAAATATTAAAAATTTCGCGATAAACTTTCACGCGCGCGAAATCCGACCAAAGCTTTTATATATACACTCCACTTAGAAAATTAATTAATCCTAAAAAAGGCAATTTATCCTTGCAATACTCTTTAGGACCGTACAAAAGACAAAATATAAATTTCAAGAAATTTTTTGAAATAATTTTCTATCTGGAAGCCTCGGTATCTTCAGGTTTAACCGAGTCAATAATCAACTGCACAAGTATTTAACATAACAAATATATTTTATAACAATCGATAATGTATGACATTCGCTAACACTCGTACTCGAACGATACAACATTCAACATTGTCGCAGATACTCTATGTATTATAAAATACTCTCTGTTCAGCTAAACGAGAACTTGTTTTTCTTCTAAATCGAGTAGAACTGTAACGTAGCCGTGGAAGACTGCAGCTCAATCTGTCCCATTTTGAACTGCAGTCGGTGTAACCACCTCAAGAGCGTTGCATTTGATTCACGTCTGGACGAGTTGAAACCTTCCGAAGTCATCTTGTTCGGTGGGAAGTCTCTGCAGTTCTGCAAACGCACCTGCAAGTGGCCTGGTAGCTGAAAATAACAGAATCGTACGTTAAAACCATCCAATCTGTGAATAAATTTCTATTTAGCTCCTATGTCTTACAATTAATGGAAACAATTTTCTAAATTTGTTTATCAATGCAACCTGAACATGATGAGAATATAGAATGGGGCTCCACAGTGGTAACAGCTTGCTCAACAAGATGGAACCGCACTCAAGCAGCGCCTCCAGTAGAGTCAGAAAATGTAGATTCACCATTTCAGCAAGCTGAAGACACACATTTTAAAGCCAATATAACTATACTCGACATAAACACTTTCATTATCAATTCATTTTGTACATTATGAAAAAATAACTTACACCTTTGGAGCAGCCAACAAGATGCAATATACAAGGTGTTATTTTACCCCAGAACTCTAACAACATGTTCATAGTAACATTATGACCCTCGCTGTTCGATGGATTATTTTTCGAAAGCTCTTCCAGATACATGGTCCACAGCTAAACAATTATCAAATTTGTTACAGAGACAACAGTCTAAATAATTTGAGGTAATTCAACAGTTTTAGAGTACCTGACAAAGTATGAAAGCGTGGAACAAGGAAGACATATGCAGGACAGATGTCTTCGATTCCTTGGACTGTTCGGGAAATCCGGAGAATATCACTTGCACATGATCAGCGATGTAACAGGACACTTCTTGGGGTATCGGCTGCGATACTGGAATCGGTGGACCATGGTTGTGGGGATTATGGGCGCCAGAGAACATGGCTGTGTGCGTTAGGGAGCCCAGAAGTAGCCAAGACAGCAGCCTGATGTGTCCTATGCAGTCGACGTACTCGCGGGCTCTAAAATGGAATACAATAATGTCTAAACAATAATGGAATATAATAATGTCTAAGCAGTAACGTCTCAATATATGCGAACGAGATTTATGCATCCATATTCAATTGAACTATTGTGATTTACACCGATTGGTTGAATTCACAGATGCTTACCCCTGTTGTAGCATGGATGGGGCGATAGTAAGCCAAGGCAGATGCCGAAGTACAGCTCTGTGTTCCCTGCTGTTTACTCTTGTGAGTTCAAGTGCTACATATTGTGCTAAGCCACATTTCAATATCCCTCCTAGCGTATCTTCGTTTAATCCTGCTTGCATTCCTTTGCTGTAACTCTGAGCAGTCGAATTAGATTAAACGTTGGACACGATTCGGCCCAGGAAGTAGAGTATCTTCATTCTATACCTTCACTTTGCTGAGCGTGTGAAAGTCCGACAAGAACTCGAGCACGTCTGGCAGCTGACTCCTCAGGGATTCTGAGGCGTTTGTGTTGAAGATCGTTGATATGTCTGTCTGGATGTTGTCCAGCGCGATTGTGTTGGGTAGGGATCCTCCTATGTCCTAGATTTTGATCATTGAATTTATGTTATCGATGTGGTAAAAAAACGATAGAGTGCCGATTTTATTTTAGATTAGAATCAGAATAGAAATCTAGACTATTTATTTATCTAGTCTATCTACTATCTTAATAATCTACTCTTTAAATGTTGTTGCTAGTTTCTTCCTCCAGTATAATTATTGCAATCCTCTATACTATATTTTGCTGAAACTTGGTAAAATTACTTCGTCGCCCCTGTTTACTAGACATTCGAGCAGTTTGCATTACCTGAAGAACAAAGTGCAGCAGTAGCAGGAAATTAGTATCAGGTATGGTGGTCTTGAATTTGATGGCCTGAACCAGTTCGAACACTATAGTCCTCCCGAGAAAGTGTTTGTCCCTGTCCCTCGTGAAGCTTCTGTGGCTCAGGTGACAAAGATCTGTCAGATAGCTATACTTCAGCGTGCAATTTTGTATAGCATAGCTCAACACCTTGGCTAATGGGTCCAGCAAGCTTTGTGGATACTGCTTGGAATCCTATGATGACAAAAACGATCACGAACTACAGTAATGTCTCGATACATGTGAAAAAGTTAAGGTAGCAAACTGTCGGAAAATTACTAAACTAATTTTCTAGCTTTATTAGACGACTGACCTTCGATAATTGGAACGGTGGGGTCTTCAGCAAAGAGATCATGATCCTCAATAGCAGCGTGGCGTCTTCGATAGAGGATAGCATCAGTGTCAGGCGTCGAAACAGGGTGTCAAATTGTGTGTAAAGACCATGCCAGGCTGGCGTACCTAAACCTAAACCTGTCTCTAATGGTAGACAGTTCAGGTAGCAGGATATGTTGTAGAGGATCACTGGCAGACGTTCCGTTGGTAATGACTTCTTCGCGTTCAGAGTCTGAAATAAATTGGTGTCTAAGTAATCGTTCCTTACTGATCTGTTTCAGGTCTAACGTTTTGACCGATGATTGTATTTGCGATCGGAATTTGCCAACAAGGAAATATACCCAAGCGATACACATGAAAGACAAACCAAAAATCGTATCAAGATCAAAGCAAAATTCTGAGGAAATGACAAGTACCTCGAATAGCAATTGTAGAGGCGCAATAGAGTTCAGTTCATTGAAGTCGGCCAAAGCTTGAGCGACGCTCCTGAAAAACTGCATCTTCGTGGATTCTGAAAACCAAGGAGATCATGAGATCATCAATAGGTTGTTGCGTGTAAAGTGTCCGATTTTCAACAGTAACATTAAACTGTTACGGACTCATCAATTTGCAAAATCTACCGTTCAAATGCGTCTGGAACATCTGCATGAATATTCCATTAGGTGCCAGTTGATGAAGAACGCAGCGCAGGAATTGATGAGCCACGCTAATTGCACCACCAGGCAGGTGCATGTTGGTCTCGCTTTGCCAGGGATACATCGCGTTTAGGGCCACTCTGCGAGCATAACAGAACTATTCAAAGACTCTGACCAATTCACACGAAAGATTCTGTAATGATTCTGTAACAATTTAATTGTAACGCACCTTGTTACTACTCGCAAAATTTCTGGTAGGAGAGGTGCAGCTAGGGATGGTTCTCGATGGATGAACGTTCCCAGGTTGATGATGCAGAGACCTAACTCTTCGTCGGAATACTCTTCTTTTAATGTCCCGCAATCTGAACACCTGTGGATAGCACAAATCACAATTAATTCATTGATCGTTGGGCTTGCAAAGTAAAGAAATAAGTCGGTTAATCCAAAACTCATTAGTAGATTGCAGATTTTATATATGTATGACAAAAAGAAAGACTACAATAATTCAAGAATATTACTACGAAGAGAAATAAATTTCTATTTGGTTCCTATGTCTTGCAATGAATGCATACGATGTTTATTTTGCACATAGATCAGCAGTCCAGTCATTAGATTAACAGAGTAAAGAGTTAAGTAGTTAACGGAGGTCGAAGGCTATTAAAAATACAAAAGGACGTCAATGGTTTAAGAAATTGCTGTTTTAGAATGACCTAACATTTTTCCAATTAATTAATCTCTATAATCACCTCTCGTGAATGCAGTCATCGCCAATGCGAAACAGACTATGCTTCATATTAAAATCAGCGCGGTGAGCTTGAGAAACGACGTCGTAGTTACTCTGCATTTGTGGACCAGACCTAAAACCACGAACATAATTATATTCTGCTAATTAGTACGAAATGCTACTAAGTAGGTCGCATTGATCGATCAATATGCAAATTTCTAAAAACTAATCTATACAAAATGGAATCTACAAAAGGTGCCTTCGTTTTATCAGAGGTTTTATATCAAACATGCTATAAATGCATAGAATCCACAGTCTACTGTTGAGACTTGTTGCTAGGAATGTTTTGAGTACTACCATGAGTCAGAGTGCCTAGTCATAGGTCCATCATGCGTATTAAACCCTCCTCTTCCTGGATTATCACGCTGGATGCGAACGTGGTCCTTCAACTTTGTTCTTCGATCATGCTCTATGGTTTCTATAGCAGTGGATGGCGACTCGAGAGCCACTTGTTTCGTCAGTCTTCTTGGACTCGTGGATCTGCTCGAGTGCACTTCATTTGATGGTACCAGAGAAGCTGACTGCAATACAATTAAAAAATTTTAGTTCAAAAAATTGAAGCAGCTGTATCATTAAAATAGAATACATACTGCGTTATCAGACGCCGTGCTGTCCTGCTTCACAGTTAGCGCTATAGTCTCTTTTACACTTTTGACTGCCTCATTGCTGAATTCCTTTGTATCTGATAAAAATCAGTTGATGCAACGTGATATAGTAGAATTAAAATTGCTGGAGTTGATCAATATGTATACAGGGTGGAGCACTAAAACAAGTCACCTGAATAACTCGGTTTTTTTCAGATAAAAGAAAATGCATCAGACCAAACTTACTTGGTATCGAGGGGCATATTATCTAATGTTACTAATATTTTTTATAGGTGGAGGCGTCAAGGAGATACGAAGATCAACCCAAGGTAATTCAAGGTCAGTGTTAAGTAATTTCAGAATGTTTTACCTTCAATGTCGTGGAGATTCAGCGCTTGGCGAACGTGTTTGACCAATCCACCAAAATCACACGTCCCCTGAGAGCCAACTGGTAGCAACCGTTCAGGTTTCGGCAGCTCCAGCTGAGAGATACTGCGAGGACTCGCGATATCGCTCACGCTGGTGCAGGTCTCGCTGTTCTGGTCGAACGACGAACCTGGCGAACATGTTGGCCGCATTTCACGATTATTAATCAATTCTGATTGACCTGATCCCCTAGTATACTTACTAACTGTCAGCACGTCCATCTTCGACAGTGGCGACTCTGGGGATCCGTAAGTGTCCTCGCATCTTAGAACACGCTGCGTGGCTCTCCCACCTAAAAATCATTTAATCGTAAACCAGATAATTTTGTGCAAAGTTGGGAAGAGGTCTTGCAATATCTTTGGAGCATTACCTGTTGGACGATTCGAAGTGCCAATTGGCAACAGTCGTTCCACCATAGGAGTCGTCAGAGGCTGAGGAATGTCAACCCAGCTGGGATTCTGACCATTTTCTGTGCTGGTGATCTGAGACGAGATAGAACTGACTGCTGGCGAGCTAGACTGGTCACTGCTGGTCACTGTGACCACTTGACCGGGAGAAACTGGCGATGCAACGGTCACAGCTTGTTCTATCCTCTTCTGTCGGCTCAGATGCTTCGATGTCGGCGAGTCTGAGTTGCTTGGTGGTAACTTCTCCTTAGGCACCTCGGGTCTGCGATCATTTTAGGTGATATTTAGCTCTCTTTTCAAGAAGAAAGAATCTCAACGATTCATTTATTAATAGACTTAGGATTTTATGCATCTATAACTGTTTCCTCAAACAGAGACAGATAATTTTTATTTTCCATAAAAATCCGCAGTCTAATTATTAAGTTTCTTTAAAGGTACAGCACTGTCATTAATAAATCTTGTTCATAAGCGTTAGGCAAAGTATCTAAATAATTAAATTGATGAATTTTCGTTACTGTGGAGGCTGCAACGGAGCTGAACAAGTAGCAAAAGCCGTGGACATCGGGAAAGGCTTAGAGGACGCCGTTTCTCCATTGAAGGCCACCTGAACGGTGATATTTCTCTCTTGACTAGCCTTCTGCCATGCTGGCTTCTCTGTTATCGCCCTTTCCAGAATCCCTTTCTCCGGCATTGATCTTTCTGGCACTTTTTCGGGTAATCCTTTCGCCATCGACACGTACTTCTGGAAGTCCGCTTGTCCACTTAAAAACGGACTCGTCACCATCATCTTCACTCCTTCGTGCACGCTCCACTTCTTCTGGGGTCCTTGTTTCGGTGCCTAATAAAAAAAAAGAATCATTAAGACATGTTCTAATTTCCTGCAATTTTTAAAGTCTATTTAAACTGTATCTTAATATTGTCACGTTATCATTTTCAGGTGAAACAACCTAATATCTAATGGAACACACTGGAGAAAAGGGCCAGTTAGGTCAAGCACCTGATGAGCGTCTTCTTCGTTGCCCAAGAACCAAGTGGGCCTAGTGAATTCCGACTTTTTGCCGAGGTGTTGACCCCAGTCAATCCTTCCCACGATGTCCAAGGGTGTCGAAGCTCTTGGTCCATATAGAGAAACGCTTCTGGTGACAGCGGACGGGGTGTCCTCCAGTTCACCGAGCGATCCACCACTGCTGCCATGTAAGGTGCTGTCAGATTTTGGGCTCTCGGGTATTGCGGCCAGCTCGGACTCCGTATCATCCGCATTGATCGAGTAGCTTCGCAGAGCATTCACAATAGCGGAAATTGTAACAAGCAGCTACGAGTGTAAAAGCACAGGCACGAGTGATGTACTTTCTCTTTTTCTCTCTCTCTCTCTCTCTCTGTCTCTGGCTCCCCTGGACACTCTACTATTCGGACACTATACGGTGATCGAGCCTTCGCGCTTCCTTGACAACGCGACCAGGAGCTATAGTACTCTCGGCGACTCCTATCAGCTCGATTTCTTAAATAGGACCTCGTTTATGCGAATTAGTGCTCAGATGTACAGTCTTTCAACAGAAAGATGATCACAATAGATAGACTAAAGACAGACTTAGAGAAGGTAGCTAAAGGGGGAGCTAATGGACCTCAATTATCCTTAATTGTTCTTCGACATGTTCGGATAAGCGAGGTTCTACTCTATCAAGTTATGAACTAAGCTTTTGCACTCGTGATTCAAGAAAATTTTATCTTTTTTCGCAGAAGAATCATAATTCTGATAAATAAGGAAGGATAGTGTCTCAAAGTCTTAGCTTACAACTCAATATTGCATTCAACTAATGTTAACAATTTCGATATGGCAAAAATTCTTAAATTCTGCTAATGCTTCCTGTCCCGTCGCACCTAATAATTTTTGGTATAAGTGTGTAAAATCCACAGTCTAGTTATCATTGTCTTGAAAGTATCAGCAAGGTATTTCTCGGTAAAGTGGCATTAATATTGACAAAGGAGGGTTTCAAAGAAGAATCCGTGAAAGTGCAAAGTCCGCAGACGTGTCGTTCGAGGATCATTCCAAGCTAGAGTAGCCTAATGCTCTACCTTCTCGTGGGGGAGTTAGGATTTCATCTAGAATGCAGTCGGATCTGACAGAGGTATGAGTAAAATGACCTGGAGTGTTTGTTGCTGTAACGACAGCTTGTCGTGCTCTCTTCCCAGTGAGTCTCCATTTGACTGTGAGTTGCACCTGGGCTGCGTTGATGCACTGAGACTAGGGGAGTCCTTATGGGAGGACTCTCGGTATTCAGTTCTCCTATGATGTTCACGGCTAGATCATGATCCACGCCTAGGGATGGTTGCGATACGTCTAGAAAAAAAAGCTCATTCGAAGCCTCTGTGTTGTTGATCAATTCTTCACAGATGAAATAAAAAGTTTGTAACAAATTCATAAAATTCGTAATCAGCAAAAAATACCAGTGATAAAATTAAACGCTTTAAACCGCGGATTGTAAATTTCAGAATGTGATAGTTCCTCTTGATGGAGGCTGGGAAAATCAGAAAAAAAGGATAGCTAAAAAAGCTAAAGGGATTATGTAGTCAAGCTACCACGTGATCTAGAAGGTGGAGCACTCATCACCACGGTGGCTGGGATCTTCTTGCACTGATGATGCTGCATGTCCAACGTGTTCAACACTATCTTGATCAACACTTGCAGCTGATTACACCACGGTTGTTGGCCGTATTGACACTGAATAAAATAATGTATATATTTGAACGTTGCAATGAATGTAACCAGTAGATTGTAGTAGATTGCGGATTTTTATGCAAAATAAAATTAATAATAGAAATCATTCGCACCTTGTAAAGGATAACCAAAAGAGACATCAGCCAGGATCGCCTGTTATGAGGTTCGAGGTACCAAAGACTGTATGTGGGAGCTTGATGATCCGTGGTGGGCACTCCCTGAGGTGGGCAAGGAGAATGTTGAAGAATGGCTAAGACTGGAGGAGTCATCACCCATCCCATTACATGATTTTGATCAAGAAGTTGGGGGAGATTGGCGATGAAGACGTTGAATACTGGGGAAATCCTGCGGAGTTACAATTATCCTATTAATTGCAGACTAATTACAGACGATAGTTAATTTGATAGTGCCAAGCTTATAGAAGGAACATGCGAGTTGTAACTTGAATTAGACTACCTCAAACGTTGTGGAGAAGTGTGAAAGGTCCTTTCGGTCTGATTGTAGCCTAACAGAAGGTACAGATGTCGCAGAACGATTCCTTGAGTCTTCGACAGTGGTTTCTCATCGGTTGGGAAGGCCTATGGATCGTACATAAATTTTTTTAATATAAAGAATTTTCAGTAAATCTAGATTGTAAAATAAAAATAACACTTAGCGCTAAGAATAGTATAATTTCGTCTTAAGACTAAAGTTTGAGAGGATGGATTGAGATACCTGATCCTGTCTAGACAGAAACTGCATCAGCAGAAATACCAGCAAATGCATCGTTTCCTTATCAGCCTCTTCGAAATCGACGATTTTATTAGTGCATCCTGGCAGTGCACTGGCCTCCTCGACCATGTTGAGCGAATGTACATGACCATCTGCAACGGTGAACGATATTAATTTGTGCACCTCTGGGGTAGGATAAATAAAAGAAAGGAAAACTTGAATCGAATCTACGGAAAGTCGTACAAGAAGAGAGATTTTAGTTATATAATAGAAAAATTAGTTCAGAAAATAATTTTCTAAAATTCGTTAGGAAAACACAAGGCATATAGTAAGAGTATTGAATTTTCTTAAGATTAATGAAAAAGGGATCTGCAGGCATTAGCTACAGTTGTCGCAAAATAGAATAGTCGTTCAAGGTATCTTTGCTATATCATTTTACTATATCTACCGAGAATTTTTTGTATCGTTGAACAACAATTTTATTCGCGCTCAAGTTTAACAAGATTCACAATATTCAATAGAAAAGCATGATACTTCTTAATATAAAAGACGAAGAACAATCTATTCTAAAACATCTACAAGGTAGCCACTATTCATGTATTACAATAAACCACATTAAAGAGAGAAAGAATCAGTCTCAAAACAAGCATACTTAGCTCGATCATCAGCAGGCATACAAATACTTAAGCATTTCAAATTACTAGAGTACGATTAAAGAAAGTTGTGCTGATAATAGGAAATACAGAACAACTTTGAAAAATCATTGTTGTCGATAGCAATTCGAAATTTTGGAGCTTCAATGTACAACGGAGATGAGCAGAATTTTATTTAATCGTACACGGTATAGGGAATTGAAACACCTATATTTTGGAAATTAAATTAGATCATGGCTGACATTTCTTTCTGGAAATAATTAGGAAAGTAATTTGATACTGAAATCACTAGTTTTTAAATCGTGTACAAAAGATGTGTAGAAAAGTTAGAATTAACAGTAAAGGTTTGGGTTGAAGTCAAATTGACTTGAACAGTGTACGAGATTTAATCATTGAACATTAAAATCTTCGGCTCTAAAAAATCTTGACAACCATGTAATCATATTTATGAATGTTCTGTTCATTATTTTGTTAATTACATGGTCAGCAACCAGACAGTACAGTTAATTTTATAAAACGCTTCATCTTATTTATGAATGCTCTGATCATCAATATTGATCAATGTTCAAATTAAAAATGAATTACCAGCTACCAGACAGTAGAGACTATGAAACAATTTATCTCATTTATCCATGTCCTGACCATTAACATTGATCAATGCGCAAGTAGAAGATGAAGAGTCGTCTACTAAACAGTAAGAGTGACTCTAGAACGATTTGTCTTATTAACTAAATTAGTCCCATGACTAAAAAATTAAATGCCATCTACAGTATTCTCTTCGTAATTGACGTATCGTCGGGCCTGCCGATCAACAGTTCTAGAAAAGGTACTAAATTCTTGATAGTGTAATTATATCGTGTTGGATATTATTTTAATCAGGAAAAAGAGACGAATACGATGGTGAAGTTTTCATAAGAAAAAAAAATCAGAAATTAGAAATATCAATCTTTTGCTTAGCTTACATTAATGTGCATCTCAAGGGGGATCCCTCCAGTGATGGGGACAAAATGTTGACAGTTACGGTAAAGATCTTTGCGACAGTTACGGAGAGAATACTAGACGATGGGATCGACTTGTCCAACTTTGTCTGTAGATTAACATTTGCCCATCTCCGTCTTGCAGCATAAGCCTAGCTCCCGAAAAGCAATCCTCCAAGTTACCCCAATGGACAGGGACTTACCGGTGGTCCCACACCGAACACACACCTAGCCCAAACGGAGTCGTACATCGTACATCCTCGACAACACGATCAAATATCGCATATACAGAGTTTGGCGCGGGGACACACGGGAACATATACATATATATAATAATATATAACTGCGTAACACAGAGGAATGCCACGTTTTTCTCTTTTCGCGGGCAGCGCAAACACAACTACTCTACCTGGTATACTGTTATTAGGTGGGGTGGACCCCAGCAACTGACCCAGTCCGAATCTGGAGCTCTTGCGCTTCAGGATAGGCGCCGAGTATTGCCGGCTGTACACCTTTTCCTTTTCTGCGCGGTGGGGGAAGTGGAACACAGGTGAAAAACACACACACGCACACGGTGTATACGGTCAAGGCTCGACTAAATCATGATTAAAGCTCACGAAATAGAGTCGGTCTGCCATCATCGTCGATGGCGCACACCTTGACCCCTTGCATCACGATTTATTTTACGATTGGGGTGACCAGTCCAATCGATGAACGCTTAGAAATTATTTTTTAACTTGATGTGTGTGCCATCAATTATGGGACTGACTATAATTCGATCGAATGCGACGATGTTGAATTTCGATTTGATCTTTGCACGATCTACTGTCTATTCTGTTGGTCTATCTGTTCGTGTTAGTCTACCTGCTCGTGTTAGTCTACTTTGCATGGACACTGTCCGACGAAAATCTAGTTTTAAGTAATATTTCGCCAAGCTAATTGTTCTTAGCTTGTACGTTGCCTGGAAAGTTCGTTTATTATTCTCACCGCAATTAACAAGTCAAGTGCCATCTGTGAATAAAATTTTGTTTACTTAGCAGATTCTAATAAAAATTGATTTTCAAGTTTGGTAAAAAATGACGGTCATAGAATATGACTAACGTGGCACTTAAAGTGTTAAGAGAATCTTCAATTAATCGTCTTAACGGATCGAAATGGTACGAACTTTTCGAGCGACGTATTAACTCGCATAATCTGCCAACAAAGGCTTCAGGAGTTTCTGATCTATGAACTGCGAATATTCACGAAAATATAGATTGTTATGAATAAATTTTAGCGACACTCTATTTAACAGAGCTTCTATTATGTTTCAGAAGATATTATGAAAGCTGTCTAGACAATTAGGAATTTAAGAATCTGTAGAATCTCTGAACATTTTCGAAACTCCTGAACCTTGTTACCTTGCTTCGTGTCCTGTCGAGGAATCATAGACGCTGGTGCCGACATAGTGCGTTTATACGGCCATTTTGTGCCAAAACTCGCACTCAGCGTCTTTATCGAATTCGTCCCGCTGCCATCCGACTGTGACAATGCTTCCTGAGCTCTGTGGAGCTTCTTCATGAAGATCTCGCTGTTGAGATCTGTGTTTCTAAGATCTGTGAAATAATTCATCGGTCTCTTGTCTTCTTTCTGTGTTATGTCTATACTTAGACACCGAATAAACTGGATTTTCTTGTCCTCTATAATAAATGAATCTAACTCCTTATTTATCTTTGTTTAAGGTTGAGCAACTCACCGCGTAGATAGGGGATGTCTCCGGATCTTTCCAAGCTGATCTGAGCTTCGAGAAACAAAGCATCGAATCGATTTAAAAAGAACTCCCATGTTAGGATATGCCTGTCGCTTAGGCTGTTGTGGAGTTGGTAAAGAGACTGCAGGACCATTGGGCGATCCACTATCACTGAATCGAATTGAGTCTCCAGGCACAGGATCAATGACTGCGAATCATTAACACATAGCCTTAGTAAGTAAAAGTAGTAAAAGATGGTATCGATGAAAAAATTAATAACGCATTCTCACCCTCATAGCGGTGTCGTGAATAGTACCGAGGAACAAAGTGGCTCTCTGAGCGACGTAAACGTTGCTATCGTCCATGCTGGCGACCAAATAGCAGAATGCATTTGCCAGTGCAGCCTGAAGACTGGTAACGTTCCTCAGAGGTGTCGAGTCCATGAATCTTGCGATCAAAGTCACCCTTTCGACTAACAAACAACGAATACAAACGCACCATTTCTAAGATTAATTTTAAAGGCTTATGAAATTTACAACAAGTACAATTTTTATTTCTAGTTCAATTACCAGCCACGAAGCGAACTCGCCAATCAGAGTTGTGAAACTCTTCCTGGATCAGCCTCCAGAACGTGTCAGTTCCACAAGGTAGAGTGACACAGTGCAGCAACAACGGCACTGTAATCTGCGCTATGTGCGAGTACTCTGCGTTCAGCAGTTCCCATAAACTGTGACACGGAAAGCGAATTCTTAACACCAGCGGATTATTCTAACATTGATCGAGTAATAGCTATTGTGCTAGGAATATCTGTACATCGTATCTGTTACCTCTCATTCAGCTGAAAGTAAGCTAACTTCTGGTTGAATCGAAAATTATTGCAGTTATAGAGGCTCGGTTATCAGGTTAGAACAAATGACGATAGCTAAGCTAGGATTTATTTTTCTTTGGAAAAAATAGTAGTTGGTTTCTCACTTTTTTATTAAGAGATTTTCTTGACACCACGTGAAGAACCCACGATGATCCTTCACTGCGATGTTGAAGGCGTCGCCGTAGAGACACATCACGTTCAAACATTGCAGCATGTAGTAGAGAATGTCTGGCTTGTCGATCATCATTATTTCCTATAATCAAATGAAAAAAATATTAATAAAATATTAATAAAATATTAATAAAAAATATTTGTTTGGAATATGCATAGGCGCATTGTTTATGAGAAGAATGTTTTGACATAGTCAAAGAGAAAAATATTTGGTATTTAATAAATTAAAACTATTTGGTATTTTGTATGTTTCAGCCCACGTTTGGAACAAGAAACTGATCTATTGGGATTATTGATGTCTGGTACCTTCAAGAGTTTGTGAATGTACTGCAGCTGTTCAGGAAGGTCCTCGATCTTGAAACGAAACTTGCCAACAGAAGTGTGCCAGAAATCGACATCCTCGTTCTCAGGGCTGAGATTCAATGGCTGATCATTCTCTCCGATTAAACGTGGCTTTGCCACGCTCACTGTCGCCGTTGCTGGAACAACAAAAATTATACAAATTTATTTAATGAATTATTTAATTCGTATTTTTGTCACTATTTTCATAACTTCAGGAATTGCGAAAGAAACAAATCTGAAAAATCCGTCATTTTGACGAGCCCGGTAGTTCTAATGTTAAATATAAAATAACGACTTTGCGAAAGTTCATTGAAAGCTGTGTTAAAATTTGTTGAGGCTCTTGTATTCTATCAATTCATATGCAAATATTTATTAATTAGCTACAGTGCCAAATTAAATAAAGCTGATTTTACGAGATACGCAGTAGTACAACCCTGTTCATGGCCAGACATCAAGCTCCCAGTTAGTCACGATCGACAGCGTTCACTTAGTCAATGGGAGAAATTAATTCATCGAAGTAGAACGGGTGTGTACATGGTCAGACATTACCCTGAGCATTCAGATTGATCGATTATCCTCTTATTCGCGGTATCTACATCTACATTGTCAGTTTCCAGAATAGCGAAAATTGAAAATGTGATTATGGTACAACGTTTAATGACGTTGAAAAAGTGTTAATTCTCTCACCTACGTCTGTCTCGGACAGTGTAACAGCCTTCGCGACCGCGGACATCACTTTTTCCGGAGGCATGATGGCCGCGAGGTCCAGCTGCTCCGAAACGGTCTCTACAGTGGCTGTCATGATCTGTTCGAAGAACTGATATAAACGATCAAAATAGCTATCTCCGGCCACATAGATTAGCCTACCGTGTCAGTGGTCACACAACGCCATTTCGCAGTGGAAGAAGAGAGACAGAGAGAGGCGCGCGCACACACACACAGTTTTAGACGAAGAGCATGCTGCATAGTTTTTTTTTGTTTTGCTTTTGCTTTTTATTTTTTTACTTCTTGCAGAGAAATGCGTTTCGTAACAGATAGAGAGGGGGAGATAGAAGACGGGCGTTAGGCGGTGTAACACTTTCGTGTGTACAGAGAGATATATAGCCATTAAATCAGATCAAAGTTTACCGAGATTGATCGCGAAGATTAGCGTACCTGCGGCATGTGCGCTAGAACACCACCGACAGAGTGCATTTCCGGTACTGGCATACTGATCACCACGTCGGCCTTCGAGTCGCCTTTCCTCGAACTCTCCGGACTCTTGCGACCATGATCTTCTGCGTTCTCGTCCACGATTTTCTATAGAATTATGACGAAAACGAGTCAGTACGAACGTTGTTTTTATTGCAAAAATATTAGCTGTTATCGGCAATATTTCCGTTTACTAAAGAAATTATAATGTATTTGGTAGTTCTCTTCTTCTACATTATGTTGTTTAGATTGTTTTTAGATTGCAGCTTGGCGAACATGTGTGCAGGGTAGAGACCCTGAGAACGTCGCAATCTATCTATCGCCACCGATCGTGCGTCATTGATCCACGCGTGGAAACGCGTCCGCGACGCGATCACGGTTATTTCAGGAGACATGGCCTAACGAACTCACGTCAGGCGGGTAAGCTGGATTTTCCGGTGCCATGTAGGTGACCAACTGCAGGCAGAGCTGATGCCAGATCACTCTGGATTCGCAGTAAGTGCACTCGGCACCGTCGCTGTCCGAGTTGCACACGTGACAGCTGTTCCAGTTCGAGGCGACGATCGACTTCATCAGGTGGCACGCGTCCCTGCACACCCACGTGTTGATCCCCGTGTGCTTGTCGATGTTCTGCAGCTCCATCTTCAACATATTCCGTCATTCTCAACTTCGTTCTCACTCGATCTCGTCCGGTGCGTTCGAAATTTCCGTCGCGAAGCGTGACAACTTTATGATACGTTTTCGATTTAGAAGAATAAAAATACAGGGTGATGCGCAGGGCGATGATAAACGAGGCTTGGACTGCAGAGATCTTGTTCAGAATCGAGTATGATGTAACGAATGTAGCAATTTGTACTCGTGAATTTTTATCGTGGAAACTGTGTTGTCCGATTGAGATGATTCTTTTTATTTTTGTTTTAATTGGGAAGCTTCAGTCTGTATGAGTATTGTTCTCAATGAAAAATTAACTCTGTTAAACTTTACCTGAGGTAACCAGAAATTTTTTACATTTTTAGATATAATTCTGTAGATTTTGACGAGAAAATGCCGAAAATCCAAGTTTTAATCTTAGGAATCCATTGGTTCAAAAGTTATGCGTGTTTAAATTGCACCGATTTTCACCGTTTTCTATAGGTAAGGGCGCTGCCATATTGGTATGTAGCAAGCATCGCGCGTCGTCTAAGAGCGCAGCCGCTAGATGGCACCACAAGCACGCGGTGATGTCGATAATGTAGATTTCCTAGCGTAGTTAATTTCATACGCACCGACTGAACCATTTAAATAAATTTCGAATAAGTTGAAACACCGACGTGTTACTATTAAAATCTGCCAGCCTTACGGGAGATTGTGTCACTGGAATAATTCGGTTGTTACCTGTTTCAGAAGTATGTCCAGCATCAGGATGCAACAAGACAAGTTCAGTTCCGCATTCGTAGTGAATTCCATGTGCCTAGGTGTCGGAGCCAAGTCGTCCGACAGCGGTGTCGATTTTCCCGATTCATTTTCTACAACTGAACATTATAACATTATAACATTTAACACAGTTTAGTATTCCTTCGGTATTTCGATATATGTATACATATGGCATTTCCATCTTTGTCCTCCTTCTTGGATCCCTTGGTAGGCTTTTGACCGGATTCGGATGAATTCATAGCACCCATAACCGCCACACCATCACTGAACATCGAGAACAGTTGACAGAGAGGAATGCTGATCTCCAGCATGGTTAACGTTTGCAACCAGTTCAATGCTTGCTCTTGCACCTTCGCGCAGGTGTTGACGAACCTCTTCGCTACGAAATTGTACATCTTCTTCGTGTTGAAGCCTAACGGGCTCATGTCGCGATCCAGGATTTTGCTGGAATTCAGAATGGTTCGATTTAGGGCTTTTTATCGTCATATTGTGTAAATTCTTTTATGCGTTTATATTAAAAATGGTCTGGTTAAATATAAAATTATAAAGAGGGTAGAAGTTATATTATCTTAAATTTTTTAAAATTATTCAAACAGGAAATACATTTTCATTTAACTCCAGTTTTCCACAATTGACTTGGAGTATTAATAAATTAGTTGGAGAATCGTGCGATTTTCTTGTAAAAGAATTAAGAGAGTTTCTTTTCGACAGAATATTTTCCGGTATTGTTGCCATCTATGCGAAAAGTCTACGATAATCGTACCATAGGATCATTTTTAATTCGTGAAGCTCGTACTCGGGTACGTCGTTCACCATAGCCTCCATCCAGTGCGGCATCACGTAATCCCAGACTTCCGGTGTGATCACTTCATAAGGGACCAAGCAGAAAAGACGATTTAATCCGTCTTTAAGGTGCGACGTCCTCGAGGCAAGCGTTTCCCTGGATTATCATTGACAATTTTCACGATTACTGGGGCTTCCTGCTTCGTCGTACGTTAAAGTCGTTTATAATAGATCCAGTCAATCAAAGTCGGTTCTCCAGCCAAGATTTCATACACTCGCGATGCAACGAGAACAGGAAGTACCACAGAATTGATTATTTTGATAAAATTGCAATTGTGGTATCGTGAATTGAAATGAATTTTCTATATTTTGATCAAAAAATTGACGACGTCGCACAGTGCGGCATGTAAATGGACATTCGGGACAAAAATCATAACTTCTAAACTAATCAATTTTTGACCTAAGTACCTTAATCATTTTTTAAAGGGAATACAATTGGGAAATAAAGGGATTGCAATTTGTTGTCAACTGTATACTGTACAACTTTTGTTAGAAATATTTTTTAATTATGTAGTTAAATTTAATTGTATCTACTAAAATGCCTAAATTGTAACAATCAGTTTAAAACAAAAACGAACCCAAAAGAGCAATTAGGGCACGAGTAATCTAACTTTTTAGCATTTATACTACAATAAACTCTTGGCAGTTATTGATCCCCTATTGATATTTTTGGATACTACTTTTTATATACACATTCCTTCCTCACCGATTGATAATTTTGTTCGAAAATTAGATTAGAATCGAACTATGATTATTTTGATTTTTGTCCATCGCATGCCGCACTGTGCGTCGTTTCAAAGTAGATTCAGTCGACAATAGTCGGACGTTCAATGAAAATTTTACGAGGCTGTACGAATTAAACAATTTCATAAAATTTCTACATGTTAGGTGAAAAATTGTCTCAGTCAAAATTTGATTGAATTTGATTGATTGAATTAGATTGAACGCTTCGATAAAATTCGAATGAATTCTAATATCATGAATTAAAATTAAATTCCTACATTCTGAGTCAATGTGAAAAATCATTATTATTATATTATGAAATTATGATTAGCAACCAGCTTCTTTTCAGATTACGAAAATCTTGTTAACGGAACGCACCAGTGTCCACCAACACGAACATAATCAGCCGGATGCGGCAACAGACACGAAATGAAGACCTCGTAATGGGACTTCGTCACTTTCGCCAGCCATCCGCAAACACACTCTGTCTTCAGCTTCTCCAGCGCACTCTCCGCTTGACCTACAAAATTCATGTACCATTAAACACCATTCCCGAACGATCTTTCATTCGAAGGAGAACTACCATCGTTATTCGACACGATTAATTTTCCAAACGATTTATCCAGAACTCTCGAAATCATTGAGAACATCGAATTCTCGCGGGAATTTCAAACACAGATACAGAAAAGCGAAGTCTGGGACGACACATCGAGAACAGAGGGGGCGGGGCGGGCGTTAACGATGTAGAGAAGCTGATCAAAATCTGTGGTAGAGTGTCACGTTGAACGGCATGCGAGAAAGTCTGGTCGAATTTCAATTTTGCTTTACCGCGGTTTTCTAACACTACTGGGATGCATAGAAGCCACGTAGACAAATTTCGCCGACTTCCACAACGCGTGTCCAACATTTTTTAGTTCTACTTCTACTATCGTTCCGCGAAGGTGATCGAGATTTGGTAGACGGATTCTATGCATCGATGGCTAGATCAGCCGCGACGCAGACGCACTCTTGTCCCTTGACACAGCAGCTTCCGGTTTGATCGTGTTTGATCGTGTGTTCATAGAGATTTCGCTGGTGTTTCGTGTGTGTGTGACATGTGCGCGAGGACGCACAGGCGCCATCTTGGCAGATCGTCATTTATTCTCAAGCATCCCCTTAAATATTGTTTTAAATGTTTTCACTCTATCAGAAGACTGTCAATAACCATAATACTTGAAACTAGATCATTTTTTTCTACTTTGATGGAAACAAATCAATTTTCATTTTTTTTCTAGTTCATTTAACTAACTCGAATGATCTATTTTAAAATTACAACTTGCGAAGATTCTTTTTCAATGTAAAAGGTATCGAAGAATTATTATTAAGAATTATTAAACAGCTGTTAGAAGAATACTGCAAAAGGGAGAGAGTGCAAATTTGCGAAAAAATTTCGAATTTCTTAAATCCGCGGAGCTGACGCCTATGCGAGATGATGGGAGATGGGAGGAGACATCGAGTACACTGATTCACTGATACCATTTACACGGAGAGAAAGAGAGAGAGAGAGAGAGTGAGAACAATTTGGAGAGAATAGTGGGGCGACACAGAAGCTAGTCGAAACAGAGTCGAACAGGAGGGGGTCGCAGATAAGCTTGGAGAAACACCGATCACACGAAAGCACGAACACGTAAACATTCATGTTTCCTTTACCCACGAGTCTTACAGTGAAGTTCGTTCGTTATTTGTGTCTCGTTGCTCCGGACGAACGCCGCATTGCCTCGCAGCGTAACATTAATAAATGGAGAACGATCTTTGTTTCGAATTTGAAAGTCGAGGGCAAAGGGTGGTCGTCGGAAGAGAACCAATGAACGAACGCGTCTTCAGGGTGTCGTACAAGTTGTATTATGGTCCACTCGAATGTGCCTACGATCGCGGCCAGAGACTACCTCTAGCGATGGGCTTGGAACGCTTCGAATCGTTTCGACAATTGGTTAAAAATTTTCAAGCTCCGCGAATAATCTATCGTCGTGGCCTTGCCGAGAATTTCAATGGCTCGAAGACACCGAACAGTTGATTCGGAACCGGTTCGATGGTCTTCGAGGCGCGCCGTCGAAACGATCGGAACTAGCAATCAGCGGCCGCCCATCGCTACCTACGTCTTCTACGTCTACGTCATAAGTGTATATATGCGAAGTGTTAAATTACCAACAGAAAAGATAAGGTGCATAAGGCTTTTTTTAGTACCATCGAATGAGTAGGCAGTAACATGAAACCAATGAAATAGCATTGACAATAAACGCCCGAGAATTTCGACGGAGGTCTCCTGGTTCGGGGTGCAAAGCCCCACCAGCAGCCAGACACCGAATCTGCCGAGCAGCTGCCTCTCCTCCAAGGACGACGGATCGTTCTGGACACCGCCGCTCCCGGAACCACCGCTCCCGCTTCCTGGGAATCCTGTGCTGCCCTTATTAGTACTTATCTCCGAGATGTCTCGGTTACTATCCATACTTAGCGGTTCAGCTTCCTTAAGCAGGCTGCAATGGAAAAAGGAACGTATTTAGGCGACGGCGGTCCGCGCGATTTGAGCTCGCGTCCGCCTCTGGTCGGCGAAACGTTGCCAAACGACCGATCCGAGAGACCGGATCTTAGAAAAACTCGGTGACAATTTCTTCGACGGGATCGACATTCTCTCTCTCTGATGGATTCGCTTCAAATCGTTAAACTCGTTCGTTTTGTTACGATTCGTCTTTTGTACCGCCCCCAGGGCACATGCCACGCCCACTTCGTTATACAGGCGGAGGCTCTTCAATGCATTACTAGGATCTGGTTTGAATTTTGCATCGGAAAGGAAAATCAAATAAGTTTGATGGTATTAAGCAGTTATCTCTGTTGCTGTCGTCAAGTCTAGCTCTACCCATTTAGATGAAGATCCACCTACTCTGCAAGAGTGGGAGGATCCTATTTTGTACTTTCTTGGGAACTTGAGGTTAAACCTTGTGTCGAATCGTGTCTGGTGAGACGAGGAGTATAATGACACGCGTATTAGCATATGCCCTGCCCATTTAGCGCACGCTCCACCCATTTGATGTATGCTCCGCCCATTTAATATATGCTCCACCCAGTTTGATAAGTAGGAGTGAAATTCAGCTTTTATTTAGAATGTAAAGCGTTTTCTAAAGGTTTTATTAACGATTTCAAGCGAATTTCTGGTTAAAAATGCATCGAACGTCGAAGAATCGCAGCTTCCACGTTCAATGACGACTTGGATTCCTTCGTGATCGTTTAGAACCTTCGTCAAAGCGTCATTACATTTATCGCATCGATGTAGAAATGATTTGATCGCAAAGAAATTCAAACAAAAACTACGTTGACGACAATATCGATCAACGATTCAAACAATAGATTTCTCGAGGAGACGGATAAATAATCGATGTAGGTCGACCACGCGGCAGACGCAACCTCAGATCGCGATAACTCTGGCTCGTGTAACTCGACGTATTTACATCGATGAAGAGAAAACTTTAGAATGATCCACCGTGGATCGATAGCCAATTAATAGTTGGGACATTGATTCATTGAGTTCTGAGTTTCTAACTACTCGGTTCATGCTAGTTGCAAATATTGAAAGACTACCAAATGCAATTGAAGGTGTCGAGAAAGTGTGTCATCAGAAATAGAAATGGAAAAATCTATCGTCTAAATATTTTTTATAGAAACAAATTCAATTGGAAGATAAACGGAAAAGTTTTCCTTTTTGAACAATCTTTAATCTAATAAAAAAGCGCGACCTGATTGCTGCATAAAGTTCACTCGTTTCTCGGCTCTTTCTCTTCCATGATTGTGCTAGATCAAAAAATCTTCTGAATAATAATTTCAATTGGAGCTGAAAAATATTCCTTTGCACAATAGTCCGACACGAAATTATTAGATTATCGAGCGTGAGTTGTTAGTTTATTCTAAAATATTAATTATTGTATTATTAAATATAATAATTAATAATAATATTATTTGTCTTTTGAATTCGAGTTGTCCAGCAATTAGAAAGAATGTGACTCCGCCTGTCATAAATCTCAATGTTATAATTTTTTTAAAAAAACCTACTGGAAAATAGAGATGCACAATTAGTAAATGAACGTTTCGCTGTAATATTAGGACAGGTGATTTTCGCAGCAACCGGATCGGCAAAATCAGGTCGTACCGTTTGAAAAATTGTGTTTCTGTGCATGCAGCGTACCGGTGTGTCTCAGGTAATGGGTATCTATTCAAGCCAGTACCAGTGGGTTCTGTTTTTATTTGTGGAACGGTACCACGTGCCGGTGTGTTGTATCCAGGACGTGCTACGAGGCGGTGTCCTCGGTAAGGCGCATTGCAACTTTTAAGGTGCACTTTTCCTATGCTCTACGCTGGGTGAATGCTTCAAAGTCACGTGTCTTACGCGGCCACTTGGTCAATTCGAGAAAAAACTTGCCCGACGCTAGAACCGCCGACGGAAACCTTCCACAACTACCACTCGAGTCGCCGTCAAATTCTTTCTCCTTCCCAGGACTCCTTTAGAAACTCAACAATTCCCCTACCAACAATCTTCAATCCTACTCGAACCTGATTGACTGGACACTTTGCTACTTTATTGCATATATTTTCGCTGCTTGTGCGCTACTGTTCGAATAGTTGTCACGGTATTTTGCAACACGTTCGTGGAAAAACTTAAGTGGGCACCCTTAAAACACTTTTTCAAAAGTGTTAGCAGAATTAGTTTACTACACAAAGTACAAAATATTAATTAGAAATCACCATCGGTCGAAATCACCGAAAATTATAATAAATATCTGTTTATTAGTGAAAATTTAAAATATGGATTTTGTAGTATGTATACATGCAAAATTTTGTTACCAATCGATAGTACCACGATCGATATTAATTTTTTGACAACATATTTTGGGACGTCCGGCGGTTTTAGCGTTGGAAGCGGATCGAGACACGCGTCGAGGGTAATGTTAACACAATTAGAACAGTGTACATAAAGAAAAATTGATTAACAATCAATTACGGAATATAAATTCGCTGCTCAATAATTAATTTAGTTAATTTCGCGTTTGAAAGGTTTGTATAACTTCTACGACGCATCTCGACCGCGTTTATGGATAATCACAGACAATATTCGGAGCATTTGGTAACCGCGCTTAGTGAAGGACAGTCCAGCGACGTGTTCTTTGTTTAAACAAAACGAAAAGAAAGAAGAACGCCTTCGTTAAACGCGATCACAGCGTAATGTCTTACCAAGCAGGATGGACCAGCACGAACAAACACGCAAAGCAACAATGATCCTGCGATCATTCGTTAGTACACGCGTGATCGTCTCTCTTTCGAGCGTATTGGTCGATCGATCCTTTCAATGATCAGACAAAAAAAGTCGAGAAAAAATTAATCTTTCTGAAAATAGTTAGAAAATCCGTTCGCACTCGTGAGAACACACGAGGCGAGTATGTGTGCTTCATCGTTGGTCGCGATCCAAAACAGATTTCTCGCAGCAGAAACTCGACATCGACGAGAACGCAGTGGCAACGAGCTCTCGAAAAGATCTTTTTTTGAACTTGAAAAGAATTTTTTTGTGCTCTTAAATATTGATTCTTTATACAATTTTTTCGACAGTTTTCTCATTTGGATCCAAAATTTTTAAATAAAAACTTTGTAATTGATACGTTAAATCCGGTGGGTATGCTAGGAATCTGCAAAATCGTAAATTTTTGGAAATCTCTCGAATTTCTTCGACATCTTTGCTTGTTTGAAGAAAAAATTTAAAAACTTGGTAACTAATGGGTTAAATTCGGTGGGTTTGCAAAATCGTAAATTTTTGGAAAGGCTCACAGTCTAGCGGTCATTGTAAAATTCGACATTTTCCTCATCTTATGTTTGAGCCTGTTGCCTCCGCGTGCGATAGCGTCTCACAAAACTCGTGCAAAATCACAGCGACTGTGAGTGTCTCTTATCCAACCAGTTCCCATTCTCTGTTCCCATCTTTTAAGCGGGTTACACGATCTCTCAGCAAAGATACAACAGACTCCGTTGATCTGTGATCACGCGGATATCTCTCACCTGACGATCGCTTGGACCAGGTAGGTCTGTGTTTGGGGATCCAGCTTGGATACGTGCGGCAACGCCACGTGGTAGACGTGATCGTTGCCACAGCCGTTGTTGTGACGGTGCTCGTGACAGTGTTGACAGTGGCGAATCGGCCGGTTCCAGTTCGAATTGGCGCACTCCGTCGAGAAGCAGATGCTGATCGCTGTCTTGTCGTTCGACTTGCAGTTCTGCAAAAATTTAAATATTGCATTTAGGAAAAACCGAAGGGTTGAACTGTATCTTGGGATACCAGAATTTTTTGGCTTTTTTAAATATAATCCTGTAGATTTTGACGAGAAAATGCCGAAAATCCAAGTTTCAATCTTAGGAATCCACTGGTTCAAAAGTTAGAAGTGTTTTAAAGTACAGCGACTTTCACAGTTTTTGACTGGTAAGGGCGCTGCCATGTTGGTATGTTGCGAGCGTCGCCGCTAGATGGCAGCGCAAACACGCGTTGATGTCGGTAATGTAGAGTGGCTACCTTTGAGTTGTACATTTTGTTCAATGACAAGCTTTCATCTTGTCAAAAAAGTTGAAAATCGCTAAAATTTAAACACGAATAACTTTTGAACCAGTGGATTTCTAAGATTGAAACTTGGATTTTCGGCATTTTCTCGCCGAAATCTACAGGATTATATTTAAAAACATTAAAGATTTCTGGTTTCCTCAGGTGAAGTTTAACCATTAAAAAAAATCACTGTTGTAATATTGCACCATACGACACGAGTTTCTTTTGAGAAGTCAGAACTAATTGTTTATTGCCTACCCTCACCTTGATCTCGCAAACCATAGACACCTGTTGCATGGGGTGCAGCATGTCATAAAACATCTGATTCGGGTGCTCCCTGTTAATTTCATTGGCGCACTCAATGCAAAGATACAATGGTGGTGGCTTCTCGGTGGCGAACGTGATCGATATGCGATGATCATAGCAAACTTTACCTGCGGCTGCGTTTCCTGGATTAGGACAAGAGTCGCTCTGGCACACGAAAGGTGTTAGGTCATCTGAAAATCCATCTAGTCATTAATAATTAATCCATTTAATATGGCATTTGAAAAACCTGTGTGATAAAATTTGTATGCATCAATTGCAAGCTACAATAGCTAAGCAAGTATTTATTTCACCAAATAATTTTAGCTTGTGCAGAATCATTATTCGACGATTTCGCAAAATCATTAATTATTCTTGAATTCTTTTAATAGTTGAGCTGTTTAAATTGCGTCTACTCGTTTTTGCTATAAATGCATAAAATCCGCAGTGTAACGATGACGACCGGAACTCACAAGAGGTTTTCATGATGACTACCCTTCGATCGAAAAGGTCTGGATTAAATGAGGGCCAGTAGTAGAACAGTAACTTCGCAGCGGAAGCCCTAGCTGGCGCTGTTCCGTATGCCACCACGCAGAGGATATCTTTGACCACGCCTGGTTTCACTGCCATTAGACATTCTAGCAATTGGCGATGGTGGGCTGAAAGAAAAAAATCGCAGAATTTGTCGGAAAGTTGTATGACAACGTTAACAGAATTATTATTTTGATCGATCCAGGCCAGAATAAAATTCAATCAATATCTACGTTTACATTTTGATGTTAACATCGCTTTTTATTTGCTAATTAGAAAGCACACGCGCGTGCAATGCGAAATGACGAAGCTGACAACCTGGATTGCTAGAGTATTGGAAGATCATCATGATCACAGCAGCGATCGATTGACTAGCTGCATTTTCCATCCCGTCTTCTGTCTTCCTCGCTGTAACACAAAAATCGTGAATGCTCTCTCAGTCAATTCTAGATCGTATCGTCGGAGCACGAGACTCACTGATTGTGAACGGCAGGATATAAAAGCAGAGATAATTGACGATATCCTGGTGAAGCTCTACCGGAAGCACCGAGATCGAACTGGCCGTTAAATACGGTACATTATCGATCAGATCGTGATCGAGGAAGGGCAATAGGCAGGCCAGGCACTGGAGCAATGCTTGGCCGAACGCTGAAACATATATTTCCTTAATCAGAAATTGGAAAGTCGAAACTGTAGTCACGCGCAAAAATTCAAAACATTTTCAAGCGATTCCTCCTTCTGAGGACTTTCAAGGATTTTCGAATGGCTTCGATGATCTTGGAAGATCTTCAAGCTGTTTAAATATTCGATATAGGAAAACGGGAACTGCACGATCCAAGAAAAACGAACATCTGCACCACATAAACACGACACAATTGCAAATGCATTTAGTGGTTTAACAAAGCTTGAGAACCTTCTCGAACGCTATCAATAATATCCTGGCTTTAAAAAATTTAATAAAAATTCAAAAAAAAGAGACACTGCGCGAACAGACCATGCAAACCGATGTGTATGTGCGAAACGACGTCCATCAGCTGAGTGAGAGCATTGTACAGCTGCTTGTAGTCCAAGTTCGGGTACAGTGCCATGCGGTCTGCGTCAAGCTTCTGCGACTTGATCATTTCCAGAGGAGCGTCGCGGACTTCCTTCAGCAATGCTGCGAAACCAACAACGACAAATTGTATCCCATCGCCAAAACAAATATTCTAGAACATTATAATCAGACAGGATTCTCACACAGCAAGGACTGCGAGAAGAATTTCAACGTGTTCGCCATATCGAAGCCGGAAGGCACGGGTTGACTGCCGTGGAGCAGTCGTAGATAATAATCGTGAAGACTGGCCAGCTTCAATGGATCTAAAACACATATAATAAGAACATCAAAACTTCACACTGTCAAAAACCAAAAAAAAAAATTCAAAATTCTACATTATCAAAGAACAACAAAATTACCATTTAACACTATCAACAATCACCAAAAAAATCAAAATTTCACTATATCAACAACCAACAACAAGAAAATAAAAAATTCTATACTGTCAACAACAAACAAAAAAATCAAAATTCTACACTATGAACAACCAACAACGAAATAGAAGTTTCTCGCTATCAACAACGAGTTTAAAAATAAAAATCATTTACTCACAGGCTGCGAACCGAGTCCCCATTTTCTTCGATGTTCAGTTAGCCTTTGTTCAGCAAAAAATCCTTAAGAAAATTATTGTCAAACTGTCACGACCCCTGTCTCATCTCTCCACTAGATTTTGGCTAGCACAGCATCGAAATATTCGGGAAGGACGATGACAATGGTGACAGCCAGGATGGTCTTCGGGAAGTACGTTTCAGACTGAGAATCACAGCGACATTGTTATTAACGTCCGGTTTGCGCGTCGATTTTTAGGCTCGTTTTAAATCACCGACACGACGTCGCACGTCGCGGCATGTTTTGCCAGGTTGCAGAATCAGCACGGGTCCATCGTCGAAGACGTGTCGGTGGAGAATGAGCGCGCACGTCGTATCGACCTGTTTGGGAAAGCGGCGCCCTCTCATCTTTTCATCCCCCACGCGATTCCCGTTTCCCGGGAAAATCCAACGATCCCGAACTCCATTTACCACGGTTTTGTAAAACGTTTCCTTGCTGAAAGCTTTACCAAGGCGTACCACTAGCTCTCGCCTTTTTTAGTGTGTCGCTTTTGTAATAATTTGTACAGGAAGTTAAATTTATTTATTTATATAAGTGATTTGTGGCTGTTCGAGTGCTTTTGGCTGTTGTACATCGATTTTGGTTGGTCAATTATTTCCTATCTTTGTTATTTGCTTGGAAGAAATGGTAAAAAAATTTGTTCACTTCTGAGCCATTAAGGATTCAAAGTGAAGGATGCCCCACAGTGGAGAGGGAATCTAGTTTTCTTAGATCAAATATTTACATTTGTACATTTGAAAAAAAATTTTCAAAAAATAAACTTGTATATTTTAAACGTTGTTAATTTGAAACACAGCCCAGTCTTAAGTTCATCGTTATAAAATCGTTCAATGTCGCGTTATACAAGGATGCTCCTTCCATTTACGTAAGCCCGTTCGTATGAGGTTTGACAATCACTCTATATAACATCATTATCCCCGATCCAATAAGCTGCAATTACGTTTTTAACGGATTGTGAAGCATTTATGGCACGGTCGCATTAAGCGAATGATTCGTGCAGCGATGGTTCATGTACTGATTTGTTTCGAGCATTAAAAAAATTCAAGTTTGATAAGATAAAATTGAAATCTGTTGTACTCATAAAACGGTACTCGTGAAATCTTGCGCTTGATGAAATACAAGGCTCTACTAATTTTAGTGTTGCTAAATTATTTTGAAATTAACAAAATTCATGATTCAGGAATTGAAGTCTTAGACTTGTTGTATAGAGATGTAGGAATCTTTGTGTTGGTAGATAGCAGCGTATCTTTATGTATTTATGGCTTATAAAATTTTCTCGAACTCGATGACACAATGATTCCAGTATCTCTATACAAATAAATTTCACAAAGTGTATTTCATCATACAGTGCTAATCTTATAATTCTATCATGTCTCTTTTCTCACAGTTTTCTTTTTTATTAAAAGGGACGATTTCCTCTCATGATTCTGTAATACAGTGGAGTATGCCCTTTAGTGGAAGGGGTGTGTGTGGACGAAGGGACTCAGAAAAAAATTAAATTATTAAAAAAAAATAATTTTTAACCCTTTGCACTCCTATGTGTGCCTCGACATCAGCTTTTATCTCGGGAGCTCCTTTGTCGAGTCCCACTCGACATTTTGTCATGTTCAAATCAATAAAAAAATAATACAAATTGTTAAAAATAAGTAGCAGTAAAGGAACTGTCCTTTAAAGTAAATTTCAAATAAGATCAGTTGGGAGCTGCTGGTAGCAAAATTAAAAAATAATTCAGAGTGCAAAGGGTTAAAGCAATCTGATCGTGATATACATGATAGATCGCTGGAATAAACTTTCAGTAGGATCCCATTTACTTGGATAATTAGTGTCCATTTCGAATCTCCGAAAGTTCAAGCACCTCGGAGCTTGATTCGGTGAACTTCGCTGCGTCTGGCGTTAGTCCAAGCCAAGTGCAAATTGCACCGGCGATTTCGGCCGAGCTTTCGTGTTAAGGCACTGTCAACCACGGTTAACTGTGTCACGAGGGGTCGATTCTAGGTCGGCCTATGACGCGCAACAGCAATCGATATTATCTAAATACGATGCACACCTGCGAGCGGTGAAGTCATTCTCTGGAATACGTGCACCTTAATCGGGCGACCGACGCGGGTTCGATCGCTGCAAGTCATCGAAATAGTTCAGGAGGAAAATAGAGAGGTTCTCTCGAAATAAAACCAACCCTTTCATGCGGCGAATCAGAGCGAACAACCTGGAACATGCAACAGACCAATTAATATTAGTCATTTGAGATATTATTGAACGAAGAAGTATTTTTCTGACGCTGTCTTTAAAAATAGGTGCAATTAAATTTGTCAAAAAATTTTTCTTATTATTTTCTTTTGACTTTGTCAGAGGTTCGGCCGTCTTTTGTTCGCAATAAAAGAAAATAAAGGAAAAGAGCGAAAATAAATATTTTGATAATGTTTAGAAATAGGAAAGGGGTGAATTTTCAAGTTAAAATAAAACTTCCCTCTTGCTTGAAGAGAATAAATCGAGGTAAATAATAGGGATCGTAATTATAAAATGGGTATGTATTTTAGTTTTTTAAAAATATGACAGCCACAGATTAATTCTTTTCAATATATTTATTTAAGAGAACTGTAAGAACAAAACCACCCCTTAATCGACAGAAAGCAGTGCAAAAAAGATGAAAATAAAATATTCCAATGGGTGACGATTAATAAATCTAATTTATAAATATAATTAAATATAAATATAATATAATATAATTAAATATAAATATAATATAATATAATTAAATATAAATATATTTAACCGAATGATTGCAGAGGGGGTAGATCAGAATTTTTTAATAAAAACTACCCCTCCTTTGTAAGAAGACAGCGCAAACAGAATACAAAAAAATGATACGTAAATGGATTACGATTCATTATACTTACTGGAAGTATCGCGAGGGGGGTTAGATCCTCAGAATCGTTTTTTAATAAAAGCCACCCTCTGCAAAAGGACAGAGGGGCATAGAGAAATCTGGTTATTAAAAATATTCGAAACGGAGACACGTCCTCCTCGACGGGAATGGAATTCCTGCTATCGGAAGGGAGAAACAAAGGGACTGCGCCTCTTTGCTGATAAAGGGAGGATAAGACCTCGAGGGGTGTGAAGAGTCTTCGGAGGCAGGTGACCGGATCGATTTCTGTGCCTCCAGCGTGTCTGCGTGAACGAGTGCAATAGTGACGCGGACGCATGCTTACGCGGAATCGCGTGCGAGCAAGCGAGTAGAATGGTATGAAGTAGTATGAACCAGAGGGTGTATGAACCGAGGCGGGTTGGCCAGGGGGTTGGAGGATGTTCCAGAGGACGGACAGAAACGGAGAGTCGTGAGAGGGTTCGATCGAGAGGGAAAGGGTCGCGAATGTAAATGAAGGGGGGAGGGAGGGATGCGACAAATGGGGTTGAAAAATCGGGAAAAGTTCGTTCGGAGATATCCAGCTTTTTGAAACTAAAATTGTGGTCTGCTGAATAAACCACCCTTAGCTCCATTTTCATCCGAGGGCAGATACACAGTTAAAAAGGATAAATTCAATACAGAAAATTTTATTTTCTAAAACGATAAATAAAATATTGTTGCTCGATAAACCACCCTTAGGCCCATTGACAATGGTACGGATACACGGTTAAAAAGGATGACTGATACATTCAATAAAGTTTGGAAAATGTGTCAAATTTTCAATTTAACTTCTATTTGTTGCAATCGTGCAGAAAGCTGATAATAAAAAAAATAGCAAAGGCAAACAGGCGAGTGGGGGTAACAACCCCTAAACCAAGGAGTCAAAGGCAAGAAAAGAGCAAGCGTGTGGATCTATCGGGTAGAAGGGGAAGAAACCGTTAGAACGAAAACAGAGGAGAACGTGGACGTCGTCGAAGGGTGGATCGAGAGAGGGGTGTTTCGGAGGAGGGTGGTTCGGAGGCAGCGAGAGGGAGACAAGGACAGTGGGCGGGATATACGCGGCAAGTCGGGTTGCCTAGGACACCGCATGGACACCACGTTCGCCTGCGACGTCACTGAAACGACGCGATACGAGGGGTGGGAGAGGGTTGGAAAGAGAGAGAGTCGCGCAACCCTCGGGCCAGCGGTCGTCTTAGAAAACAGTGCTCGCGGGGCAAGCCACGTTGAAAGTCGTGCCGTGTAACGCACGCTCGCGACCGTCATCCGAGCACTTCCACCCTCGCACGAAGGTACGGGAATCGAAAACATCCCTTAGCCCATTGGGGACGACGTCTGCACATTGTACGAAAGTTTTCTAGAATTTTGAGATTCTAAAGGGAAACGTCGAAAAGTTTAAACCGTCAAGATTATTGTAACGTATGTAACGTCGCGTAACATCGGTCATGCAGATGCAAACTGACAATCCATCGTCGTCCCTGAAAGGTTAAAGGGCTAGTGTGACGGCTCGAATATTTTACAAATATTAAAATAAACTCTAGCATATGTCGCTTTGATACTTTTCTTAATGGGGAATGTGGGGATGAGAATTTGAATTTTTCAACTCCCAAGATAGGGTGACACAAAGAACATGGAAATTTTGCATAAAGATTCGCAGTGTAACCACAACGTTGTTGTTTGTTGTCCAAATGAAGTATCGTAAACACGTTCGATACAAGAATAATTCTGTAATTCACTTTTGCAATTCACTGTGGATCGTAAAGCGAGTTCGAGCAGACAGTTGAAGTGGCGCACGGCGATTTCCAAGCGGAATTGTTGATTTTAGAGTGGAAATTGTACGTTACCATTTCCGAGTGACTGTGCTAGGGGTTGATAGAAACGGGTAGGTAGCAATTTCTCAGAGATTTATTTTGGGGAGGGTGGTTTTAGCAAGCGGAAGAAATAGGAGTTCGATGGCTTCGGAAGTAGGGTACGCTGAATTTAGAAGTTCCGAACTGTTTGACGTAGTTCAGTGGGGGTTGCTTTCGGATCTACGCGAGACATAAGCTTAGAACACCCTTCTTCTTCGTTGCGTTCAGTGTATTCTTGTAACGATTTTAAACTGACGTTCCCTACGATTTTTTTATCCTGCAATCTTTCAAAACAAGGGGTAGTTTTCTTGAGTCGCTTTATAATTTCGAAAAAACAATTTTAACTTAATTAAATTAAATTAATTAAATTAAAACACAATTTGTTGTACCTCTGCGGGTTCTATTTGAGGATCATGAATTGTTTAACACTATTATTTTTAGTGTTTGTATATTTTTATAAAATTACATATTTATCTAAAATTACATTTTTTTTCTAAAATTACGTTTTTCTAAATAGTGGATTGTTAGACTTCAAAGAATTTATGTAATCTTAATTTCAATAATTGAGTACTTGAGCGTCCATTCACGGCTCACTGAGGTGTCTTCATGCTGTCGGTATTTATAAAATCAAAAAGTCATTCCACCGAGGTGACTTTAATAATAATTCGAAGATCGGCATTTTATCTACATGGTAATCGCGAGCATACCAGGAAAAAGCGCAATCGTCCGCGAATAATGCGGTTTCCGCTCGGTTAGGAGGCCGAGATTCGCGATAATATCTTCCGGTCGATCGAGGAGCGTAAACGGGGTGCGGGGTGATCGGTTATGCACGCGTGTCCGTCGTCTGGTGATCTCGTAAATTGATTAACACCACCCCGGTAGCTCGGGTGCTCGTTTCGGTGGTCGGCGAGATAATAAAAAGCAAACAAGATGAATCAACTGGCGTACAAGGGCAATAGGCAGGACAGGGGGGTGTAGCATCGGGGGCTCGAGAGGGCGGCCATCCCCCTTTGTCGCCGGCTCCTGGAGCATGACGGGGCTGCAAGGGTCCATGTGATTTGATTATGCTGGTAATACGGTCCGTATGCCACCCTAATTGTTGTGGTCTGCCCCCCTCACCGCCCGCGTTGCGATCTTCTCGTAACCATGACGCAGGAATTCGATCCGGCGATGGCGTAACTGCGCCTGGAATTAAGAACGAGCTTATCTGACTGTTCCGTGACGCCGGGTGATCACGTTTGTTGATAATTTGCGATCCGCAGAGGTCTACTAACGGCTGAGGCTTCCTGCAAATTTTCTCTGATTAAGGGACGCACGACGGTCTCGTATGACGCGGCGAAAACATTGTTTAAATAAACCGTGTATATGCATCTTCCGTGGCAGTGTGTTCACAATATTTCTAAGTAATTATTTACACACTTTTTTGCCACCTAAAATAGATAGATTTTTAAACAATTTCTTTGGCTGTCTCTCTTTTAAAGGTAGTTATTTTTAATATAAATTTAATATAATTTTATTTTTAATTTTATAGGGGAAATTTATTATATATATAAATTTTATAAAAATTATTATTTTGAATATAAAATTTTATTTTTAATAAATTTATAGGGAAATTGTAGAATATTCGAAATAACATTTCGACAGTGTTCAATTCTTCTTTTTACTTATTTTTCGATAGTTTTGATAAAACACTTGACATTATATTTTTAGGAACAAAATTGACAAATAATAATAATTTGCAGGAAGTTTGTGTATGAACTTTAAGGACATACTAATTATATATTTGTCACTTGTCTGTCACGATGGGACAGGATCAAAATAATCGTGTAAATTGCAACATATCGCGATCATTAGACTCGATTAGGCTTTTCACTAAAAAGGGCGCTAATTGCAAGGACCAATCAACTCGATTAGCCGAGCCGGCGAGCGCCACATTTTCTGCATACTCGGATTATGACACCGCCAGAAAAACGGCGTTCGCAACGGCGTAATCGGTATCCCGGGCCGAAGAAGTGGAGCGATTTAATTATTATGTTGCCCTCGGACAGATAAACGGAGCTGATGTCAGAATTATTGTCGGAACCGTGACGGCGGGCGCTGACAATTAGAAGATTCGAAGGCGATTGCAGCCGAGCGGCGTCGCAGCAATCGTCACGATTATTGGCGATCGAGATAACGGTCGGTGTTCCGAAGGTCTCTCGCGAACTGCATCACCGTCGATCTTTACCCTGTGACTGTGTTTTGGGTATCTGTGGCTGTGAGTCAAAAGCTATATCTTAGTCAGTTCAGAATTACAGGGAAATGCATTCGAAAGTAACTCGTACTCGCTTGAACAATTGCTCTAAAAATGGATTTCGGAGCGAGTCTGCATTCAGAAATTACCAAAAATTAGTTAACTGTCAAGACTAATGGATCTACGAGGAGTCCACCGTTTCCTTTTTGTACAAAGCAGAATAAAAATACATTAAACTTCTAAATTTCACTTGAGAATTTCTCCAAGATTAATTTCCAAAACAAATTATTATAAGACTGCCTGTAAATTACAGTGGTACGTTTCTCTACATTTTTCGAGTTCGCAAAATAAATGCGTATCCTACTATGAAAATCAAAATTCCGAACGGATCGATTGTATCTCGATCGATGCGGAATCTACAGGCGGTCTCGATCGACGGAGGAAAATCGGCGCTCCCGGAATGCGCGCCGCGCGATTTCCATCTCGTCCAGCAGTTATCATTTGCATCTCGCGGCCCTAACATGTATTTTTATCGTTGCGGAACGATATCGAGCGGCGTCGAGCATAATTCCAGACGAATCGATAATGAGAGAGAAAGAGAGACGCGCTGACTCGTAGCGCTCGTTCGGGACGAAACTGTTGCCCCCGGTTGTATCGAGCGGTTAGGCCCTCTTCTAACTAGAAAACTAGACGGTGTTCACTGTGAGCACACCTTAAGGCTACTTCGCAACGGAACGGTGCCACTACCGCATTACATACTAGCTATCTACGGTGCCGCAGCCGGTTTCGCCGGGCTATTACTTACCAATACTGTTATTGCCGCGTCACCGACAAGGACTCTCGCCCCGCAGTTTCATGATTTACCGTCCTAACGAGCAGTAACCGAGGAATCTAGCTCGCTGATAATTCGGGACGCGCCGCGGAATTCGCCTGTCGCTTTCTAATACAGATCTCGACTCGAGAATTTACTGAACGCCGAAAAATAAACCAAATTAAATTTGCAATTGGCCAGTCGATACCTTACCCAAAGAAAACACTTTCTGCCAATCGTCAACCCCGTAACGATTGGGTCAGTAACGGACTGACGAAGAAAATCAGGTTTTTCCCGTAATTTCTCTTATCTTCTTTAATTGAAAATCCTGACAAAATCAGGCACATTTTAGCTATCAATTTGCACATCTAATTTTTTCAGATTTTTAGCTTCGAACCCGAATTTTTAAAAAATAAAAGTTTTGAAATGCCCATTTCTTGTAGAAATTATGAAATAGTAAGTTTATATTTTTGCCATTCTAGCATCACATTATGGTTGTCAGCATATAATTTTTTCAGATTTTTCAAAGTGGGGGTGCATAGATAAAAAAAATCAGAAACCGGTAATTTTCGAGCGCACGTGGCCCAATATTTCTAATTGATTCCACGGATCCAAATAACGCGCCATCTGAAACCCCCTGTGCCTTTGCATTCCGACACTTATCCTCCGGAAGGGCCAAAAGGGTTATCACTCAAAAGGTCTCTAATCGTAACAATGCAATTAAAGACAGTAAAAAATTAAAACAACTAAATATCTATTTACAAATTCCCCATTTTTTATCCGTACCGAAAGCAGTAGCAAAAAATCCCGAAAAAACGTCCGCAACCAATCTCAAAAAAAAAAAAGAACAATTCTTAGACCCACTGTAGAATTAAAGCGAGCTGAAAAAATCGCGTAGCAGAAATGCGCGACTAATCAGTGCAGGCGCATGCAGCCAGGCTCCATAATCGTTAGCGAACAGCGAACGATTTAATTGATCCTCGGGCTGCGTGTCTCGATAATAGTCCGGGGGTGCGGGGAGAAAGAGAGAGAGAGAGAGAGAGAGCGAGAGAGAGAGAGAGAGAGAGAGAGAGAGAGACGAAAAGAAAAAGTGTTCCGACGAACACGGCGAGCAGATAAGCAAAGTAGTCTCGGTGTTGGTCGGTAGACAAGATACCGCTTCGATTTCGATCTGTGGGGAGTACGGTTTGCAGAATTAATTAGACAACACACGAGTCACTTTCTCGGCCCGGCCCGCGTCGGCCCGCGTCGGCCCGCGCGCGCTCCACCGTGGCAGTGATCCGACAAGGAGGCATAAAACAGCCGGAGTCCTTGCCGCAGCCTTGCGTTTTCTCCTTGAGCCACGGGATTCTATTTAAATACGCGGCATACTACTCGAGCGAGAGCTATACCGAGCGCGTGGTGGGGGCCGTAGAACTCATTCTCGTTCTCTCTCGCTGGTTCTTTCTCGCTCGATTCGCATTTCTGCGTTCCCCGACCGGCCCACGGACCACTTTTGTTCCTGGTTTGTGCTCGTACGTCTAGCGTCTAGTCCACCGCGCTCGTTCCGAGAGCGGTTCCTTCCGTGATTACGTTCGTGACTGGACACGATTTAGATCGCGATAAGGGGATCCATTAAACGGACTCGAAGGTCGGGTCCAATTAAGGGGATAGGCCAGCCGGAAATGGGGAAGAGCGTTTTTCCGTTTTTATGGATCGTACGCTTCTGCGAGAGCCCGGCGGAGTCGATGTGCGGTCTGCGTTAGCTCCGCGATACAATCGATAGTTTCGACGGTTATAGATACAGTCGACGATATTCATTTTTCTTGGAGGAAGTCTAACGAAGTGAACGTTTCGAGAATTTTTTTTCTTACTCAGCCAGAAAATTATCTCGTGGATCCGTCTTGGCAATTATGCAATTATGCTTAGGACCATTCGCAGCTTTCTTTACCAATTTTTTAAAACATAGAAGTAATTCTCTTTGGTCCATTAGTATTTTTATTGTTTCTAATGTGACAGCTGATCGTTTAATGTAATCGGTAGAAATTGTGTGATTAAATGATTGAAATGGTAACGCACAGATAGGAAATTATTCTGGTGTATTTGTTAATTACTATTTTGAAATATCATAATATGTGGAATATTTTCAAAATATTATTTACTATCGATTTCCAAGTTTTACAGGTTTGTAGGATTGTATTTTTGTGAAGATTTAGGAAAGTAATTGTCTATGGAATCGTCGATGCCATACCGAAACAGTTGGTTCCCCTTAAAAGTTACTCTCCTTTGAGCGGGCAGGTCATGGCTGCTGGCTCGACCTCTGACCTTCCCGTGAGTCAACCTGACCTTAAGCAAAGTTCACAGCGAGAAACAGTCCCGTTGTGGTATAGTGCAGGCCACCTTAGACAGCATACCGGAGTCTGTTTGATTCACCTTAGATTCGATACGTTAGAAAACGTAGACTGCTGAAGAAAATATGTTACCTTCAAACATACGATCAAATCAAATCTTCGATCATGTTAGCAAAAGTCTCTTCAAACATTTTCAAATATTTTACAATATCCAGTTTAAAGAGAGTAAAAATTCTATAAAATCTTTTCTTTCGTTCTAAGCAAAAATCGCTCCACAGTTTTTCAAAAAGTTCAAACTCCCGAGTATCGGGAAATCAGAAACGATCAAAAACGGATATTTCTCCAAAAATTCAATGAAATCGTCTGTTCTGCAAAAAATGAACATTTCTCAAAAAATTTTGGAACTTCGCCCATTTTCAAAAACCAACAAATCCAGCGCCAATTCCTCAAACGCTGTACTATACTGTCTCACTGTTTGCTGCCAGCGAGAAGCTGTTTCTCGCGTTTGCATGAAGATTAACCGTGTCTCGAGTGACTCAGTTGTTGAACAACAATCGGCTAGGTTTACAAGAGCCGCCGGGCGCTGTTAATGCACCAGAAAGTTAGGACAAAGAGTCTCGCGATTCCGGCTCGCCTTGGTGTGTCGCCCGGGAAGTAAGTTCCTGTTCACTCTTCAAGGTCCTTCGGCCGACGTCTTCTCGAGGAGGAGGAAGAAGAAGAAGAAGAAGAAGAAGAAGTCAACGTGCTCTCTCGCGGTTGCTGTCCCTCGTGCTTTTCCGTCGCGACTCGGTGTTATTCCACCGCGATTTGAATTATTCCTGACCCGGTGCGCTCTCATGGTCGATGGGGAGCTCGGAAGATCGAGTGCTCTCTCGTTTCTTCAGGGTGAACGGAAAACCGAGCAAAACAACGATATCGAAAGTTTCACTCTGCCCACCTTTTACCTCGAGCACCCTTTTGCACTCTGAATTCTTTTTCTATTTTTTGTCAATTTTATTACCAACAATTCCACAAGTATAAGGAATCAATTAACGATTTCGGCGCTACAGGCTCGATCCAATATTAACTAGCAATTTTGCAATTTAAATTATTCTCAACGTTTCGATCCAGATATGGACAGCATGGTGTCAACATGTACTCTTTCCACTATTAAATTTGTAGAAATTGTTTAAACAAGTACGTTAAAGTTTTATGATTATTACCCGATGTTGTTAAACATACATTACATTATACAATAGTTTACAGACACAAATTTCTCTTGATAACGGTCCATATCTGAGATAGAGTCACGCAGATGCTGCGAAAAAATTGATTCTTTTTAATCTAAACCTACCGAGCACTAAAACCGATTAAAATATTCTAGTTTATAAAAATGACGAGACCCTATTTATTTAGATACTGTGCAATTTTTATTTGAATATGTGCTCAGACAAACAAATTAATCGAATCAATTTCCGCGTAAGTAACTTCGTAATTTCAATAATTGCAAAACAAAAAATATAAAACCGGTCATTTGACCGGCAGCGGTAGGTTTAGTGTTAATATTCTCTATCCTATATTTGCCTTATCTGAAATTTCCATCCTTTTTTAAGTGGAAAATAATATCATAAAATTTATATCTTGATCCTACACGTTTCGATGGTTCCTCGTTCTTAGCAATGCGATTTTCGCTTCAACAATAATTCAATTCTGAATTATTTTAACTATATTGCATATTTCATAATAAAGATTTTCTTTCGTTTCCAGATCACCTCATATCTGGATCGAAACGTTGAGAATAATTTAAATTGCAAAATTGCTAGTTAGTAATATTGGATAAAACCTGTAGCGTTGAAATCATTAATTGATTCATTATACATTATTTATTACGATCGACAAAACGGCATAAATTCCACAAGTGTTTTACTCAAAATTCACCCCAAAAGACAGTTCCTTCGCTGATTCTAATTTCGAACGATTTATAACACGTACTTCTTAAAGCAGTTCTTTGATTTGAACAATTTTTTTTACTATAAATTTTAATAATTTTCTTTGTGATTTTCAACGATGTCAAATAACATTATACTTTGTATTTATAAAATTATTTCCATCTATTTTTCCATCTTATTTCCTATATTAACTTGTCCGTTTTATATTTTTAACCGCAGCTGCGTAATAAAGCACTGTTAATATTTTTCTCGTCATTATCGCTTAGTATCTGCGTTAAACTGCTGTTGCTTTCAGTGAAACGTGTAATTACTAGTTAAAACACCAATTTCACGAACACATTCAATGAGCATCTAGTGAGATGTAATTGAACAACTCACGATCTTGAAATGTTACTGAATCGAGGCGTTTACCAGAACCATTGGCACGTTTCGTGCACGTTGTTCGAGGAACATTCGGATCGCGATATTCCTTAGACCGAAGTATCTAGAATTTATGGTATTGTGTGCGGTGCGCTGGTCCGGCCCAGCGTGTCTGTCTATTACTCACCGTTTCTACTTGTCCCGAACGTTGAAGTGTTATGGCGTTATCTGTTTTTCGTCGATCTCGCTTTCTAATAATCGGCCCGCGACAAGTTATTGCCAAGAATAAATCGCGCCGTATCACTGTTAATATCTGCAGCCTCTGACAACCAGAAATAATGACTAATATACGCGCCAGTCAATTTATTATTCAATCTCGCGAATGCCTAATGCGTTTTCTAATGGAGCTCTTGCAATTAGCAAGGGAACGGTTATTTATTCGCGAACAGTATACAATCTAATTAGCGGGGGAAACAAGCCTGGAATTTATACAAATGTTCTGTATATGTATGTTATGATTTATATCCGTACCATTTACATTTCACTTTTATATTTTGCAATTGTGGAACAACTTGAAATTTAGAGACACTAAAAATAAAATGAAACTTCTTATCCCCCCCACCGGGTCCCTGCTGTTTCGTAGAAAACAGTTCTACTATAAAAAAATACGAATAATAAAAAATATGTGTGTACCATGAGAAAACTATTAAAAAATTACCATTTATAAAAAATGATTATTCCACCTGATTCATCTTTCGAAACCATTTAGATTACGTCAGAAACTGTTTTTGTATTTTCAGAGATAGAGGAGATATTCAGGTGGCCCATTTTAAGCGAAACACCCTGAATAATTGAAATTTAATGTTCGTAGGCCATTTAAGAAATTCGAAATTACTTTTCGACGTACATTAAGCGTACACTAATTCGAGGACAAAACAGGAAGAAACAGAGAGGAAAAAGAAGTTGCTTTCGGAGTTGACGGAAGTGAAGCACGTGTCGATCGTCGTACAGGGACGTCCTGTCGGACAGTACAGTGCCGGTCCAGGGTTAATCCGTCGAATACGGTGATCGGCGAGCGAGGACCTCTGCGAGAGACTTTTAATCCTTAATGGCCCGTTGTGATTTAAAGTTATCACTCTGTTGACGCGGCCTTCAAATCCTCCGCTTCCCGGTACGTGATTCAAGCTGTACGGGAAGCGGCGAGGCTTTCACGAATCGGTGAACAGCATCGGCTCGATCATTATTCGCAGAACCTGCCGTCGATCCGCGATCTAGATCCTCGACATACCGCATGATAAATTTGATCTTGCCATTCCTTTTGCTGAAGTGCACGATCTCATTGATTTTTACTAAAAGAATGCATATTTCTTTACGAAATTGTCCGAGAATGATAAAATTGCAATTAGAAGTCATGCAGATGCGGCGAAAAAATGGATTCTTTTTAATCTAAACCTACCGAGCACTAAAACCGATTAAAATATTCTAGTTTATAAAAATAACGGGACCCTATTTATTTAGATACTGTGCAATTTTTATTTGAATATGTGCTCGGACAAATAAATTAATCGGATCAATTTCCGCGTAAGTGACTTCGTAATTTCAATAATTGCAAAACGAAAAATATAAAACCAGTCGTTAGTGTTAATATTTTCTATCCTATATTTGCCTTATCTGAAATTTCCATCTCTTTTTAAGTGGAAAATAATGTCATCGATTTTCGCTGCAACAATAATTTAATTCTGAATTGTTAACTGTGTTGCATGTTTCTTAAGAAAGATTTTCTTTCGTTTCCAGATCACCTCGCGATTTCGTGATCTCTCCTCCTCCGGGCTCGGTCATGGGAAGCATCTGCTGCGCAGACACCGAACGATGACCGAAGACACCGGCTGAAGGCGTCGAGGAGGACTGTGACCATGCCTCGAGGACGTCCGGTCTCGACCTCCTGGTAGGATATACACAGGATTTTTGCGCGGTCGAGATTAAGGGACTCGCTCAAGGACCTCCGGTGATCCGTGAGTCATCGTGATTAGATCAACGCCACTACGGCCATTGGCTTCATACAATTCTAGCCGAGCTATCCCAATTTTCGAACCTGTTTCTTGGAATTTCTACAGTCAATACCCTCCACGAACCTACATTCTTTCGTCTTGTAGTACGTTAGATACTACGTTCAATATGGTGGCCTCGGGGGATTTGAATTCGAAATGAATTTAGAATCGATTTAGGCAGCCACGAATTCATTTGTACACCTAACACTAAACGTAAAGAAACCGATGATTTTCTGAATCGTTTTTAATTCATTAATTTTAATAATCTTGAATGAATTAACTTTCGTCGTTTCAATTGGTGCAATGCTAAAAATGTGAGCCAACATTGTAATCTTTCAACGTTATTGTTGAAACTTGTGCATTTCAATTTACGTTTTTACAAATTATTAAAAAATATTTTATATTTTAGTATATCGATGTATTATACAATCATGAACAACAGCACAGCTTTTACTTATACACAGCTGTAAACAAACTACAGTATTACGCATCCTGACATACTTGATTCTCATTGTACGTGGCGTCGTTTCCCATTAACATATAACTAAATGCAATGCAATATGCATTGTAAGTAAAATATGATATTTACAAAATAAATAACATAATCCAATTTAGAAACACGCTATGCCAACACGTAACTTCATGACTGTATCCATGTTTATAATAATTGAATTCGAACTGCAACATTTATTTAAAAAATTTTCACAAACCATAAGCGTCGAAAAATTTGCCAACGTCACTCTATTGTTAACAAACTTACAAGATAACCAAAAATTAGGCGAATGGTCCTATGCAGGCATGGAGATCGCCGTGCACTTCCTGCAAAAATGGCGGTGCTTCGCACATGCTTCGAATATACTGACGTGGTTCACCTTTTGCAGATGCTCAATCAGCAGACTCGAGACCAACCGGGCTTGATCACAGAGACGCGTTGTCCAGTCCCATCGGATAACACCGTCGGAAAGTGAAAGAGAGATAGAGAGAAAGAGGAGAAGGTCCGTCGTGATTTAACGAGGAGGTATGCCAGCGCGACCTCCGTTCTCGACTTCCCGGTACGTGAGTCAGGATCGCAGGAATCGGCAACAGCGACAGCAGCAGCAGCAGCAGCCACCGCCATTGCGAGGATGAGTGCAAAGATATCCCTGGCTGGGCCGAACGCGGCGCAGTCAGCGGTGAACCATCGTGGTAAAGCATCGTCGGGGCTGTTGCTCGCCGGAAAGTCTGTCAAGAGACCGTCGTCGATGAGTAAGTCCCCGGAGAGAACATCGTGGAGCGCGGACCACGTGGAGAGACAGAGAGCTGTCAGCGTGGACGTGTGTCGTTCGGCCGCGGCGAATTTCCCTTTGATTCCACGTGCGAGGTGCCACGTGCCACAGGACTTATGGACGTGCTTATGAGCCAGTTTAAGAGACGATGTGGGTCAATTTGTGGACGCGTTGATCGTTAAGTTAGTTTCGGGGGAGATTATCGTGGATTTTGTAAGATTCTAAAAAATTTCTTCTATAACAGTGACCCAAATTCAGACAGGAATTAGACAACGATGCCGCTCGATACTGATTTTGTGTTTTCACACCTGTCGAGCAACGTTGCGAACCTCAAGGCATCGAAGTCGTTTCTCTTTGTCGTATTATGTGTTTGAGAAGTTTAATTTTATAAAAATGTCACATTTCCGACTTTAAGCATTTTTTCTGATTCAACTAACAAAGCTACGAGAACGATCGGTATGTAGATTATATACTGTCGTGAATACGATAGTGTATCTTTTTTTAGATATTACAAACATTTGTTTAACTCTAGACAACAAAGCTGTTGTGATTAAACGTGAAAATGAGGAAATTTTTTAAATCTTGCTTCATCAATAGTGGCGTGTAGATTTACGAATAAAATTGGTGCTGCAATTGAAACGTTTATCAATTGTCGAGACTGTGAATTTTTGTTTACGATCTAACATCATGAACGTCAGTAAACAACAGTAAAAATAAAGTAAAACATCATGTAGTAATGAAACGGAAAAAATGTATCAAAATGCAGCTCCATGAAAAATTATGTCTGTATCAAATTATTGTTAAAAATCGAAAATTGCGTCCACAAATACCTCTACATGCATACTCTTCAATTACGATAATAATTGCACACTTATCAAAAATTAGGCGTCATCGAGTGACTCAAAACAGCGGTCAGACTAATTTTCCAATCTCAAAATTCCCACATTTAGGACTTTAAGCTCCATCAAAAAATTTTCAAATTACCTAAAAAACAATTAACAACGATGATCACCAGCCTGTAATGACATATTCGATAATTTTTCACTACGAGGAACCGGCACCATATCATCGCCGATCGCGACAGCATCGAATAGTAGAGCGATGAATAATCAATCGATGCAGTCCGCGCATTCATTGTTCCCCGGCGTGCAGAAATTCGTATCTTCTGTCACGCTGAAAATATTTCACGGTCTCCCCGTCCATTGTCCAGTTCGAGGATTCGCGGACGATTTTTGCTGGTAATGCAACCTCGTGACGATCCAATTTTTCGTCAGCCTCGAGGCCGTTCGTCGGACGAAAATACCGTGCAAGTAAAAACCACCGTTCCGAGCGTTTTCGTTTCGCGGAACGAAGTTGTGCTTGGTCATCGCATAAACGCGGCCGCTGACTTCGCGACGGAAGTTGTTCATGTTGGCCCATCGCGTTCTTTTCTGGTGATGCACCCGATGACAGTTGCCAAAATTATCGTCCTTTTACGAGCCATTGTTGCGTTCCCGTTTCATTCTCTCTTTTCTTGACGATTTTCTTGAACACGAATCATTTTCCTGAAACGTCAAATGTATTCTTTATTTTTCTTTTCTTTTGTTTACATTTGGAGGGCTATTGTTGTGGTCGAAGAATACTATGTTGTATTAACAAGAATTTTAACTTTCTGACGGTGAGCATCTTTGATTTAATTTTTTATAATTGTTCAAGCTGTTTTATTCACAATGTAAACAATTACAAATGACCACCTATGACTGGTTACACTGTCTTTATTCTTCAAGACAAGAACGATACAGGCCTTAATTTTCTCCAGAAATCAACAAATTCTACATTTTCGAAAATGCTGTAAAATCCTGTGAAAAGAATTTCGAACAAAATTTGAAAATACAAGAGTGTCAAAAAATACTGAATCATCCTATCACAAACATCCCCCTGGAAGTACTCTATCCGTGCTTGTCATAACATCGTCATCTTAAGATCCTCAACTGTAAGGGGCGAGAACGTCGGGTCAGGTGGTCATCAAATGAGTCATCAAAGTACGTCCGGATGTTCTCTGTGTTTAGATGGTAGATTATCGAGCATAACGATGTTTTTGGTCGAGAGAGAGAGAGAGAGAGAGAATCAGGTGACACGATAAATTATGAAATTCGCCGATCGGCGGTTCCGCGACTAATGACAGTCGATTCGCCGCGGCCTAATGACACGCCATACACGTGGCGAGATTACACGCGTGAACGGAGGATGCGTTCATTAGCCGTAGAGGTGACTGGCACCGAGGAGAGACCCGTCAAACGAGCCGCCGTCCCAGAACTGGAAGCATCGTCGAACTCGTCGAGACCCAGCAGCCCGTCGAACAGAGACACCACTATGCCAGCCTTGACGCGCGTCTGCACTACTGCCACTCTGCCGAGGATCAAGAGATTCAAATTCGCATCCATTGGTGAGTCCTCGTTCGTCATTCTTCTATACTTCACACACTAATTCTCGTATGCTGCTTCGATTGTAATTCGTTTCGCATTCTGTTCTTACACAGAGAAGACCTTAACGAGCATTAGAAAATGCGCTTTTGCATCAAAGACTTTTTCATTCATGGAATAATGTTATTGCAATTATTCGTGACTCCAGATTTTTAAAATTGTTTTAATTCTCCACTGAGCGATATGGAAAAATATACTCCAACAATATTACTGAGAAAAGGCCTGCAATTATGGTTACTAGACTGCGGATCATTATGTAAAATAAAAAGTGTTTGCATTACAAGCAAGAACGGTAAAGCGTAAGCTGTAAAACAAATTAGGCGAATTTTCATCTGAGTAATTGAGGGTTGAACTGCCGTCATAATAGTTGTCCACTCCGCTCCATTCTCGTAGCATGTAATTGACAGAAGTGGGGTGGACAGTTATTATGACTGTCAGTGGATTTAGAATTTCTTCTTTCGAAAAAATAGGTCATAATATCAAAATTTGGGTTAATATTTTCTTAAAATCTTTCTCAAACACGATTTTCGTGATAAAAATTCGACGCATATTTTTTTATTCACTAAAAATCAAATCGAAGGGATGGAAACCACCCCCCTCATAAACAGGTATAGATAGAAGAACAGGATAAACTAACAAAAGTTGTATTTTCAAACGATGATTCCAGCTATGCAAACAGATTTGCGTGGTATCGTTTAAAAAATATAATCAAAATAAACATACCATTACTAATCCTTTATAAATACGTTGCTGCCACCAACGAAGATTACTCATTCTTAACTGATGCAACAGTTGCATAAACATCTGCAATAAATTCTAATCGAAAATACCCTCAAACAACACTTTTAGAAAATAAAGTGAAAATCAGTTAATTTTTCATGAGCACATTGCTCGCACAAACAAAGATTATTCATTATTAACTGTGGAAAACAATTGCTCAAAAAGTTTCAAAATATTTCATAGGAGAGAGTACATTGAGAATACACTGTACATTTTTTCTCGCGACATTCGATCTGTTCATTTAAAAAATACAATAACTTTACCAAGCCTTTGTAAATATATTGCTGACAAAGACAAAGATTATTCATCCTTAACTGATAAAACAATTTCGCAAAAATTTCCAAATAATTCTGCGGGAAAGAGTCACGTCCGGGATAAAGTACACAATTTTTCTCAACCATACGCGAAGTATAGTTTCGAAGAAAATCGAAGTTCAAGACCCACAGCTGGTAGGCGCCCCGGTCTTCGAAGCATCGATTTTCCAAGGGCCGGCGGCGCCTCTTACGGGAAAGCTCGATTGCAGATGTCCAGCGTGCTTTTTCTCGTGGTATGAGTCACCCGTTGTTTATTTGTAATATCGATTACGCGACGATCGACGACAGACGGGAAACGTCACGCGATGGACTCATAATAATAAACATGACCTCCGCGCTGCTGGATCGGAGACGTGTGACGTCGCGCCAAATTGCACTCGTGATTCATAACAATCCAACGACGACGCGCAGGTGCTAGTCATAGATTACGCGGTGTGTCGCAATCGTCTGCTAATCAGTTTTATCGGCACTGTTCGAGGAAACGGCGAATCATCGGACGATTACTTCGGATTCGATGTCGCCGTTGTTGTTGTCGTGCTTTTATCCGGGTTTGAAAATTGTTTTGGGCCAGATCGATGTTTTATCGACGTCGCGAGATCTTCGGGTTCGTGTTCATGCTCGGAAGTAGCGTCGCCGCATCGAGACTCGTCTCCCCGCTCCGCCTTCCCCCTCCGCGACGCCGCTCCCCTACGGTTCCGCCACGTGACCGGCCACGTGACGCGCTCCGTCTCTGTCGCGCGCGTGTCGCAATGTCACGTGACTAATCCGGTGCCGGCAGGGAGAGGGTAACTTTCTCCCCTCGATTCGAGTCCGTTCCCCTGATCTGGCGACGCCGCGCCGCACGGAAGACGGGAATTATTTACGTCCTCCGCGAATTTACACACCCCCCTATCAGATTAGAGGAAAACGAACGGCCGCCTCTGATCGTGTCAAGGCTACTACGATTGTGGAGACCGTAACTTTCTGTTGTTCACTCGTAAACTGATCGCTAGCGCGGGTGGCTACGAACACATTGTTGCTCGACTATTTTATGCATACATTTCGGCCTGACATTATCGAGTGTATAAACACGGCCGCCGTGTCGCCCGTACGGTGACGGAATTATTTATCCGAGTAACAAAATGTTTGAGTTAATACAGGGTGGGTCTCGGGACAGGACAACATTGAATCGTTAGTAAGCTATTCGTTAAAGAATTTTATTCGTTAATATTATGAGATTTCGAAGAAGATAGTAATAAAAAATCGTTCGTTTAAAGATCGTATCGAAAATTTGTTAATTTCTACAGATCCGTATTATTTTAGTTACTTTCACTTTCCCTTGGATTTGCAAATTCGCATAAACATACTTCCTGATGGTTACTACATACTTCCTGCATGGCGAACTTTTTTTTGAGAATAATTAACATGTTGGTTGCTATATCAGTGGCCATAAAAGTTGCATAAAATCAGAACGAGTTCTCTGATAATAAAAAAATAGTCGAAAACAATATTTATGATAGCAATTACGTTTGTAGCCTTTTTATATCTTGTAGATCGTAAGTTTAGTACAAAAATACTATCGCGTGAAAGTATAAAATTAATGTATTATTCAGAATTCCTCTAAAATTGGATTAGAATTCCTTAAGCGGTCAGGAAGCTCAGAAATTTCCCGCATTTCTCAATTTTGCGAGACGGCCAACTTCTGGTCCCTAAGCCTCGGCCCGCGATTTCCTCGAGGTAATCTTCGATCGATCGATCGATCGATCAATTGGCGTTCAGTGTTCGCAGCGAAACGACAGGACGCGTTTCGACTGCGTAATTACTGCGGAAACGGTACAGCGGCGGTCTGGTCGACGGCATAAATATAAATACCGTCGTTCTCGATCGCAGTTGGGTAAGTAAGTCAGCATGATCGGCGATCGGCGATCGGCTCGTAATCGGCCCGCGGAGTCGGCGCGGGAACCACTTTCTATCGAGCACACGGGAGAACATTCCTCTCGTCTCTCGATGACTCTCGCTTTCCGCGGAAAAGAACCGTGTCCCCGTGATCGAGAAAAACGATGAAAATCGATTCGGATTACGTCGATCTCGATTCGAACTCGCCGCACGGATCTGCTTCCTGGCAAGCTCGCGTCCGTTCGACGTGTCATGATGTGAAGCAATCATCACCGGACCACGAGGAATCGCGTGCAACGAGGATTTCGATTGCTGCAATATCACGCAAGCGCTCGGATTTGCCGGAATTTTCATGCAAGAAGCGGCGAAAATTTGCGTGGGTCCAATTTCCCGAGGCTTCCTGCGCAGATCAACGCGGACACCTCGTACAGGACTATTAGACAAATGGTTCGCGCTTCGATGCTAAATCGTTGACACACCGGTGGATGTGGTCATCGCTGACCGATAGCGACAACTAACAATTATTCATTTCGACTACTGCTGTCTCTTCGAAAGTAATCGCCGATGAACGTAATGGTGGACTTATTATAGTTTGAACAATTATTTTTGGATCTCGAGGATCCACGAGATTTACGACAATCACTTTTAATTGGATTCCGCTGGTTTTCCTGTTGCGACAGTTTTCATGACGCAGCAACTTCGCGAACGTAATTGCCAAACGAACTATAATCCTTCGAAATGAACTCTGCTTTAGTCTGGAACATTATGTTTTGCAACAATTTCGAAATATGTATCCAGGATATAGAAATTTCAAACAGTTTACGTAATTGATTCAATGAAAAAACATTCAATTCATTTTTAAAAATACTTTAGAATTTTTAAAAGTACTGTACAATTTTTTCAAAGTATTTTACTATTTTTAAAAATATTTAGCAATTTTTTAAAGTACTTAAAATTTTTTAAGTAAATTCCTCAATTATTCCAGAACAGAAAGTAAAAAAATTAATTTCATCACGAAAGAGTGGAACTCCCCGCGGAAATATTTCGGCTCGTTCCATGCGTCGCGATAGAATTTGCAGAAACAGCTCGTAAAGATCCCCGAGGGCACGTACTCGACAAGAAACAGGGCCGATTCGTCGTCGTGATTACTTTTTCCAACCGCGACGAACAAACGCTGTTTATCTGTAGCCCAGATGACGTCAGCTTGATACGACAAAGACGTGTGTTTACACGCAAGCGCGGCTGTGTACCGTGCGTTATCAATATAGCAGCAAGTGTTACGAGCTACCATAAGCCTTGAAGCATCTCCGAGCCTGTGTAAATCGCGATCGTTTGCCGTGCGCGGGCAAATAAGAGCTCCGGGACCGCGCGAAATTGAGAAAATGCTTCGCGGAATGACTCGTTTCTGCAGCATCGGTGCGTAGAACGACAAGGAACCGGAGACGAGCGTAGAAAATCGACTCGAGACGCTGTTTAAACAGCGAATCGTCGTGGTTCGTTTATTGTCAGTGACGTATCGCCGGCTTTTTACCCGGATCGTTTTCTTGCCGTCATTTTTCTAGCGAACTAGAGGCGACTCTCTCGATAAAACGTTTCGTCGAAGTCTGTTCTCGTCTGACTAATTATTTCGTCATCTTCAGAGCATTTTAATGCCTGTTTTCTTATTTTCATTTATTCTTATTATTATTGTTCGATTGCAGATCTTTGTGCAAAATAAGAATTCTCCAAGTCAACTATAGCAAATATATTTTACATTGTAAATATAAATACAGGGTGATCCAACTTCGTAGGGCCGATTCCTGAGGCCATTTCAAGTGACTTTTTCCTTTGCGAAAATGTTCTCCGCGGCTTTGTTAACGAGTTATTAAGGAAAAACAAGGACCAATTAGAGCGCGGTTACTGCAGACGGCTTCCGGCTCGGCCAATCCCAACGCCACGTTCAACTGTAGTCGCGCGCTGATTGGTCCGTGTTTTTCGTCGATAACTCTTGAACCAAGCCGCGGAAAACATTTTCGTGAAGGAAAAAGTTACTTTAAATGGCCTTAGGAATCAGCCCTTTCGAAGTACAACATTTTTGGGACACCCTGAATGTTTCAATTGTAACGATTTAGTTTTTAATTGTAAATATACATAACTGAACCTTATTACAACAAGAACCTTATTAATAAATAAAAAGAGTATTTATGCTACGACCGAATATTTCTACTATTAATTGTTAAACGGTCGATCGATAGGACGGTAAAATTTTCGAAACAGTGTAAAAACTTTTATTATTGTTTAATTACAGAGTCGATCTCGTTTATCTCTAACTTTCGTGCCAACGGATGGGTCATGTTCGTTAATTCAGTTATTTATTCGCTTACGGAGAATGTAACATGCGATTGCACATTCCCGATGCGTAATGCTATGATGCGGAGAAAGTGCACAATCAATTTTAGAATGCCACTGGTAATCAGAGTCGTTCTCTGAACAACGGGTACCTATATTTTTAGTTAGTTGAGTCACTCGTTTCCATATGTGTTTGTCACTTTATTTTCGCTGATATCAGAGGAGGTTACAACCCGAAAGCCAGCTGAAAATAATTACAGACCTCCAATCAATTCCGAACTCTCGACGCTCTTATCTGTTCCGTTTTACGGCCTCTCTCGTTGGTTTAACTGTAGATGTACTTTCGGGAGATATGGTTGCTTTAACCCTTTGACGCGGAGGACTTTTCTGAACGTTAGAAACATTTTCCCGAAATAACTAGATCGTAAATGTAACTCGAAAATATTAGGGTACAGCACTTTATTTATTTACAAGGCATCTCATTATCTAAATGATTCGGATATCAGAGGTTTTTAATTTTATTTTCATTAATTTGATTTTATTCAACGAATAATGATACGCTGGCGTTAACGTATAGTTGAATTCGACCTAACCGGAGGCCGCGACCGCCATTGCAAGCGTGTTTCGCAATGGCGGCAGGGATTCGGCGTGGTTTGGCAGGGCAGGGTCGGCCGGGTGCATTGGAAGACGTCAATTGAGACAGTTCTAACAGGCAACGTAAACCTTCCGCGTGCGGGCATGTTTATCGCTCGCTCGAGCCGAGTGATGCTTCTGTGTATGATGTCAGACTCTATCTTTGGCGCGGAGTGGATGACCACAACCGAACCAGCTCGTACGTCTATGCGCGCGAGCACCGATCACGGTGAAATTCGATTGGCAAATCAACTTATCTACAAAACCCTCCGAATTCGAAGCGACAAAGACACAACACCTCTCACAAAACGAGTCCTGAAAAACACAAGACACTCACTTGTACACACTCCCACTCAACAATGTATAAACATTGCCTCACATATTTATGCTATTTCTTATTCAAACAGGCTGCTAAATGTATTCGCGGGAATCGATATTATATAAAAGAATAATGCGAATTCAGTAAATGAATGATAGATTTTAATAATAATAAATTCAATAAATCGTCTCGAATATTATAAATATCAAAAATGAAAAAATAAAAATTTGGTACTCTATGGGTCCATACGTATCCTTGCAAATAATTGTCTAAAAAAGAAAAATATAGAAATATGTTCAACCGTAATAAAATGGAAAATAATTTAATGAATAATTCATTAAGAGCAAAAATGTAGAAATAAAAATTTGGTGATCAATGGGTCCATACGTATCCCTGCAAATAATTGACTGAAAAAGAAAAATATAGAAATATGTTCAACCGCAATAAAATTGAAAATAATTCTGAAATAATTCTACCTCGCATTTCTGAATAAGACATTTCGCATAAAGTGTTAATGGAATAACTAGCGCATGCAACAGCAAGATTATCAATTACCATGCAACGTAGCAACGTTTCTGGTCATTTTATTCCATATTCCAGCTCTTAATCGCCAAGCTCGCGTTCCTCGTCACAAAGTTGTCGATCACCGTTCCCCGGTTCGATCGTTACGCTCGTCCAGGCCTATAATTTCGTCGCTCTATCCTCGTGGCTACGTTCCTCTTTCTCCAGGTGAATAGAACGGCGCCGACGACGCGAGTTTCGATATTCAGAATCGGTAATGGGGCGGCGCGTGTTTCGAGTCGGCTACCCCGGCGAGACCAGTCGATAAATCGTTTCCACGTCCGCGTCACAGTAGATTCATACTTATTTAATGAGCAGACAAAAATAGACGGCTGTAGGCTCTATACTTGATCGCCCGCGATCGATGCCGTGATTTCTCCGCGTGGATCTTTTTCTCGATCGCAAGACAACGTTCTCTCATTCTTCTTCCGTTCGGTGTATCTCGCTTTTTCTTAGTGGCCATTTTATTCCTCATCCATGTTTATTCGGCCATTTTCATCTTTTCCCGATGTTTAACTGGGCATTTTATTCTTTACCTGGGCTTACTCGGCCATTTTTATATTTTTCAGTATTTAAGTGGCCAATTTATTCTTTCTTTATATTTCAGCGGGCATTTTTATAATTTTTATCTTTTCTCACTGCTCAACTAGCCATTTTATTTATTCTCTTTGTTTACCAGGCCATTTTGATCTTTTTTTGTTTATTGGGCCATTTTATTATTTCCCAACACTCAATTGGCCGTTTTCTTTTTTCTCTGTTTATTGGGCCATTTTATTATTTCCTAACACTCAATTGGCGATTTTTATTATTTTTTATCTTTCTTCATTCTTCAACTAACCATTTCACATTTTTGTCTTTCTTTTTCGTTCGCTCGGCCAATTTTATTCATCGTCTACGTTCACCTGGAGACCATGTCTTTATCTCTCTATTCATCCAGCTATTTTTAATATTTTTTTCTTCCTACTCCTGGACATTTTTTCCTCCTGATCGATTGTCTGACCATTTTCTTGAAACTCATCGGTTGTCCGATTATTCTCACCTTTCCCAACGTCAGCACTGTTTTCACCGACTGTCTTTTTTCGTCCGTTGCGATCACCGTCCAAGAATTTACCGTACAAACATACCGATATCTACAATCTTATCCGTCCCGGTGGATTAATCGGAAATCTATGAATGCATCGATCTGATCCGATATATAATAACATCGAAACTCGATGATTGATAGCTACCTTGCCGAAAACATATAGGAACCCACCGTGAGGTACGATACCGTCGAATTTCAATTCGAACTTCGCTTAACGCAGCAAAATTGGTTTTATTTGAACAGCTTCTTCTCCACTCCAAAAATGAATCAATATCTTGTCTTATATTTGGAATTGTTATCTGCTTTTGAGGAGCGTTTGCATTGAAACGAATTTAGGAAACTAATATACAAAATTGTTGGACAAATAGGCGAGCAGGGAGTACTATTTAGTAAAATTATTCAGCAAAGCACATTTTTCATTCATGCAAACTAAAAATTTTCTGTATTCATAACAAAAACTTGAAAATTTCTTATTATATATTAAAATATATCATTTGAAAATAATATATTCGTTGATTCTTTTAACCTGTTTACTGTTTCGAATTTGTACTCATTTTCTACTAACTTTTGTTATAAATCCATAATATCTGTAATCTAAAGATCAAATATTAAATTTTTTGACTAAATTATTTTACAAACAGTCTTCACTTTCCAAAAATAATTAGTATTGTTCTGACCAAAATTTATTTGATATTCTTTTGCTCGTCCACAATATGAAGTTGTTAACCCCCACCACTCGAGTGGAGGCTCAAAATATTCTATGATTATAGTCCATTATTTTTGTATGCATATAATGAAAAAGATTTTTTTAATGAAATATTCAATGTCCGAAAAATGTTTGGTTTTCTAGTTAAAATAGTTCCGAGGGGCCAGCCTTATTGTGTAAAATGAATTTTCCGCAACAGAATAGTCACGTTCTGAAGAATCACAGTCTGTTCGCAACATATCCGAGCGATCGAACCAGACTGCAAACTTTCGTAGGATAACGTATACACGGATTCCGCGATTTCTCGGAGGCTCCTATATTAAACACTGCAGCGTGACGCAATGCAAATGGAGAAATTGGACGGACGAGCTAAAATAGGCGTAAACACGCGAAGAAAGTTATCGGCGAATCAATGGTACTCTTTTCCTCGCGCTCACCTGAAAAAACAGTTTACGTCTGCGCATCCTCGACCAGCAAATCAGCAAAACTTTGCAAATTCGCGAGCCCAAGAGAAAAAAAATGAGAAGTTCTACTTCGCAGAGAAATTTTTCTCTTCATCACTCCTTAATATTGTATAAAAAAAGTATAAATCGGTGGGTTAGACGGCAACTTAGATAAATTAAAAGACATCAATGGATGAAGGAGTTAAGGACGACCATGACCAGACGCAGGAAAGTAAAATTGGAAATGTGTCCTCGTCGAGAAATTCGTGTAAACGTGGACTTTCACCGAATCGTAAAACCGATGGGACCCGGAACCGGCCGAGATTACATCAATTCAGCTTTTTGTTCAGCTTTCGTTGCGATTAAAAATTTCGAATCGCCAGTGAAGCAACACAAATTTTTCATAAATCGACTGTAGATCTTTTTGCAATATCAAATAACAGCTTGTGTTCTTTTTTAATAATTTTGGTAAGCTCAATATCGATGCTCTTAAATTCTTTGAAATCTAATCATTCGAATACATGAAATGTAATTTTATAAAATATTTTCAATATTTTACACAGAATGTTAAATTCTACATCAGTCTTCAGTTCACAAAAAAATATACATATAAACGAATTAAAGCAACGAAAAAATTCACTAACATTTAAAAATGACAGTGATCGGTTAAAAAATATAATAATAGAAAAAAATGTATTGAGACGTAACAGGTCTTTTATTCCTTAACTACTGAAATTATAAAGAGCGAAACGATTCAATACATATTTTTATTTTTTATTTATTTTTTGTAAACATTGCGTGAAGTCTAAACAAATTAGATCCCACAATTTTCATCAGGCAACATGTACGTTACTCGTCTACCAGTCACTTTTAGTGCTCATTCTGCTCGGTATTAAACAGCCAATTAAATGAAAGTTAATTATCGTGTTAAACACAAACAACCATCACTTCCTTAGCAGCACCTAAATACATATACCTATCGTCGTTTTACGAGAGATGCGATTGTTATTCAGATTTTATTCATCGATTCCACTCTTCAACGTTACAATGGTCGATGCATGTCATCGGAGGACTACGAAGTTTTCAAACGTTGACTATTCTGCATATTGTGTATACATATCTGGCTGACAGAATTACTTCTGCAGCCTTAAATATTACGTTCCGAGCTTGTAGGTCATGTCTACAAAATTCACTCACCGTGTAGAAGTTTGAAGTGATTGTGAATAGTAAGTATTGTTAAAAGAGTTAATAAAAAAATAATTGTTTATTGCTTCTGAAACGCGAGAGACTGGAAACAGTAATTGTTATCAGCAGACCGTCGTTCTTCGTGTAAAATAAAAATTTGCAAAATTGAGAGTGTAGGAACCATATAACAATTGATTTCTCTATAACAATAATCTCTCTCTCTCTCTCTCTCTAATCCTTATATTATAATTTTGTAGGGGGCATAGAAAAAGTTTTATAATAAATAATCTGAATCCAAGACGTGCAGCGAAGATTCGATCTAAGAAAAACCTTCGGGGAGGGGATATTCGTTTTCGTAGATCGCGAACAGAACCACTTTTTCTTAGATCGAGTATTTACTGTATATTCTTTTATTTTTTATCTCCCTCCACTTATTGCCATCGAGTTTCCGAAAATTTTGCTGATTCACACAATCAAAAATCACTGATTATTTTACCGAGCGAAATGCTTTTATCGAATTCCTTCGATTTCAGATATAGCGAACGTGCGGGCATTGGTTCGATACGCGTTCCACCGTTTTCATCTCTCACCGATCCGATAGTTACACTCTGATAAAAGTATTTCATTATCTGGGTGACCTCAGAGGTTCCATCGACTGCGGTCACTGCGAAATCAATTGGCCGCTCAAGGATGGCGTTCGCCACGTAACCGTGTATCTTATCGGGGGCCGGCTCGTTAAAACGCGAGAATGAATACGCAAATCCCCCGGTAAATAATAGCGACAACAAGACGAGAAAAGGTCAGGCATAATCGAGCACACCGGTAACCAGAGAGATCGACGCCGGAGGCAATAAATCCTGGGAAAATGCCGGTCGTCGAACGTGTCGGGAATCCACTTCCTTCGGATCGATCTCCAAGCCTATAATTTCGGAAAAACGCTGTTATCCGATATTTTTCTAACGTGTTCGATTTATGCAAAACTGTCGTAATCCCTCCGCGGAATTTGTTTACCGGTGACGCAAAATTTTACAGTGAGTCATACACATTTCTAACTTTAAACCCGGAGAAATTGAACTGGTATTCTTGTGGCAAATACGATTTCAGCAATTTATTCTAACCTCCTCCCGTAAAATCTCGATGCCTGTATTCTTATCTTCGAAGCTCTACCTTCCTTATTGTATTGAGATTAGGGGGAGATCATTCGTACTGATTTTTCCGTACAATTCTGATTCTGAAACGTTATCTGATAAAAGGAATTCTAAATTGTTTGTCGTCGTTTTAGAATATCGTTGCACAAGATCGAAACCAACAATCAACTTTTTTCGACTGCGAAGAAGCACTGGATATAAATATTGATTACTAATTCCTATTTTTTAGATGTCCTATTGTTTAGACTGCAGATTTAAGAAAATACAATTGCAAAAAGATTCGAAACAATTTATAAACACTTTAAAATTATTCATTGAAATTGTTAAGAGGCGAAATGAATTTTTTATTTAGTACCTGTTCGTTTCAATTGAAGCAAGATGCCTTTATTTTGCATATAAATCTGCTAAAAAAAATTTCAAAAGATTTTTATAACAATTTCGAAAATAAAAAGATCGTAGACGGCCAAAAACCCTTATTTTTATAATTTGAAAAATTGCAGTGATTAGAATGGCACCTACTTCGATTAACAAAATTTATTTCAAACAATATTATGTTTGCCAATAATTCACATAAAATTTCCAAGATTTATACAAATAACCTAAACAGCGCAGGAATAATATTAATAAAATGGCGACAAAGAGCGAAATCGCGTGCCACGGGCTCCGCCAAGTGCCATTTTGGATCCTTGAACGCGACGGGGTTAATATCCTGGCCCGGCAAGGACGATTATGGGGTCGACCACGTGGCGCGCTCATTCTCGCGCTGTATCGCGTTCTTATCGGCGGAAAATTCGTCATCGATCCTCCCGAAAAAAGAGGAAGCCCTTCGAGGCTACGTCTGCACACGTGTACACGCGTGTACACGCGTGTTGCGTGTCGATGTGTGCGTCGAGCGGTGACTCATTGGCCGGCTCCCAGTCACGTGTACGTGTTCCTCCACGTGTACGTGACTGCATTCGCTTGTGTAACGATGCACGCACACAATTCCACGACCTTACAGTGCCGTACGACATGGTTGGTTCGTGAAAGAGTGAGAGAAAAAAATTTATCTTGTTCATAAACTTCAACAATCACATCCGTTCCGCTAATTAATTATAAAATTGATGATTGGACGCGAACGTGTATTCTGTGCAATTTAGTTTGTCTTCTGAGGATGCAGTTGTCTGATTCAATGGAATCATTTTTTAATTAGATGATCAGTAAATTTGGGTTTTATGCGATTTTCATAAAAATGCGGTATTACTAACATATAATAATATAATAAATGTATTATATTCATAATAATATATTAATGTTTATTATATTTATAATAATATAATAAATGTATTATATTTTTTAATTGTTAGGTTGACCAGTCTTCTACCTGTTGTTTAATTATAATTGTACACCTTGGGGACGATTTCATTACCAAAGTACACTTCAAGTACAACCAAAAAATTGTTGTGTGTTTAAAACATTTCACTCCATTTCAGGCAAAACGGAAACTTCTTTAAATAATACAAAACCACATTTAATGTCACAGATCTTGACTCTCTTTTATAAAAATAATGATACACAGGCAGAGGTATATAATTATGGAAATTTTTCCCTGTCTGTTTGATAATGATCAACACGCCCGGAAACGTCCGGGAACTATTTTCGCCGGCGTGCAAGAAAACAGTAGCCACGATTAACAAACTGTGAACGAGCGAGATTGAATAAACTTATTATTATTGGAGTCGTCTGGACAAAATTGCCCACCGGTTTAGCACCAGGCTAATTTGAACATTCTGTTTATCCGCGGTTTATTAAAAGATCCACGGAATAGACCCGCTAAGTGGCCCCTAATTTTCGCCGCACGCGTGCAAAAAATCTGCCGGCAGCTCACTGTTTAATGTCGTCTACGTTTACACGTTTGCTATGGAAATTAGTGTACATGGTTTTTCTCGTCGCGCGAGAGATTCTTTCCGGGAGAGAATCGAACGGGTGTGCAGATTTTTGGGTTCGTTATGCAAATGATCGACGACCGGATCGTTGACACTTGGCGACGGTGCACCACGGTGGTGCGGTTAGTATGAAAATTACGCGGACGCCAACTTCATCTTCCTAGTTCTCCTCCTCCTTGAACTGTCACGTTCGGCCGACACTATATTGCAGAGAATGCTTGAAAAAATTGATTTTTATTTTTTTTTTTACTACGATGTACTGTGCAAAAAATTCTGAAGAAATTAGGAACAATGGTTTCGACAATATCTCATTACTGAATTTTTACGAAACTGGTAATTTTTAAAACCTGTCCGCGGAACCCGAAAAATCTGAAGAAATACACATTCACAATCACGATTAGGCACGATTGATATAATAATACAAACGGGGTGCTCCGAAAACTTAAATATAAAATCGACAATTTTATGTTTCCGGATTTTAAAAAAAATTGATTTTGCGATAAAAAATTCTGAAATAATACACTGTCGCGTGTGCTACTATGTAGAATGTTCATGAATTTTTTCGTAATTTTTTGTTCACCAGAACGGAAGAGATGGAGCATAATTCGTTAGACCGTGCTCACCCAATAACTACCATTGTGTTGGGGGTATCGATTTGAAACTTGTCACAGAGAGTTGTCTTTAGAGTTGTCTTTAGAGTTGTCTCTAAAAATCAATTTGGTTTTATTTGTACTCCACCCTAACATAGTCGATTTTATTGCCATGTAGACCCGGTGCTAAATAAATTGGAATATTTACAAAATGCAATCTTCGCAGTCCTCTGTCGACTAAATTCAACTGTCTGAGTAACCGCAGCCTCTCGGAGCCGATCACTTTGAGCATCGAATCCAGAAGCTCGAAAAGAAATTCTGCCCAAAGAGGAAGACCGAGTCCTCGTCGAGTGTACGTACCTGTGCGCGCTGGCGCGCTCCGAATCGAGCGCACGTTTACCTCCGCGCGAGTCCTCCTCCGTCTGCCGCCACGACCACCAACCGAACCCACCTCTACTCTCATCGCGCGTCGCACATCCACATCGAAACGTCCCCGATATTCCCCTCCGTGGCTCCTCGACCGCTATAGTACTCGTGTGGATCGCGATCGGTGTTGTGTTCCGTGTGTGTCTGTTTCTCTATCGGCGCGCGAGAGCCGCTCAGTCTCAGCTCGTCGGCGGCCGTGTACGGATCCATCGAGCACGCTCGGTCGATCTCAGACTCCACGGTGTGACACGCATCGGTGTTTACTTCCGGCCTTGATCGTGTGCTAGCAAAAAGCAAGAAAGAGAGAGGGAGAGAGAGAGAGAGAGAGATCGTTCTCACACCGGAAATGTTGACGAAACGAGACAGGCACGGGGGACGCGTTGCCCGCGTGCCAACGCTCTCCTGAGCCTAACCGAAAACCACCCTAACCGATCCCCGGTTTCAGACCAGTCTTCTTGCACCGGCAGGCTTCCGTCACCCTCTTAGCTACCCACAACTCCAACCCCTATCTCCGCTCTATCATCCCCTATCCTCGCGTGCGTCCCCTCCTCTGTCTCTTCTCGATCTCGTCGAGAACAACCTCCGAAAACCGGTAAAAAAAAGAAACAAAAAAACAAATCGAAAACAGTGGTGGATTCTATATGAGGTCGCACGTGGATTATCGCCGCCGGGAGACAGTGTACAATCGGCCACGACGACGGCTACGTTGACGGTGCGTCATCGTCAGTGATCGCGATCGCCGGCTGTGATCGTCTCGTCGTAAACGCGAACCGGTTCCACCGATCGGGAAAGGTAGGTGCACCGAACCACACACGGTCCTCTGATTTTGATCCCTACCGCTACTGCACCCTGGCCAGCTTGACAGTGCTAGGTGGATCGTCCGCTGGTCCAACCGGAAGCCGACGATGATGCGCGACGGTGTGTCCGACGACGCGTTGTTGGCTCACCCGGGAATCTATGAACGGAACGTTGTCGGGGATCGATTCGGTAGATGAGGTCTCCGATACGTTACGAATGTTGACGAACCGGCGAACGGAGCTGTCGGAGACATTGTCAATCGGTAGATTAGGTTTCTGACATGGTGGATCCTGGGAATGTTGACGAATCTGTGAACGGAGGATATCGAGAAGGAAATCGGTAGACGATGCTGTTAGAAGTGTATGTTGGCAGTAATGAACGTAATGTATTCTGTATAAAAAGTCCGTGGGTGTAGAAGCGTAAGACTATTCTACGTAATCGATAGATGAGGTCTCTGGCACGTTGGATCCGAGAAATATGTCGATGAACCTGTGCACGGAGGTGTCGGAGACATTATCAACCGATAGATGATGTTTGTAACACGTTGGGTCATAGAAGTATCGATGAATCTATGAATGATGATATCAGGACAGTAATCGATGTATAGAAATGTCCTAGAAATGTTCCTGACTCTATAGAAAATGCTATCGGGAGAGTAATCAATGTTGCTTCTATGGAGGGAAGCATCAGGAACGTAATCTATCCATAGATGATGTCTCTGACACGTTGAGTCCCAAAAATTTCGAATCTATGAAGAAACTATCAGGAATCGAGTCTCAAAAAGGTTGAATCTGTGGACGGAAGTATCAGGAACGTAATCTATCCATAGATGATATCTCTGACACGCTGGGTCCCAGAGATGTTAAAGCTATGAAGAAAGTATCAGGAATGTAATCTATCTATAGACGATGTCTCTGATACTTTGAATCCTAGAAACGTGGAATCTATGGAGGAAAGTATCAGGAACGAATTTATCGATAGATGACGTCTCTGATATGTTGAGTCTCAAAACTGTTGCATTTATGAACGGAACAGATGATGTCTCTGATACTTTGAATCCCAGAAATGTGGAATCTATGGAGGAAAGTATCAGGAACATAATCTATCGATAGATGACGTCTCTGATATGTTGAGTCTCAAAACTGTTGAATCTATGAACGGAGCAGAAATGTTAACGAGTCTATGAAGGAATCTATCGCGAGTATAATCGATAGATTATGTCTCTCACGTTTTTGCTCCTAGAAATGCTGAATCTATGAAAGAAGCAGAAACGTAAACGAATCTATGAACGAATCTATCTAAAATGTGCAGCAAAGAAATTTTAATGAATCGGTGAAGGAAGGTAGTGGGGGTCCACGTAACTGGTGGAGGATGACCGGCTGAGAGGCTGTTAGCCACGATGATCGTCCACCAGGAGCAACGAGCTCGGTTACGCTTCAGGTGTGAACTCTTCCGCGATCAAGAGTTACGGTGTTACGAAATAGGTAGACCACCTTTTTTGCTCACTGGATGATCGTGGTTTCGTGGATCGGATGCAGTTTTCGGCGGGATGAGGGGGGGGAGAGATGATCATATTGATTTATTGGTGAGATTAGGATCCAGCTACCGGAGTATTGGTGAGATAATTTGATGATCGGCGCGATAGGAGATTGTGGACGAATCATGATGATGGATGCGGTTTTGCTGATTAGATAGTGGGTGAGTTTTGGAGTTGTCGCGGTTACGAGTGATTCTGTGATTGTCGGGCGATGAGAGTGTACTGAGAGCAGCTGAGATTTGTTTGTGTGAACTGGAGAGACTGTAATTTGTTACTTTTGTGTTGTTCGTACGGGAGAAATTATCAATGTTGCTCTGGAATGTTGAAAGTGGACATTGTGAGATTGGAACATGGATATTATTTATTAGCAAATTGTAAACGATAGAATCGTGTACATAGGGATAGCACGCGTTTATTTTAAGAATGTACGATTTTTACATCGGCAGACACTTTTGATGATTGCACAGTTGACAATGCGTAGCTCCATTTAGATCGTTGTTGGGCAACTTTTTTAAAATATATTTTCTCAAGATACTGCGTCTAGTTTCATTGATCGTCTTATTGCACCCAACTAAGCAGCCTCCAATTTAAATTAATCATCAAGGGTCGAGTAGCTCTAGACGACGATTGTGAAATGCTGGGTCAAAATGGACCTTGGCACAGTCGCCTAAGTGTTAAGGTATATTTCCGATACAGAAACATGATTATTATTCGACGAGACTGACGACAAAATTATTAAATTTATAGAAATTTACTGTTTGTAGCATTGTTGAAAATAGACAGCCCATCTTTATGCAAAATATTAATTTTTATGTATGAATTTCTAGAAATAGAAGATATATAAGAATTGATTTCTACTATTAATAATTTCAATGTGTCCAAAATAATTTAACAATAGGCTTAAACTCTTCTGTTGTGTTTTTACTGTTGCATATCATTTTATAAATAATATGTCGTAGAAGTTTCTTGCAACTTTCACGGACTGGTACACAATGTTACAGTAGTGTTTGTTTGAAAAAATTCATTTTTAGAATCTCCGACTCTGTGGGAAATCTGCAGTATCAAACAGATTAAAGTTTTATTGTTTACAAATTAAAACGCTTTATTTCGTGTCCCAGCAGCCCCATAATTAAACATTGCTTAATAACCTTGTTAAATTAGAGCGAAGTTTCATTACTCTGCATCTTTGAATTACCTGGTCGACGTTAAGTAGAATGCAAACACTGTTACTATGGAAGATCTCGTTAAGTTGTAAACGGATTAACGAGCATGTTTGCAGAGTGAACCTGTAGATCGCGAGTGATCCAGATTGATGCGAGCTGCATTTTGAGTGACCTCATTCGATAATAAATTCACCGACGGTTTTGCGCAGATAATTCTGTGTTTTTCAACTACTCGGAGGATTTATCAACATCGTGTCAACTTAGTGAACCTAATCGAGATACAAGGGATTAATCGGCCTTCAAACTGTAATATTATCGAAGACAATAGCGATTCGAGTATGCGATAAATCTGGACGAAATTTCACTTGATCCTAGTAGCCAAAAAATTCATTATCAGTTTAATCAACACGTTGACTGTCGAATCACAATTCCTAATATAGAAACTCAAAAAATTATGGTAACGACCTACTGTACTTAGGATACAATTATACTGCGCTATAGGGATGTAGAGATTGAAATGGCTAGGGTAGTCGTAAGCAGAAACGACTGTCAATCAGATGAGTGGAAGGAGCCCGGTTAGGTTCGAGGTTCTGTCGATCGGAAGAGCATTCCGGCTCGGATGATTCCGATGGTAGGGCATGAGGCCCCAGTTGGCCAGAGTCCCAGACTGGATCTCGGAACAGAGGCAGCAGGTGCTGGCGCTACACCTGTCCGCAGGCCGAGAGAGCTCGGACCCGGTCGCCCCGCTCGAAGCGTCGAATTCCACGGCGTTTACTCATTCCAAACAACGAACCCGAAGACTCGACGGGGCCGCGGAGAGAGAAACTCTACCTCTCCGTGGCGGCGCTGCGAACAACGAACGGCCGAGCGAACGGGAGGGAAACAGAGGCTTGAGAGAGCGAGAAAGCGAGTAAGTGAGTAAGTATGTGAGTGGGAAAGTGAGTAAGCGAGTAAATGGTTGAGTGGGAAAATAAGCGAGTAAGTATATGAGTGGAAAAGTAAGTAAGCGAGTAAGTGTGTGAGTGGGAAAGTAAGTAAGCGAGTAAGAGAGTGGGTCGGAAAATAAGTGAGTAAGTATGTGGGTGGGAAAGTAAGTGAGTAAGTGTGTGAGTTGGAAAGTGAGTAAGCGAGTGAGTAGAGTGAGCGAGTGAGTGACTAGATGAGAGAAAGAGAGATTAATTGAGTAAGTAATAGTGAGTGAGTAGAGCGAGTGTCTACGTGAGTGAGTAGATGAGAGAGAGAGTGATTAATTGAGTGAGTAGACGAGTGAGTAGAGTGAGTAGGAGATTGAGTGATCGAGGAAGGAACAGAAAGACAGCCTCCTCGCCATCTAATATTAGTTGACTGACTCACGTTTCGATCCCGCGACCAATAGAGTTCGTTAAATCGTTGCCACGGCATTGACACAAAAGTCGGACGCCCTGCCTGCGACGCCGGTCTCTCATCCCCGTCGTTCCCCCAAAATGGCCTTTCCTCGCCTCCGTCATTTTTTCAAGCCGAATCCTGGATAGACGTTTACGTTGATCTTGGTCTCTGATATAATGTTAGCATTAGTTGCCGGTCCCATCGAATTTTCAATTCGCGTCTTCTTACTCGTCGATACCTAAGAGTAGCTCACCCACGTGCTCGCTGAAAACTTCGAGAATGCATTGGAGCAAATTTATCAGCGCGATTATGCCATTGTTACGAGACTGACAGCAGGGACCAGCGAGCTCCTCTAATTTGGAAGTTGGACGACGACCAATGGTCCCGAAACGTTGCGACAGACCGAATCGTGGCTCGACTTAGAAATTACGTGATGCACAGGATCATTCTGCAGCCCTTCGTCGATCTCTGGCGCGCGATCGCACTGACTTCCCTCATCGAGTCTTCGGTAAACCAACTGAAACAATACTTTACCAAAGAAACGGAAGAGACATCTCCTGAACTGCTCCTTTGAGAATCCAAATTGGTCTTAATACGAAAGGTGTACTTAAAATAGAAAAAGGCTAGACGAATTTAAGTCATTTTATCAAAATTATCAAGAGCAGAAATCAATTTTTATTCAACTCCTGTCCCTTTTTATCGAAGCAGAACATCCCTATTTTGCTTATAGACTCAGTCTATCGTCGTTTATCAAAGGTGCGAATGTGAAACACAAAATTGTAAAAATATTATAAAAATTGCGAGAATTCTAAATAAATTCAATCTCGCAATTTTTATAAAACGACACGTATGCCAGCCAGATTTTGTACAAGTAGGTGTTAAAAATCGAAACGAAATAGTGCACCAGTCTTCGAGTCGCACAGTGACACAGTCCCGCTGAAGAAAAGCAGCTCGCCGCAGCCCCCGTTCGTTCACCTCGATTATCAATCCTGTTCCGCACCTGAAACACCGGAACAACGCGTCATGGTGAAAAGCGTCGTCGCGTTCGAGCCGTTATCTCTCTAACAAGAGATATACATACGTATGTATGTACGTAGTCAAAGCGGTAACGACAACGGCGCGGTGCGGCGCGGCGTCGCGCACACGAACCAACGAATCCTAAACGGCCGACGTATCGTGCTTTCACTCTCGGCCGAACACCGGGGCCGACGTCACCGTCGATCATTATGCAACCGGAGTCGCGGCCATTATTTCAGGTTCGCTTATGAACGACATCCTCCAAGGTTAATCGAGTCAATCGTTCACCGCGACGCCGGCTACTCGGACTGATAAAGGACTCGCGTATCTTTCAAGAGTCGGTGTGCAATTTTTCACAATTTTCTTCTCCAAAACCACAAGACTTCATTTAAGAATGGTTTCGATGGTTAAAAGGGCTTACTTTAGGGATCACTTCGCCATTGTACTTGTATAAAAATATTGATCAGGTGCCGAGTTATGAACGATTTTCCGAAGGTCCTGTCCAGAGTCGCCAGATTAAGACTGGTGTCCCCGCTCTACCTTCCCCTTCCACTGCGGCCCGATCACGCGACGTCTCTGTCGTGCACGTGACCGGTACCGGCGGAGAGAAGGTCCTGTCATTTTCGTTTAAAAATATTGACCAGACGGAAAGTTCAAACAAATTCAAAGTGAACACATAAAAATTGTTCGAAAAACTTCATTTCGACCAATTGTATTTTATTCATTCGTATTTCGAACAAATGCACACAACCATGAACGATCGACAAACGATCAGAATAAAACAGAAAACGCATGAATGTACGATAAATTCGAAGCGCACGAAGACCGTCCGAAAAGGCAGAAAAAGCTCTCGGCCAGCAGCTAGCTCGCCGATTTGCCGGAGCGTGCGCGATTCCTCGTCTGTTTCTGGGATAATGACTCGGTCAGCACCTGTGCAAACGGTGGAATATTTCGGTGTCGGCTTGATCCGCCGCGAAACGCGACCGCGAACACGCGGCGCGGCGAGGAGAGGCGCGGCGCGGCGAGGAGAGCGTATATTTCGGTGGGTTGACTCATCGTCGGCCGTATTGCTATTTAAAAGCACGGAACAGAACGGTAACCCGCCGCTGTATCGAATTAGTATTTACTTTAGCGTCACGGCGTGCTGCGATTCCTCGTCGTCTACGCGGAACAGCCAGCCAGCCCCGCGATCGAAAACTGCTGTACTCGATGAAAGCTGTTAAGTACTCGAAAGCTCCTCCTCCGCCGCGCCGCGTCGAAACATCCCGCGATCCAGCCGGTTGCACAGCCCCGCGCGGTTTCCCGGTATTATTTCTAATCTTATCGCCGGTGTTATTGTTCCTGGTGCCTGGGAGGCCTTAACAATGCATCATTAATAACAACCGTACACGAAACGATCGACAAGAAAGTCGATCCGTGAACTGCGAAATGAGAGCCAGACGACGCACTCATTATCGGTCCGCTGTCCTCTATGATTAGTATATCGTGGTTTACGAGATACGGTTCCGATTAATTGCACGAAAATTATGGTTATGATTAGACAACGGATTCTTGTGCGAAGTCAAATGTGCTCGCGTTAACTGCTTTTCCTCCTTTTTTTTTTTTAAACCAACATTATTTTTCTGCTTCTCTCGTACTACACTCCTCGAGATTAAAATAGCAACGGCAATTGTTCTTCCTACGCGACGAGTATACTCGACGTAAACGAGAGATCTTTCAAAGATTGAAAGAATGTAAGAGTGTCAATGTTTCCAGCTTTTTTGAAATTATTAACCAATTTTTCTTTCACGAAGATCGGCAGTCTACGAATATTCAATCTCGCGGATGAATTTGGTAAACGGGAAAATTTCGCTTCTGACAGCTCTAAAATGCACAAACGTCACCTTAACAAGCTTTCTCCGCAGTGTAGCGTTTGCAGGCCCCATTACCATCGATTTTAGCGGGAATTACCGATCGAGCGTCCTCAGAACCGTGTTCCCCAGGTGAAAAACCGAAGGTGTTAAACAATTCCTGAAATCGCCATGAACAGGTTCCGGTTATTTGTCCGCGTTTCGTTCATAAACCGCCGGGAGTTAACGACCAGACAGATGGCCGGGCGGTAGCACGTGCGCGCAGCACGGTTTTATCGTAGTTCATGGAAGCCAAGCAATGAGGAAGCCCGGGATTCCATAAGCCGTGAGACCATTAACTGACTCACTGATTAGGCGGTCCGCTCGGGGCGAATACTCGACACCGGAGGCGCGAACTATCGATGGATTAAAGGTCGGTGCACGATATCGACGATCGTCTCTTCTTGTCCTCGAGCTATCGTTGACCCAGGGCGCCGCACGATAACGCTGCAGACTGCAATTGTCGTCTGCGGAGCCTAATCGCTCGTCGAAATTCTTCCATACGGTGTCCAAATCGTGATAACGGCTGCTGAAATTGTGTTTGTCGATTATAGGCAAGTTTAGAAATTATGACCGCTGATTAGATCGGTTAGTTCGTTCGAATTTTTAATCGCCCAATTTATTTTACACTTGCTTTTTTTAAGATCAGCATCGACCTTCTTATCGAGCCTAGTTGGAGCTAACGCCACGATTTGATTTAAAAAAAATTATAATTTAGATGGAATTTTTGGTAGACTGGGTCAAAATCGACCCAAGTCTCGCCGTTCGAAAGAACCAAACCTTGTCGAGGCAGATTCTGAAACAATAAATTCTCAGACCAGCGAAACCCGAGCAACCTGCGCCGCTCAGCATCCCCTTCATCAGTCTCTCTCTCTCTTCCTTTCAGCGTCCTCGTCAAGGTCGCGGCTGGACATCAGCCTCCCGGAGCTGAATCCTCGCGTGCACGTCGTTCGCCAGGAGCAGCAGGACGCGGGAAGCGCTCGCAGCTCAACAATGTCGACCCTGGTCTGTTGCGAGCCAGTGTCAGCTGGTCGTTCGCGGGACAACTTGAAGCTGGTGTTGAACCGTAGCCTGAGCGAGCCCGGTCCTCCCGCCGGTGGGTCGAGCTTTCTATCGTCGCCTACGTCGACGGTGTCGCCGAGCTCGTCGACGTCGAGCGGCGTGGACATCGTCGACGGCAACGACAGCGCTAGCTGCAGTTTAAACGCCAGCGGCAGCAGCATCAGCGGTTGCAGCAGCTCCAGCAGCGGGACCGACTGCGATTTGCCGTTGGTGGACGTGCACCGGCACTATCACCTCCACCATCACCATCATCATCATCATTTCCATCAGCACCAGCTGTCGGCATCGAAACGCTGCAAGCTGGAGACTGTCAGCCTACCCGCCAGCCCCTGCAACGAGAACAACACGTTGCAAAGGCAGCTGGTGCTGCAGAGGACCAGGACCATCACTGCCGACGACCTGGCCCAGCGTCTCCTTCAGCATCGTCAAGCCGTCAACCCCCCTGTGCTCCTAGACTGTCGACCGTTCATCGTCTACAACGTCAACCATGTCAGAGGGGCTATCAATGTCAACTGCTCCGATCGGTTCAATCGACGCAGGCTTCAGCTCGGCAAAGCTACCCTCGCCGACTTAGCCACTACCAGGGAGGGCAAGGAGTTGCTCAGGAAACGACACTACAGGGAGGTGGTTGTCTACGATGACTGCACCGACGATGTCGATCGCCTACCCGTGCAGCATCCGCTGTTCCTCGTGCTTGTGGCCTTGCTGGACGATAACAGGGAGCCTGCTCTTCTTCTCGGTGAGTGATGCTTCCTTGTTTTCGGATTTCATCATTTTACAGGTTCAATTGTCCGAAGAGAATCTCGAACTGGAACGTTTGGTCTTTATTTTGTTGGTAAAAGACTTAACGCTTTTGTCAGGGGAAGATGTTGAGCTAGAACCTTCGGTCTTTGAGGTTCTGATTTTGGTGATTTAGTGAACAGTTTAAGCCCTTTGACTCGGGAGGATGTTCAGGTGGAGCCTCTTTGGTCTTCGCGCGAGTTGAACGATTTGTGGAGTTGATGGTTGTTAAAGCATAATTAATGGAATAAATTTCCTTGTTCAAGAAATTATTCGTACAATGGAAGTGAGACGCTGGCTCGCATAAGGTACCGAATAAAATTTCGTTTACATAAACGGCGCATACGAAAATAGTGTTTGTTTTCGGTCGATTCTAAAGGTACACTTGGTCTATCAAGTGCTCGCGTTGCAAAATGGTAAACGGGTAATCCCGGCCAAGATTCCACACGATAACACGTGTACTTGGAAAGTCTTGTTTGAACATACCGGACACATGGCCAACTTGGTACGTTTTTTCTGCTTTTCCTTCTTCGAAAAAGTGTCGGCATGTTACACCGATTGTTTGTTGTTTACGTAAGATCACGTGGGAGCGCCTGGCATTCTGAAATAACGATGATGCGGCCGTCACGAAAGTCGCATCTGCGTCTTTTCTTTCTCTTAACGCTGCCTTTGATAAACCGACGCGACGACGCGACGACGCACGTAACACGAAAGACTTCTGCGCGATCATTGCCTCACCATTGACGCACTTTATCTCCGACAAAAAACTGATAGGATAAAAATTGATAAAATTCAATATCTCGTTAATTATTATAATTAGCGAGCGAGAACAAATCAATTTTTCTGTATCTTCTATTTCCAGAAGTTAGCACAGTATATTTTTATTTTATAAATAATTCCGGCCTATTTTTCCTGTGTATTCATATGCAAAAATTGTGAAAAAAATCGGACAGATGCTATTAATTCGGATTTTTACGAAGAATTAAAAACCTAGAAAAAAATCGGAAAATTTCAGAATTCGCGTTGAAGTTTAACAGCGAGGAGATTTATAATTTCACAGCATCAGTGTATAGATATGAGTATTGTTCATGAATTTTTTCATTTTTTTTTTTTTTGGCGACGTGCGTCGTGGTAAAAAAAGCAAAAACCAATGAAAATTAAAGGTTTTATATGTCCCAGGGCATTTTTGACGATCTTGCCCTCCATTGACAGAGGTCTGTGTTCGCCGCGTTTTGTTTTCTGCACTTTCTTCCGCGAGCAGGGGAACAGGTAGACTGGTGGAGAGTCCGCCGCGAATTCCGGAATTCGCACAGGCCGTTTCGCTCGGGTGAACGGGGTGGGCGGCGCGCAGCGGCCGGGAAATGAATGGAAAATGTCGGAGAAACGTGGGTGGGGAAGATTGCGTATCGGCGGCGGCGTTTCGCGATCCTCTCTATCGCGTATCGGTCGGCTCGGGTAACACTACTCGGTACTCCAGTGAACGCGTTTACGAAAAGCAAGCGCGAGCACACACGTGTCCGCTTTTGTGGAATGCAGTTGCATACACTAGCCAACGTATGCAGTAATCTGCACCATCCGCGAAGGTCCTAGATTTTATATAATTTCCTTGCGCTCAAACACGAACAACGTGCACTGGATTATGGGGTAAAAAACTTCCCTTTGTTTCGAGAATTTTGTAGGTAATTGCAATTGTTCGAATATGGACACACGGTATCCAAAAATTAGAAATGTGTACAAAATTAATTTATTGACTATTTATAAGGAACAATAAAAAATAATATTCAGGACATCCTATACATTTTCTCCACTTTACTCCCTTGATCACTTTAATAAACAACACATCGATTCAAGTTCTACTCATTCAAAATACAGTAAATGTTCGATCTAAGAAACGCGAACTGCACGATCTAAGAAAAACGAATATCCATTCCACTCCCGGACTAGCCTCGCGCTGGTCAGCTCGGACTTGTCTCTACCGATTCTACGTCAACGACTATCGGAGCACTAGTTGGCCGATCCGTCTTTAAACGCGCCGTCCTTTTCTACGTTCGGCGTGGTCGCAAAAAAATAGTAGTTCTTGTTAAGTCGATATTCGTAAATTCTCGTAAAATTTGTCCCGTTCTTTTCAGCTACCGATTCTCGTCAGAAATGCATAAAATGCAGAATCTTTTTCACCGACAACGTATCCAACGCATCCGAATTACTAGATAGAGTTCTCCGTGAATCGGAGTTTATTTATGGAATCGATAAATAGTCGTTTCTCTTTCAATATAAACGTGAAAATCAATTACCATAAACGGCCGCTTTCTAACAGTAAATCGTTCCGCAACACGAGACCGCGTATAAAGCCGAACAGTCCTCCAGAGCATCGTACAACATTCCTCGCGTATACATATAAATTACAAGGCGAAGTCGCCGAACGATTCGTATTCAATTAAGCCGTATGACGCCGTATGACAAATTGAAGACGCTGTGCCGTAACGATTTGTCGATCGTCTAGCGGATGGCTGGTAAACGATTTATAACGGCGCGCAGCACGCCCGTATCTTTCCGTTTCCACGTTACCGATTCGCGGCACATTGTTTGTGTATCGCGAATCTAGCGACGCCGATAACGTCCAACAATGGCGCGACGCAGAACGCGATAACGCCCCGATGCGGATGTAGTAAACAGGATTCCGGGGAACGACTCTAGCGAATTAGAGCAGGCTCTCCCGGCAGCACGAGGATGACGCCAGTGCTTGAATGAAACGCTGAAAACGCAACGTGACGCTCGCGGAATATTTTCCACGGACGTTTACCCCTCCTACTCCGCGCACTGCTCTTCGCGAATTTCTGAATCTTCGCATTCCGTCGATCCATTCAGCTTCAACCTTTCCCCGGCCGTTTTTCAATGTTACAGACTTTCGCCGACTCGGCCCGAATCTGTAAAATACGTTTATCGCGAGGCTTCTTTATTGCGGAATTTTCATGTACAGGCTGATCCAACGACGATGGCCCAATGTCTTGAATATTCCCGTTATTTGTAACGTGTAAAATTTGCGTGGTACAGAGGGGGAAATATTGTGACGGAAACAGTTTTTATATGGGTGAAAGTGTTCCGGAGATTTCAAGGTCACTTTGATTTTTTTTTTAATGAAATATAATATATTTTGCGTGGAAGAGTGTCGATAAACCTGATAATCGACGTTATTGGACCACCCTGTATATTCAGTAGAAAGTCTAGTTTTACATACACTTGTGATTAAATTAACTTCGTGAGGTTATTTTAAAATGGTGTATTTTATGCTTTATTAACTTGATAATATTCGCTCGGCAATAAATGAGAAAATATACCACAATCTGGCACGCGATCGTTTCGTAAAAATAATAAAACCGAATTCGTTCAGATTTCCTGCGATTTTTATTATAATGTTCTTGAATGAAAAAAAAATTTATTCGACTTTACAATCCAGCCAAATTATCATTTAACAATTTTCCACAGTGGTAGCAAATTTTCCAGAAAGCAACGTTGCTTCTGACATTCAGAGAAAGGTTAGGCTAATTGTCCGGAATCCGAAAAAAAACGCGTGCATCGATCATCGTACCCGTCGTCGCAACGAAAGGGAAACGGCGTGTTTTTGCAACGTGCGTGCCACACGTTGCGGAGTTGCATCGAATGCCGCTACGAGCACACGATCCGAAAAAGGGCATCGAATGGTGACCGCAGTCGAATCTTGCAACTGGTTCCGTGGGAAGTGGGGGAGAGGAACGCGTTGGATCACTTCCTTCCCGGCTGTAAGGCAACATAGTTGCGGAAGCGCGAGAGAAAGAGAGAGAGAGAGAGAGAGAGAGAGAGAGAGAGAGAGAGAGAGAGAGAGAGAGAGAGTATGCGTGTGAAAGAGAGGGAGTGGGTGCCACGAGGCTCGCGAATCGTATCGGCGTTTGGCAAACGGAATCAGGGACGAGAGCAGGCAGCCCGGTGGCATAGTGTAGTGCGCAAATTCTGGTCGACTATTCGCGGCGTCATCTCCGACATGAGTCATTCCTATGAATAGATCCCCACCTTTTGCCGCGGCTTCTGTGTATACCCGCCGCGCCGGTGACTTCGGCCCCTTCGTCGCCATTTCTCCCTCTCTCCTTCTCCCTCCCTCTCTCTCACTCTCTCTCTCTCTCGCTCTCTCTCCCTCTCTCTGTCTCACGCTCCCCTCCCTCTCTCCCGGCCGCGACGTTTCCTACCTTTCCTTCTAGCGATACTTTTGCAACTCGACGTTTCGCGACACGCGAGACCGTTTCCACGCGGAAAATCGCCTTTCCTTCCGAGAATGCGCTGTCCCAATTTTAACACCTCTGTCTCCCGATTTTCACCAACTATTACAAGCTCTGTTCCAAGCTATTTTATACCTTGGAAAAATTGCAAAATCGTTTATCCTTCGCCCTGCGAGTGTTGTACACGACGAGATCGACGTGTTCGACCGGGTTAAACAATCTTGGAAATTGAAAAAAATTTTCTCTTTCTGTTTTCACTATGGGATATCCAAGAATTCTAGCTGACAAAAATTGGAAAGTTTTCTGGGTATACTTAATAAATTAATTTATTAGAATTAGTACCACGAACACTAGGGACTGGAATGATTTATTAATGTTTCTGTTTTGCACTTTAAAAAATCCTTGTTACAATGTGATATCTAATTGATTGGTCGAAAAGTACAAGATTCGGTAAACTTTTAACAGTTTCGAGGAGTAGGCAATTTGTTCTTAAAGAAATCAGAACATCGCACAGTGTCTGAATCATAGTGACGAAAATGAACGCAGAAAGTGGGTATTTTTCACCTTGAGGATCGTACGTGGGTTAAAAAATAAGTCAGATTAGTCGAAAGTTCGGTGGCACAGTAAGGAAAAAGATTCTTTTATACGAGATATTTATAATCTCGGTTCCACCAAAATATCATCAATTTTGAAGACATTTTTAAACATAAAAGAAGGAGAGAATCGTTACTAAAAACATACAACTGTATTTTCCAACGCTCAACGAATCAGGAAAAAATATTCTCGTACCAAAAATTAAAGGGGGAGAAAAAATGATTTTACTCGAAAAACTAAACTTTCAGTCCTTATTCGATAAATTCAATGATGAAAAAATGTTCCAGTACCAAAATTTTAAACCATTTTGAAATTTCTATCCCACGGTACAGAATGCTAATTTTCACAGATTCGTTCCTCGTAATGCTTTCTACATAATAGTCAGCGATAGCGCGAATGCAACAAAGTGGCGACACCACGCCGCATTCGAAAACTCGTTTATCACCATTACCACGCACGTGCACGCAGCCTCTCCCGCTCTTCCCGATACCGATCGATTCGCAGCGAGGGAAAAAAAGTGTCCCCAATATCGATCGACACGCGTGTCGCATTACTCAAGAATGCACACGCATAACTTCTCGTAACAGAAAAACCGACAGCCTTAGAATTATGAAAAACTGGATGACTCAGATGGCCTTCTGGTTTCTGCTTCTTTGCATGAAAATCGACCGTAGAACTTCCTTTCTTGTCCGCGAACCGATATTTACTGGTTACCGATACCCGACGGCAGACTGTCGCCGTTACAACAAAAATTACGGTCTGCCCGGCGCGGTACTCCGAAAAACGATTATGCAAATTGTTCATGCTACGTTCATACCAAAAACGATATCTTGTACGATCGCTGATTATCGCTTATTTAAATATCGTGATATTTACGACGCATTCGAATTGCGTTCACTCATTTTTCTTTCATCCTTTTTTCTGTCCCGCTTAAACCATTCTTTGTTCGTCTTTTAACGTTCGTCTTTGTTGCAACGTATGTATAGCTATAAGGTGCACCAAAATGAATCATTTTTTAATCAAATTAAATATTGAAAAGTATTTTCACAGCATGTCTATATTTCCTTCGATGTTTAAATATCGGTTACAAAACAATAAAATTCCTCTTGAAAAACAAACTAATAATATATTTAGCAGATCCTCCGATGAAAATTATGTTTCAATTGACAATGAACATGTTAATTAGTGCTCACTTCGATTTTTAATTTAATTTCGTCTCGTTTAGATTGTCTTATCGTTATGTTGAAAGTGTTCCATAAACATTGTCCAGTTTTATTCCTGGGTGGTGACATACTCGGTTTCTTTGAGGCTCGACGATTTTTAACGACGGTGCAGAAGAAATCGGTGAAAAAAAATTGAAATTCCCAGACAATCACGCCAGGCGCCGAGCAGCGATCGCGTCAACGCGATTCTTTAGACGCTTCGGCATCCTCTGGGTGTCGGCCAAAGAGTCAGTGACAGTCTCTCCGCTCTAGCGATCCCTTGACCTCGTCCTTTCCACGTTCGCGGCGCGATCGAATCGATCCAGATTTTCGTTATGGAGCGTTGGAGTCATCCCCGGTAACCTTTGAGTCGTCTGGGTGGAAGTAACTGGCGATCGTCGGGTCAATTTCGACCCACGCTAAAGTCTTCATCTTCTGTGCTTCTTCTCCAATTTATGGCCGTTGTTGTATCGGTAATTTTATTTTATAAAATGAATCGGGCAGAAAAATTAACAAATTACAAATTGAAGAATTATTTTGAAATTCATCAAAAGGAGAACAAGCTTAATTATTCCTATATTTTTTATTAATTTACATTCTTATATATTTTATTTTCTTTCTTTCCAATTTTTAAGACGTTAAAAATCGCCGCGATTCCACGCCTACGGTCGTGTCGAAATTGACCCACCGGTGAACCCCGGCGCCGATGTTTGTCGTGTAAGGTTTGTCGATGTCGAAAACAGTGTCCTGATAACCGATTGCTCGCAAGGTGGACATTGACGGATGTCATTAGATACCGTGCAGCCATTAATTAATCGTTATCCGTCGGTAATCGGAGCACCGACATATCGGTCTGGTACACGAGCTGGTATCACTCGATCAGTCATACCTGAATCGCACGAGTGTCGTCGATAAATCGGTACGATTGTTGACGATGATTTTTGAACCGGTCGACAAACACCTTGACACATTTCACAGATCTACTTGTTGCCTACCGGTTTATATCTACTTATTTTCCGTGATCGTGCTACTGTTCTGTATCATTTTGTCGTTTATCGAAATACCAGCTATCGATTGGCTACCGGTTGATACGTCAACTATGGGGGCAGTCGATAGGGTAAGTGGATTTAGCTGTTTCTATAGATACCGGGCTATAGTTGGCTCATCTCTTGCCACCAAACAGTAAAAGAGTTTTGCTTACGTTATTATTAGTAGGCCACGGATTTTAAGAATTTCTGACGAAAGTCAGCAATTCAAGGGTGCGTTCTGATCGTCGTGAATGTGGTGGCACACTCGCACAGTCTGTATACGTACACGAGGTTGCAAGGATCCACAAGGCCTCAAATCATTTCTCGATAATGCAACGTTGAGGCTTCTTAGTAGCCTCGCTACTAAATCGCTAGATAAAAGATCAGTCTAGCGCGCAAATCTCCCAAAGTGGCCTACTTTTGAATTTTCGAGGCGTAAATTGCATTGTTCGACGACTTGTAGCCGTCGTAGCTGTATGAAAATGTATTTCTCGACATTCCAACGGCGGATTGATCTTTTATCTACCGATTGTGACTACTAAGAAGTCTCAGAAGTCACAACGATCAGAACACGCCCTTAACCCTTTGCATTCCTATGTGGAGTGTGACTCGACATCAGTTTTCATCTCGGGAGCTCCTTTGTCGAAACTAATAGACAAAATTTTAAAAAATTGTTAAAAATAAGAAGCAGTAAAGTAACTGTCCTTTAAAGTCAGTTCCAACTAAAAACAATTCAGAGATATATTTCAGAAAAATGAAAAATAATTCAGAAAAATAATTCAGCGTGCAAAGGGTTAATGCAGTAGATCAGTGTACCGGTTCCCCTACTATCAACTATTTCATATTGTCTCTACCGTGCTGTGCCTCGCGTGGCCACAGGAGTTTGGAGGGGAGGACCCAGGAGTAGGGAGAGGAGTCGTCTGTGGCTCGCGAGCCGCCAGTTGCTCAGACCTGCGATACACATATTAACCCCTTACCGTATTTTAACGAGTCAGACTCGTGATGAAGATTTTAAACAAAGTCTAACAAATACGAATGTTACGCCTTTCTGTTTGAATGAAATAAGATTTGATTTGTTTGCAATCAATATTTCTGCATTAAAATCCATGTAGCCATACAAAAAATATATTTTTTATACGTTTTAATCACTGTAACCGTAAAAAAAATGGTACGGCGAGGGGTTGAAAGAATTTCAGAACATCAATATCTATCAAGTTCGGCTTATTAAAATTATAACAAATTTTTGCGTCCAATGTTTCATAATCTCAACGATTATAACTAGACTGCGGACTTGATGCATTTACCTGTCGTAAGTTCTGTCGTAAAGGCAAAATGCGAAACTGAGAAAATATTAAGAGAATTTAATATCGACTATTTCGGACTTTTATCGGGATTATTCTAACGAAATTATTTATTTTGCATTAAAGATCCACAGTCTGACAACGTAAAGAATTGTACAGAAGTCAGGTAGAGGGCATCTGCTTTCGTCTAATTTCCTCAAAAAAACCCCCCTATGATATTTATGGCGGATCGTTCGGGGGAGTCGAGAACGCGGAAGAAACGGGACTATCGTTTGTTGTGTTTCCGTGGCGCGAGCGCTTAGTTCATCGCTAAATCGACCGCGGAGGCCGTCGCATCGCGTCGTCGGACGAAAAAGTCGTATCCTTCGGTTTGGACAGTCGATAACCTCCTCGAATCTCTTCTCGAGATTCGACGGTTCGAGTGCGTATGTATTTATAATCGGCCGGCCAGGCCCGCCCGCCCGAAATTTTCATCCCGCGTGAAGAACCTCCCCCGGTAATCCGGAGCGGAGCAGTGCCGGTGATCTTGCAACAACAATCATCCGGGGCTTCTCACCGGTCTCGAGCTTTTACTGGCAATAAACCGAAACTGTGACGCAAATCGAAGATAAATTTAAACGGGCCTATATGACGCGGCCAGAGAATTATTCCCTATTCGAGCTCCATTTCCGATCGAGCCGGCAATATTCTCGCGAACGTACAACGGCCGATCGAACTATTATTTAAACGTTGTGCTCGACCCTCGCACTGTTCTATCGATTTAAACGCGCGCGCGAGACTTCGAGACACAAGCGGTTACATTCTAAAATAACAATCTCATTCCTCGATCGCGACTATATTAAATGATTGCAATCGTTCGTGTTAGAAAATTAAAAAAATTCCGATTAGAAAATTTAAAAACCGGTTAAAATAACAGTTTCATTAATTCTGTAATGATATTTGGTCCCCTCGGGATTTCAAATCCATTTTACCACTTCTTCCCCTCTTCCATTCTCACTATCGCCTAATTTCAGCGGGACCTACTTTTTATTACAGTGAGTTCCAAACCACCGAACAGTTTCATTAATTGACAATTATTAGATGATTGCATATGTTCGCGACTTATTAGAAAATAAAACAAAGGTGGTTACATTCGAATTTCGTTAATCGATCGTAAATGATTATGCATGAACGATAGACGAGCGATAAATCGAAACGGGTCACCAGAAAGGAAAATGAAGGGTTCCGGAAAGAATGAGTTCCCGGATAACGCGGTTCGCATGGCGGAGAGGCAATCGGTGTCGTTCCGTGCGGAAAGCCTAATCGTGTCCGCGACGATGCGACGCATGTAACACACGAGCCGCTTGCATAATTTACAACCGGCGAAGACGCACATGCAGCCGCGCGTGCACGCCACGACACCGCGTGAACGCGATTCGAATCGCTGCGTCCTTATCTCGGCGAGAAGCGATATCGCGTCGGACGCTCGCTCCGCTCTGCTCCGCTCCGCTCCACACCGCTCCGGGTGGCGCTTAGTTCATCGGTGAATTTAGCTCCGCTCTCGTGGCTTTGCTCTCCCGTGCCCGCGCGCGTCGCGAACAATGCGTTGCGCGTCTCGTCTCGTCTCGTCTCGTCGCGTCGCGTCGCAACAAACCATCTCAATTCATCGCCCCGACGAAACTGCACACGATCCTCTATCCCGATGCGAAATTTCTTGCTGAACTAGCACTCGCGTAATATGTACAACGTAAGCTCTGCATACGCGTCAGACAAAACCAACCGCAGCTGTGTGGCACGAAACAAGCTGCGATTGTAGGGGAGGCGAAAATAATCTTGAAACAACCCATTGTTGTGCGATTTTCCGATGCGATAGGAATGCAAGACGATTTGTAACGTTTTTTATTTCCCATCTGAAAGAATAAAATTCACGTGGTACGAAATGAGCTACGAAAGTAATCTTGAAACAACCCCGCGTTGTTAAATCATCCCTTATTCGATTTTACGATGTAACAAGTGTGTAAGACGAGTCAACTTTTTTTTTATTTCTGGACTAAAAGAACTAAATGAAACAACGCGTTCGAAAATAATCATGCAATAATCCCGTGTCACTAATCCCTTATGCGATTTTATAATGTAAGAGGTGTAAGACGGTTTGCATCAACTTTATTATTTCTGGAGTAGAAGTACAAAATAAATTGCATTTGAAATCAATCTTGAAACAACCCCACGTTACTCATTCATCCCTTATTCTATTTTATAATGTAGGAGGGGTATAAGACGATTTGCATCAACTCTATTACTTCTGGACTAGAAGTAGAAAATAAACTGCATTCGAAAACAATCTTGAAGCAATCCCACGTTACTAATTCATCCCTTATTCTATTTTATAATGTAGCAGGGTTTTACGACGGTTTGCATCACCAATTTATCACGACTTATATCTAAAAGAATAAAATTAGCTGCATTCGTGCGATACAGTCCAAGCTACGATTGTAGGAGGACTCAAAAATAATCTTGAAACAGCCCCTCGTTGTACGATTTCGCAATACAACAGGAAAGATGGTTCGCAACATCAACTTTTTTCCCCCAGAATACTAGAGACCGCTTCTGAGGATTGGGTGCTCGATAATCGGTAGCGTGGTCCGTGCGAAGAATGGTTTCCTAAAAGACAAAGAGGTGCCTAAATCATTAAGGTCAAAGAGTCAGCCAAGTCTCGTAATCCACGGCTGACTCACCTCTAAATATCCGAGAGGGAGGAGCCGCAAGCCCGCGGGACTATGTTCCGAGAGGGTAGCCAGCGTTATGCAACCATGATTTTTTGACATACGGCCATCGGTGCACTCGTTCAGGCCAGCGTAAATACGCCGCGGGGTTAATATACACGGTGAGTCACGCTTTCGACGGAGGAAAGCGGCGATCTAGCCGAGCCGCAGACGTTTTGCCAAGAAATCGATTTTAGCACGTCGATGCCCAACGAAAACCTCCCGCGGCGGACGCTTCACCAACAAATCGATTTTGCCGCGTCGATATATCCCCTGAAATCGCGATTTTCTCACAGACGCCCATCAATCTTGCGAACGGAGGAATTCGGATGTTTAATAGTTCAATGTTGCCAATGCGGTTGCTCAATGCAGAATTTTACAAATTTACGACTCGCAGCTGAGGGTACGACTTAACGTTTGATCTACCGACTTCACAAATTCATTAATTAATTAGGGTCTCTTAATCATTTTGTTCGGAGAAAGTGGAATAATTATAACGATGATTTCTAGAAAAAAATTTTTACTTTTACAGACTGATAAGTCTTCGTATGCTGACAGGTAAAATGTTGGCTGCAATCGTCATAATTTCAATCGCGAACCAGTAACTCGGTAAAATAATTTCGCACATTTTTTTAAAGATTACTGTGTTCGTAAGAAGATTTTTAAAATCGTTTTTTATGGGACAGTTGTCGAAGTTTATCAATGAAAATCGTGATTGAAACAGGAACTTGAAGAATTTCGGTTAATTTATTTAAGGCAATAGGGTCTGATAAAATTGGAGCTACAGATACGTATAAGTGACAAGAAATTTCTTCCGAGTCCGAAATGTGTAACACTATGACATTTTTAGAAATAGTACTGCTCTTGGCACAGGTTTTCTCCTAGATAAATTACACAGGATCATTCCCTACTCCGTTCTGTCACGTAAATTACTGGTATCTAAGGTTGTCAGCGTTAAATTGTTTTATTTAACCCTCTATATAACGTTGCGTCTTTATGTTTTCAATCTTATTTGAGCTCGCATTCCGTGGACACTTTAGAAACACTACTATCCGAGACTGCGTAGTAAGACGTTGTTACACAATGAATGTTATCATAGTTTCCAATATTAAGTGGTGATTTCAGAAATTTTAATTAAGTCAAAATATATCCGATCGATTCTACCTTTCGTTACTAGCATCGAATATACTAATATAGAGGAAAGAAATGGTTGAATAACGTCTAGATAACAAATTAGATCACCTTGTGCTTGGTAAGCGATAACAAGATGATTTTATTACGTGTATAAATTAATTTGTGACACCCACAATTAATCAATTCGAAACTCTGTTTCAGATTAAAATTGTTTAGTGGGTTCACGAGTTGTCTGTAAGATGGCGTAAACGTGTAGAAGATGATCAGGATTATTTTTACGAGATTAGCATGTTTGTTCGTTTGTAGAAAATGTTGACAATTATTTTCAACGGTTGAACATGCTCTGGTCGTGTACAAAACGTAATAGGGATTACTTGCAAATGTTGGAACGTGTTTTGGTTGTCAATGATTAAACAACCAGTTTACAAAGACAAGGTCGGAAATGAAGTTCTAGGTTTAATAAATCAGTCTTATCACGATCCCCCAACCGGTTTTATTGTTCCCACCGCGATCCGATCGTGATCGCTCTCGATCCTCGATCGCTAGCGCCTTCTCGCGACGGTAACCGGCGGAACTTTGTTATTTCTGAATGTATTTTCGGCCTCGTCCGTTTGTGAATGAAGCAACGCCGCGATTGGATCATCGGACCGGGGCACTTTTAGCTCGTGGTATTGATAGTGACCGGTTATTTCGATGGTGACAGACTGCGGACACGTGAATCCGTGACGCAGACACCTCGCCAATTTTCCTGACATATTCTTCCCTAGCTTGTCTACCATAAATTAACCCGGACGCAGTACATCGCGGCCCAATTGCTGCGTGATCGTTACAAAATAATTCGATTCCCCAAATATGTACACATACAGTGTGTCTCTAATATCGTAACATTGCAAATCGCATTTGCAAATAAAATATCTCAGATATTATTATTTCTTTCTCTTTTTATTATTATATATATATAATTTAATTAATCGTCGGATTTCATTGTTTGTTAGATTCTGCATACATTTTTTTTAATTTATGAAAGTCTCTAAAAATGAATAATTTAATTAATTCTCAGATTTTACTGTTTTTAAATTATTTCTGTATATTTCATTTTATTTTTAATTTACGAAAGTCTCCAAAAATGAATAATTTAATTAATCCTCAGTTTTTACTGTTTTTAAATTATTTCTGTATATTTCATTTTATTTTTAATTTACGAAAGTCTCCAAAAATGAATAATTTAATTAATCCTCAGTTTTTACTGTTTTTAAATTATTTCTGTATATTGCATTTCATTTTTAATTTATGAAAGTCTCCAAAAATGAATAGTTTAATCGTCGATTATATTGTTGTTAAATGTTACACTGTAACCGTGTTTAAGATCGACGTTCCCAATCATAGATGACGGTGCCTCGCTCCGCGGTGTCCGCAAAGCGAATATATTCGACTTCGGCGAAAGATAGTGGCGGTATTGTGAGCCGCGTTTCCCCAAGCAAATATCGTGGCCGAACATCGTCCGCTTTCATTCAGGCTCCGTAATCGTGTTCATTGTTGCGGGCCCGCGCTATCTGCCGCTTCGTCATTTTATCGTGACTTCCGCTACGTTAACGTTGAATTACGTCCTCGTCGAGCCACCCACGGAAGAGGTCGAACCAGGAGATTCGATCTGCTCGACGATTTTCGATCGTCGTCGAGCGGCACCCTTCTTCCGCACCCTCCGGGCTCATTATTGCCGTGAACAATTGATTCACGGTGTCTGTGATATCACTGGAAAATCTTCCATTCAACAATTACGATCGTGTCTCCATATATGTATATGGAAAATTCGGGACTGAAAAGTTGCTTGTACCGTGCACAGACATTATTCTGTAATCTGTTATTAGTAGCGACGAGCGTAGAGGAGACGTAAAAAAATGACGTAACTGTTTTGTTCTCAAAGATTTCTCGTGAATCTTATACCGCGGCATTCTTCACATTTTTCTGATTAAAATGACCCCTCATGACCCAGTTTAATTGTTTAATTCACTAAATAGTGGAACCTCGATTATCCGAACTCTTCGAATCCCAAGGGAACTCGAGTATTCGGCTAGCAGAAATTGTTGTAATTTAGTAAACAGTATAATAAGTCGAGTTCTATATGTTGAGAATTTAAATATGTATCATCGGTTCGGATAAAATTAAACAAATATGCTCCGAATTTTGCCATGTTCGGGCTCATATTAATCGAAAAAATGTGTCGAATACATACATCGATAAAACTTTCATATAGAAATGATTAGAAACAAAAGAAGTTTTATCTATCTGAAAGTCTAATTAATTATGAATCAGTTTAGCTACCCACACAATGCTCGTCATGTAAATATCCCTGTGAAAAAATGGCTTAAAATCAGACAGCGTCATAGTTAAAAGGTTAATAATATCTTGAAATAGTTCTCGCGTTAACTACCGAATTTGAATACAGTAGTGCTGATAATTCCGAGTTTTACAATTCCAAACAGGTCTTTTACATTTCTCCTCATTAAAACCTCGAACACGTGACTCAAACGACGTCAAAGAAAGCCGATGGAGAAGTAAAATTGATGCGCGTGGCTATTTAAAATCGTAATGCATGGAAAATTAACCAGAGAATCTCCGGCTCCCCTTTGTTCCAGTTTTTCTCATACATAGTTCAGTCGATCTGAATGCGTTCCATAAAAATTCGTGTCACTGCGACGAATAAAGCCCGAACAATTACGTAAATTACCGGTGTGTCGTCAACGTAATCTAAACTTTCCATAAATATCGTGTTCTAAAAATTCAGATAAAGAAATTTTCTTAAGCACGTTGATTATCAGTTGGAACACTGTTATCTGTATACGAAAGACGGAATTATTTGTTTTAATTTGAAAATTTATATTTTTTTTTCTTCCTTGAACGGGGTAATTCTTCAGATCATTTGAAGGAACTTTTTCCTTTGCGAGAATGCTCTCCGCGGCTTGGTTGAAGAGTTATTAACGAAAAACGCGGACCAATCCGAGCGCGGCTACTACAGATGTCTTCCGGCTCGGCCAATGCCAACGCTACGCTCTGTTGTAGCCGCGCTGCGATTGGTCCGTGTTTTTCGTTCGTAACTCGTGAACAACGCTTCGGAGAAGATTTTCGCAAAGGAAAAAGTTACTTCAAATGATCTCAGGAATCATGCCCTAGAAGTACAACATTTTTGGGACACCCTGTATAGTGTACCAAATTTAATTAAGGTCCTGAATGTAAGCTTAAAAAAGTCGGTATTATAGATTTTAATTGTTCAGATTTTTTTGAGGTTGCAAAATATTCAATTGTTCTCTCATCGAATAAATTATATTAGATTTTTATATAATTTTTGAGGTTACTGGAGAGCTAAAGATTGTAGCGCTCACAGTGGCAAAGAAACTCTGGTGGACGATATGGTATCATTGACACGATTACCAAGATTCGTATCATCGATTTAATCGATCGACCAACGGGGTAGTCTGTTTACCGGCACGTTAATTAACGCGATTACTGTAATCGCGGGTTAAATATACTCTGTCTGATGTGTCGGGAAAACATCGGCTCGTTACACCGACACTGTCCGATTTCGAACTGCGACCTTAAACAAACGTATCTTCTCGCCAAATACAGTTTATCAATGGGGGTGAGCTCTATTACGATTTGCACAGCTTTGCAAACGATTTACTCTCGATTCCATTGTGATACAATTTTTTCGTTGTTCGTATTATTTATTTTTTAATCTAATTCTCAATTCAAGAAATTTCATAAATATTATTATAAATCTTACAGAGCTGATTTTCTTTTTTGTGCATGAAGACAAATCCGTAGAAAATCGAGTAGTATGATAAATAAAACCAGTTTAGTAATGAAAAAACATTACTATAATTATTTGAAGAGGACGATTGCATTTTTACCCGTGGTTCCTTTTGTACTTTCTACCCTCGCGACGATCAGAATACGACGCAATAAAACAAAAATGTTTGTCCTTTCGACCTTGAAAGTCAAGGTCAATTTTATGGCACCAAGTATCAATTCCCTCTTTTCTACTCCGAAAAAGAAAAAAATCCGATTAACTTTTAACAAACGGTTCTTCGTGACAGGATGTACACGAGAATTGCTACAGATCGATTCGAAATGGAGAGATCGTTGAATCGAGAAACAGAGATCTTCGCATCGATCTCTCACTTAGGACCGACCACAGTGCTAAAACATAGTCTTCGACTTTTACGAATTCGTTCCCGGGCTAGACAGCCGAGCTAACGAGCACAGTCTCACACTGTTTCCCGATAAATCAGTGCGGCGATCGAGAACGGTTCGATCGCCCGGAGGCAGGAGAACAGGCTCTCGAGTCAGCCGAGGATCGGCTGATTTCGCTAATGCAAACTTCCATGAATTATTATCGCGTGGAGGTCCATGCATATGTATGCCGGCCGGGTGACGTACGATACGTCCTTCCTCTTATCGCGGCAGAAGGACGAGTCCCCTGGTAATAAAATACTCGAGCGGACGCGCGAGCATTCTCCGTTACGATCGATCGGTCGATCGATTCATCGGGTGAATCACCGTCGATAACACGTTATTTTGCGATGCATATGTATGTACATACATATATTGTTTGCGCGTGGCTCGCGATATCGCCGTTCGGGAAATATTGGCTCGTTAAACACGCGGGACGCTCGATTTTCCCGTGTCAATACCGATGGATTACTTTCTCCCGGCTGATGTTTCTGTATCTGCAGATTTATCGGGAATATTTCCGCTCGAGATCGGATCTAGGAAAATTTCCTAGCAAATGTTGCCTAGTGTTCATGGATTTTTTGTACACAAGGTCACTCGACGGTCACATCTGGACCGCGGTTATCATATCTCGATGGTGAAAATATGTGGTCCCATTAAAAAAAAACTCCGATGGCCTTGAAATGTCGAAAAATATGACCTTAAGAAAAATTTTTATACCGATTTGTTCCTTCGCAAAAAATATCTCCTGAAGTAGAATGCAAGGTTTTTAAGCACTGAAGTGCCTGTATTAGTGAATCTGTCGATTTTATGCGAGGATAAATGCCTGTTACGGCAATGCAACAGGGTTAGCATGAAGTGCGAGGGCAGGATGGTTACGACATCGGTTCGCAAAATCGCGAAATGGCCAGTGAAAGAGGCGGTGCCAGGTTCAGAGAAAGAGAGAGAGAGAGAGAGAGGGAGAGAGAGAAATGGAATCGAGGGTAATGAATACGCGGAGCGTTCGCGCGCCGGCCATTGTGGCCGGACACACGATCCCGCTAATTCTCACGATCTCGTTCGCCTCGGACAAAGGAATACAACAACGACACACGGAGCTTTCTGCGCGTGTTGGGAAGCACGTAACACACATGTGTACAGCGACACGGTTCAAACCGCCGCGCCGCGCCGCTGTAATTCATGCAAATTGCGTTACGTCCCAGGTCGAGAGACCTGTGTCCGACGCGCGGCGTCGCGTCGCGTCGCCGCTTCATCGGAGCCTTTCATTCAGCTGCGACGCGCCATTCAGCCGCTTCATTCCTGCCTCTCGCGATTTTCCGCGGAAAACTTTTCATTCCTGCCTGCGCGTGCCACGCTATTTTTGCAATTAACAATTTTACCAATGACGCGTCGACGCGTGACACTTCTGATCTTCAGAAATAAAGAATAGCACTAAATAGAAGACGCTTTATTCGCCGTAATTTTTCGGCACTTCCCCCCTCCGCCATCCGCAAAGAAAGCAAAGTTCGACGCAACAGTAGCTACACATCTCGTTTCAAACATCGCGAGCCCCACATGAAAATTGAATTTCTCCCCTCCGAGGTAGCGGGGCAAACAAATCCATCAGGTCCCGTCGAAACATCAGACAAGCCGTCAAAAGGTTCGAGGCTCGACGCTGACAAAAGCCGAGAGGGACAGTCGAGCAGTCACCAGGGCTGGTTGAATCATCCTATAGATGACGAGCTCGCGAAAAAAGAGGATAGAAAAGAAGAAATGAAAGGAGGGAACGTGCGTACGAACGTACGAAGGGCGGGCCGCCGCTTATTACCTCGATCGGGGCCCGGTGGGATTGTGACCCCCTTCGGTCGGGCTGCGGGCCAAATTGAAAATCGGAAAAGCGTGGAAGCGTGAAGGCCTGCGCAGGCTTAATGAATTAGTCATCGCTTTTTGAGGACGCTGCTGCGATCAACCGGGGGATTCGTGGGGGCCCGGAGGGGGTGGCGTACTTCTGTTTCCCATCAGAGTCGCCGCTGTTTGATTCTGCGGTGGTTTTTGGTTCTGAGATCCTGTGAGCGTTTGTTGTTACCTCTGTTCAATAAAATAAACTGAAGTGAAGATTTTAACAAAAGTGAAGAACGACCTGTTCTAGTACCTTGCGATTTGTGAAATAAATAATATCGATTGTATTGCTCCTTGAATAATCAATTTTTAAAAAGCCCTAGTTTTCTATTAAATCTAGAAGATCGGAAAAAGATATGAAAAAATATTAGGTTAGCCAAAAAATCCTTTCCATTTTTCAAGAGCTACCCCTCGAGAAGGATCAAATAAACTTATTGTTTAGCCCAATTACCCTAATTACAAAGCCCTAATCTAATAACAAACCATATGAATTGTTTCGCAAACGCAATAAATTAAAAAAAAAAATGCATAAATTATGATTCGATTGGACCCAGGCTCCAGCAAGCTGCCAGTTTTCAGGAACGTCCATCTCTCCCAACGGTTAATGAATTAGTCATCGCTTTTTGAGGACTCGGTGGCGTTAGAGTGGGGTGTAGGCAAGGGAGTGGCGAGCCAGAATGGCTATATTTTGCTTTTGTGCCGGTTTCCTCGATGGCTCGCAGCATCCCGAGAGTGTCGGGGGGTTGATCCGCCCCTCGGATCGAGGGAGAAACACCGGCCGCGTCATAGAACGCATCTGGATCAGCTGTCGATGACGATTATTATATATGAGTCACCCGCTAGAAGCTCGGTTTAAAGTGTATCAATGACTAACATGCCCGGCGCACATAGCCCCCCCCCCCCCTCCTAGTTTTTTCCAATGCGCGCCCCACGAACGGCGTTCCCTTTGATTCTCCTGGCACCTTCTCAACCCCCTCCCTTATTTCCTCCTCTTTTCAAACTACCCTTGCCCCCTCTCCGGCATCCTGGCGAGCTGTCCCTAATTCGTAGGCTTATTCATCGAATGCGTATGACGTGTACGCTTTGTTTCTCCTCTCTTAACCGCCACGACCACCGTCATAGACATCACCACCCCTTTAGCCCCCACCTCGCTACGAAAATCTCGTACGAGAGGCTGGGGGACAGGGATTTGGACTCGCTTGACTCAGTTTTTCGTGTTGCGTCATTGCCTAACCAGATATCCTGCTTCTGGCGCCCCTTCTGGGGGCCATCTTTGATGTTGAAAGGATTTTCATATTTTCCCCTTGTTGGAAATGTCTTTATACGTGATTTAATGGAGACGCTATTTAATGAACTACACTTTACACTGTATACAATACTTTATTACTGTTGGGATGACGAGGTTAGGAGATTAAATGGAGTTTATTTAAACTCCACCGCACATAGAGTAACTGTAGTCAAGTTGTGAATTAATATTGTTAGCACATAACACAATGTGGAACTTTATTTAAACGATTAACAAAAAGGTAAAATATGTATAGAAGCTGCGACTTGCTCGGTAGGCTAGCTTGGACGGACTGACTCGCCTTCCTTCTTAGGCCCTTTAGCCTGTAGAAATGGCGACGCTGCAAAAGGCAATAAATGGCAGGTCGAAAAGACTTTCCTCCTTCGAGTGTCTTGTATTTAGTGAACTGTACAATGTATCGATGTGCTAACTCCTTTTACCGAACTGACGACGGTCTCCACTATATGCCCTCGCCTGGGCCCTTCCATCCCTGAGTAAAACCGCCCCTTACGCTTTATACCTAAGACTCTACGGTATCGTTGTATTCCAACACCCCTGAAACCAAGTCGGTAAATGGTTCTTCAAGTTTGGCATTTTAATAACATTCAATTGTCCAACTTTCCTAGTCACCCTTGAATCGCGTCTGCTTGAGAAGGATTTTCATATTTTTTCTCTAACAACGAAATAATCGAGGACAAAAATTGTGCAACTAAAGTGAAATATTATTTGCCAGTCATGGATAGGAAGTGTTACGTTTCGTATGAATTTATTAGGCAGAATCAATATGTAGGAAATTTTTATAGGGTCCTAAGACTCCCCAATGTCCCATTGAAGGGCTACAACATGAAGCCACGGTGTTAATAGCTATTCATCTCAATTTGCTTGGCGTCTAGATGTTCATAGACAGCAGAACTGCATCATAATTTCCAATTAACTCGGTACCTCTAAAATTTCTCAAAGTAATGGTCTTCCTGAAGAGCCAACCCTCGAGACTCACCCCTCAAAAGCATATCAACCGTCGACGGTGTTCTAAAATTGTCTGTTACGCTCTCGACCCTAATCCATCCCTCGTTCTCTCACCTTAATTTACCCCATGGTGTTCAATTTGCGCAGTGGTAAAATATCGATATGCCAGAACGACAAACGATTGAACGTCTGGACTGTTGAAAATCAAAAAGTGGAATGAGACACGTGAATATAATATTTTTATAAAAAAAAAATCTTTCTCAGAAACGTTGATTAAAACGAGAGCACGCTGTTCACCCAACGAAAAGTGTGTCAACCATCCCCCGGGGGAGCGAAACCCACCCTCCACCACCCCCACCCCCCCACTCGATTATCCACGAACGGTCGGTCTGAAGCTAATAGCACACGTTCCACGAACACTGGTAAATATGAACTGCGCACAGGACGAGTGTCCTGACGCGCAATTCACGCTCGAATCGAGCCGGGAGCCCGGTTGTCAGCCGCATATGTTCATCGGATGATGCATGGCCTCTCTCCGGTGCACCCGTCTCCCTCTAATACCCTAACGACTCTCTTCAGCATTTGCGACGTCCGGTTGGATAATCTTGAAGAATCTTCATCCGCGAGGACGTTCCAAGTTTTTCTCTTCTTTTTGGCGGATTCTCGCTTGATTCTAGACGGACCCTAATCCTGGACATTCTAGACAGACGATTTATCGATAGCGAAGCATCGCTCTTGTCAGGGTAGGTGTTCGATCTCGAGGGAAGAAGATTTGTGAGTGGAGGGGATTAGAAGTTGTTCTGCAAAATATAAAAATCTGGAGAAACGAGGATCTTCTACAATCCTTCGTCAATAATTTTAATCAACGTTGCTGGTGTGGTGACTTGGGGAAGCGAGAGGATTAGAGATTTTTCTACAAATCAATTTTAACGACGTTTAGGAGGCCGTTTATTATTCTTTCACTCAGCTTTTACTTAGACTTTCGCAACGCCGGGCAGGGGACTGTTTTCCTTCAGTTTCCGGGAAGAAATTTAGCAGCCTTGGAACCAATTAACAGGCGCCGCGCCGCGTCGGCGAGATCCGTAGATAGAAATTCTAGTTACCGGTGACTCGGTTTCGTTGTTCTGTTGCAGTTCCGCGAAATCTCGGGTGAAATACCGCTCGGTGACGCATAACCCCTTCGCCATTCATCCTTCACAGAACTCGTTATCTCGATCTGTCGATAAACACCCGCAACAAGGTACCAGAGCCAAGTACTTAGCCGCCAAGTACGAACACGGTGTCCATATTTTTTCTTTTTCTTCGGCGGAAGGATCGGCAAAAGAATTCTACATCAAAGAGAGAAAGAAAGGCGGGTTCCAATCGTGAAAAGTGTCCCGCCCTTCAATCTATCTCGCTCCCCTAATTACCGACTAAGGATGTCCGTCGTGATCCCTTGGTACTCGGCCGTACACGGTTGTCCTTCGTTTACGGTGGCTGCTCGGTTCGAGGCTTTATCGTGCCACGAAATCTTCAACATCCTCCTTGCAGCCGGGTTTCGAAAGCCTTGGCTTTATTCATCGTTGCGGATTTCAACCTGGCATCCTTCTGCATCATGTTCCAGCGGCGCTCAGCCTTGTCGATGATTGCAGAATTGTTCGCGGCGTTCGATTCGCCGGAGAGAAATCTGCGGCGCTGTAAGATTGTCTGCAATTCCTCGCGTAATCCATGCCAATTGTCTGCTTAAATTCTGGCGGAAGTCTTTCGGCAAAGCTGCAATTTCCTACGTTAACCCTTTGCCTTACTATTTCTTTTACGGTTACAGTGATTAAAACGTCTTCATCCCTAAAAATATCATAGAAAAGAACTGAAAAAATATATTTTTTGTATCGCTACATGGATTTTAATGGTGAAATATTGATTGCAAGCAGACTTTGTTTAAAATCTTCATCACGAATCTGACTCGTGAAACTATGGCAAAGGGTTAATCGGGTACCGTGGAAATTAGGTGGAAATTCGTTTCTGACTATTCGGGAGACTTTCAGATTCGTGGCTAAAATTAAATATTTCTGTTCCAGAAAATTTTCAGCCTTTGTTGTGAAATTGTGTAAAAGGGGGGTGGCTAATGACATTAAGCTTAAGGATTATACACGGTGTCCCAAAATTCCTTCAACTCCCGGAAATGAGGGGTTCCTGAGGCGATTTGAATTTATTAACGAAAAACACGGACCAATCAGAGCGCAGCCATAGTGAACGCATTCCGGCTCGACGACAGGTCCCGCTGAGCGTCGCGTTACCATTGGACGAGCCAGAGTCCGTCCGCTGTAGCCGCGCTCTGATTGGTCCGTGTTTTTTGTTAATAACTTCCAAACGAAGCCGCGGCGGCCATTCTTGCAAAGGAAAATATTGCTTCAAATCACCTCGGGAACCTCCCATTTCCGGGACTTGAAGGAATTTCGGGACAGCCAGTATATTGTACAAGCATAAAGAAAGAATTAAAGAATCGAGAACTCATTATATTAAATGTTATCGATAATATCGAGTGGAAATAGGGGATGGTGCAGTTCCTCTAGTAAGTTGTTCATCCTAATTAGTTTCTTTGGAACCAATCTCCTTATTGCGTGCAATTAAGAATTTCATTGAAATCGATCAATTGTAGAATGTGCAAAGTGAACATTTCGGGTATCGATTGTTGATGCAAAGTAGATATTTATATGTATAATTTCAATATGTTCAAAATAATACGACGATACCGTTTAATTCTGTATATTGTTTTAAATTGTACCCATTCACTTTCTTTTTTATGTCGAACCATTGTCTCTCCACATTAATTATTTTTCCTCGAATCCATTGTATGACGTATCATAAAATCTGTCCAATCTAATACATCGATTAAGAAAACAACGTCCAGTGCGACGCAATTTCCTCGTCGAGTGGCTCGCTTCTGTCCGTTCAGACAGAGACTGATGTCGAGTATTTTTTTCTACCGGTCATCAATTATCGAAGAGTGTAACCGGTCGCCGAATGTCCACGCCGGCCATCGTGAGAACCGGGTAACGAGAAAAGCAGAAGCTCCCCAGTGACGCATCATTCGGTAATCCGTGGCGTGTCGGTGATGCGAACGCGTGGCGCCGGTGAATTGTTTTCTGGCTGGCGTCTCTCTTTCTCGTCTCCTCGATCGTTCTCGAACTCGAACAGACTCGAGGATGACGCGCGTGCCTGCGCTTCGCTTCGTGCGTCGCGTTCTTTTCGCGTTAATGCACATCGGGACTCGAGCCGTCCGGCTCGGTTTCTCGGGCCCGTCCAGGAATCTTTACGCTCGATCAATTTCTCACGATACATCTGACCGGGGCCGGTCACAGATACTCGCCTTTCGTTCGTTTATAACGAAAATGAGTACTCTGCCAAAATGCGAAATGTATTCGAAAAAGCGATTAGATAAAATCTTCAGTCTACAATCAAACTTCTCGTTGCCATCGAACAATGTCTTCAAAATTAATTCTTTAGATAAAAATCCCCCAAAAAAATGATTAGATAAAATTGTCGGTACACGATCAAAAACTGCATTGCCACCGAAACATTTAAAAATTAACGTGACCACTGGAGAAAGTTTTAAAAATATTCTATTGAGCCATAACAATCCCGAAAGAAACGATTAGGTAAAAAATTTCTGTAAAAATATATTTTTTCGAGTTGTAAAGAAAATTGTTAGACTACATTGCTAAACACGACCCGTTACTGTACAATAAAAATTGTCATTGTCAGTGTGAAATTTCTTAAAAATTTTCACTCTAATAACAACTCTAGAGGAAATGATTAACATTGCCAAAGAAGAAACTCGTCGCTGTACAATTAAAATGGTTATTACCAGTGAAAAATGTCTGAAAATTCTCTGTTCGAACAGCACTCCCAAATTGCACGATTGAATTGCATCGTGCCAAGGAGATCGCTTCAGTTGCTGAAGAATTAATTAAGACATCCACATTGATAGGCAACGTGTTAATTGCGGAGATACCGGCCAGCACCGATGACCTTCCCCTGCGAGCAGCAAGCCGGTGGAGAGTTGCATTTCGCTCTCGGTCCCGTTTCCTTCGGCTCGATATCCGAGCAAAATATAGCGGAGTGTGACGCATCGTTCGATTATTTGTGCGTGATGCGATACGCAATTGCGCGTCGTGTGCGCCCGTTCCCGTTGTTTCCCTCGCGGTGCCATTAGAAGAATGGCAATTCTGTTCCCCCGGAACGCGCGAGAAACACGAACGGAAAAAGCCGGCTTTCGTTCATCTCTCTCCCCCTGTCGTTGGTTGTTCGCCTTTTTTCTTCCTGCTGCCCTTTCACTCGACACCGAGCCATTTTCAGGCTCCCGACTATTCCGCTGCGGAATTTCCGCTTCCGCGTCCTTCGCATAGCGTCCGTAACCATGGAACAATCTTAATTAATTGTAGACATTTCTTGTTGGACTGTACAAAGATTTTTAGAATAACTGTTAACATCAACGAATCTCGGAATGCTCGATCTTGACAAGTTACGCGACTGCGATGTTCTCATTACCACAAATTGCTCGCAGCATAATTTGGGTCCGTTCTACCTGACCGACGTGAACGCTGTCGGTAACGTAGAACAGGCCCCTTCTAAAGTTATAAAATAATTTACTCCCAATTACCACTCACCCTCGCGAGTTACGCCGAGGATCGATCGATGGATCGAGGCACCGTAGGATCAAGTGGATCATTGTCGATCATAGAGCATTGTCGAAACGAGACGAGACGAGACGTGACGAGGCTGGGTGAGTCAGAGAGAAAGTAAGCGTCGAGGCAGCTTCGCGATTCGATGGCTTGACGGGGGCCCTGGTCGCCAGTGGCACGACAGGGAACCAAGGAACAGGGCACGGATTAGAAAACGCGATTCCACGGGGGCATCGTCCCCGTCGTCGCATTTCGCATTGTTCCGCGGGTTTTGCGCCGCGCGCCGCGGAGAAAACCTTGTTGCAGACCGGGCAGCATCGTTCCGAACCGAGGCAATAATTGCCCGTGACTCATCCGCGGGGTGCTGCGAGGATATCGCTGCCTCCGGGGGCCAGAAATTTTCTATCCGGTCCCTGGATGCTCATACTTCCTCGATGCAATCTTATCTAGAAGCTACAGAGTCATTCTGAGCCTGGGCTCGCCGAAGAGGACATTTCTAGAGGACGTTTTCGAACAGTTTGCGTGAAGCTTTAAAATGGTCTCATTGATTATTTCTAAAAAAATATCACTCTCATCTCATCTACAATTTTAGTCCATTTCCATCAATAGTTTATTATAACCTTCTCTCCTACTAGTTCTTGTCTGAAGCTTTAAAATTGCCCTCTTCATTGTGTCGAAAATCAAAAGTGGCCCTTTTATCGCACCCACAATTTTAGTACGTTTATATCGTCCATCTACGATCCTCTTTTGCAATGATCCTTGTCTGAATCTTCAAATGGTCCCATCAATAATTTCTAAAAAAAATTTCACTCTCATCCCACCAACAATTTTAGTCCATTTCCATCAATAGTTTATTATTAACTCTCCTATTAGTCCTTGTCTGAAGCTTTAAAATGGCCCTGTCAATTACGTTGATGATCATTATACTATTTGTCCGAAACGGTCCCACGACTCTATCAGCCGAACGATCTCGTTCACCGACCATCTCTCGCGATCCATCGATGCGACCAGAACACAGTGCATGTCTCTTTCGTTCTTTTTACCGAATCGATGTCTGGTGAAAGTAGAGGAATTAGAGCGGAACGGAAATGTTTCTGTCGCGGAGAAGCGGTGCCATTCCGGCGCACCTGGTTCGATCGACCTGTTCCGCCGAGAAATTGCAGGAGAGAGACCCGGCCTCTCGAGGTATTCCCACAACGCGGACAGTTCGGGACAACAAGGACAGGAGCAGCTGTGGCGGGACAAGGAGGGACATAAACGCTTTCCAAATCCCAGTCAGAAGTCCTCGGTCTCGATGTCGTCGTAAATATTCCTGTCAGTGGCGCGTGTCGGCTTCGCTTTTCCGTCCCCGCGTTCGCACTTGCGGCTTCGGTGGCGATCGATGACACGTGTCCGCGATCCTGCCGTTTAAATGATCCCGTCATCGGCGAAACGCTCGGACATGCTCCTCTCGTGCCGAACATTAACCCCTTAATGCGTCGTTATCCTTAATCGGCGTCCCGCAGCTCCGTGCAATTTTTAAACCTGTCCCTTCTCGATTCTGGAGAGGAGTAGCGACATTTGTTGATCCCGCGTCGACAAGAAAAAACTGTATGTAATGTTTAACACTGAACCCACCACTGCCGGTCAAATGACCGGTTTTATATTTTTCATTCTACAATTATTAATATTATAAAATTACTCAAATAGAAATTGAGTAGATAAATTCTTTTATCCAAACACATATTGATATAAAAATTGGACAAAATCTAAATAAATACATAGAGTTTTAATAAGCTAAAAACTCTATTTTCCATAACCTTGTAATTTTTATAAGCCAAAACATTTTAATCGTTTTTAGTGCTCGGTAGGTTTAGTCTTAAATATTTTTTTTAATGAAAAATCATAGGCGTTCTTAAACTATGTTCTGTGTTCTTCGAAACACTGTCTAAAAGGAGTAAAATTTTTAAAGACGTTGTGTAACAAAATTGGCTACTTGCAAAATTTTTAGTTTTCTAATTTCCGTTCAGCTATCTCGATCAGCAACAATACGAAGGAACTAAGTCTTACAGTCGAAGGAACGCGATCGTCGGCTCGACTTGGCTATGGCGGAAGCCGTACAGGCACCGTTTCGCTTCTAAATCGGTTTCCGTCGGTGGTCGAAGCTCGAAAATCTAAACCGGCCGGGAATAAACGAGGCACATTTTTCAGAAGGTGTCCGAGCGGGTCGGACTTCGTGCCAGATTCGTCAGCGAGGCCCGATTTAGCCGGCTGCGCGGCCGAGAACATTAATGAGCAGTGAGGTCATCGCCTCGCTGCCAAATAAAAGCGGAGACACCGTTCCCCGAGACAGCTCGACCTTCCCTTCGGGATCCGTCGTGTCGTGTCAGTCGTTTCCGTGGATCAAACGAGCCCGGAGGACGGAACGTGCGGGATCTTCGCACGGTTCTCGCCACCGACGACATTGTATTCGATTTTGGACCCTCCAGAAGCATCTGGGAAAATAGAAACTGCGAAACCTGCTTTTTAAAATCATAAAATGAAAATATCTTGTTTCTCGTCAATGGAACCTTTACCATCGCGTTCGTCTTGTTTTTCTGATGAAAATGACACCAAACACGATACAATTACGATCATAATTACTTGTGTAATGAGCAATTCACATTTACGGTAGACGTGCGCGAATTCTTGATCTCGCTTGTTACGGAAGTAATTTTGATCGTAATCGTTATCGCGTGTGGTGTCATTTTAATTGGAAAAACGAGTCGAATACGATGATAAAAGTTTGATAATGATCAAACATCGACCACAAGGTAACAAGTGTTTACATGTTTTGAAACGGCCTGTACCATTGAACTCGATCCCATCCCTAGTTACCGCACCGATCCGATCCGATCCAAGAGTAGATGATCGAGGGAGCAGAGGTAGAAGGGGACTCTGGGTAGTCAGCAGGGCAAAAAGAAGCGTGGCGAACACACCACACACGCGTCCTCATCGTTCGTCCTTCGTCTCCCATTCGGCCACTTTGGGAACGGGGAGTGAATCATCGGCTGGGATCAGGCGGATGAAAGGAGCCGTCTTTGAAACGCTCGTCAGCTGGTGCACGGGGTCGACGAACGCTGTTTCAGAACGAGACAGGAGTCTCTTCATCATCCGCGAACACCTTTGTCTCTCCATTTACCAGGACCGGGATATTTTTGGAAAAACTGGACCTCGGTTTCTGGGAAATCTACCCTGCTGCGAGAAAAATATTCAAGACCATTGCCGATATACCTTCCAGCTCCTAACTTTGCTAGCTCTCTGGTCTAGCAGACCAGCTTGACGACTTCTAACGTCCTGGACACTTCAAGGCCCCGTCACAGTATTTGAATTTCACACATCGAGATCGCTCAGAAGTCATTAAACGTTTTTAGAACGAGGTAATTGTGGGAGGACACTGATCGAGAACTCTCCAGTCGGGTAAATATAGAATCCCCAAGGCGTGATCGAGAGGTCCGGATTTTTAGAAGCGAATTGATTTAGTACACCGAAGCCAGACCCCTCAGGAATAGATGCTCGAAGATTTTAAAAATATTATTTATCGAAAATCTATTTTGGAGAGGCAGACGAGCTTCGGGGACTGTAGACTTTCGGCAAAACAAATTCGTTTGGAGTCGTAGATTGTTTATGTTGTTTGAAAAAAATTGCCAAAATTATGTGGGCATTACAGGAAAATTTAGAAAGCGTAAAATCTATTTCGAAGAAGCCGGGACCATCGAATTCGTTTCACGTAGTACGAGATTATTTGTGCAGTGTTTGAACAAATATTGTGCACTGTCCGAAATTACGTAGACATAGAAAAATAATTGAAGAAGCGTGGCAAATCGTAGCAACGATTTTTCAAACGAGGAGAATGACGATGGAGGTGGCCAACAAAAAATGTCTACGATCTCTAAAAAATTGTCTCGGCCCAACTTCTCGAGAATAAATTCTCGGGAATCTGAAAAATATGACTTATCTGAAATCTATTTTCAGGAAGCGTAGAACAGAGTGTTAGCGAAACAAATTCGTTTGAAGTGGCGCGAGATTATTTATATTTTAATAGAGCGCGTTGAACGTGCAGGGGATTATGACGAGCATGAGTGTTCCCGTCTAGGCGAACGGATTTAGAAATGTCGATCTATGAGTCAACCGAGCGGCGATTGTTATGCGATCGGAGGCCGCTTTGTCATCGCGATGTTGACGATTTTGGAAAGATGATATCACGGCAGAAACAATTTTTCTCGCGCCGCGAACCGCCGAGTCTTTTCAGCAACAGAGAGAGAGAGAGAGAATGAAAGAGAGAGAGAGAGAGAGAGAGAGAGAGAGAGAGAGAGCGAGAGGGAGAGAGAGGGAGAGAGAGCATGAACGTCGTCCTCTGTGTCAATAAATGAGTACGACCGCCGCCGTGACTCACCGCACCGCGTCCACTTCGTTCTTTCTTCGTGAAGTCACTCGGCTTGCAAACAATTTCACTGGATCGTGAACCGTGAACAATGAGCGGCCGCGACTTCGGCCGGCCGATAAACAATGCCGCGATCCTTTATAGTCTTTTAACAATCGACAATCGCTAGATCGTATACGTCCCGGCGAAGATACGATCGTCGGGGATCGAATTAAACTGCGGTCGATGATATATTAACACTTTATCCTATCGGCGCCGTTGTCTGCTCGGAGACTTTTATACATACACCAATGACTCATATTGATTCTTAATTTTCCAGCTTATTAATGGATTACGCGATCGACGTTTCGATTGTTCGTCGGTAACAACCGTTATTTAACCCGGTCACTCCTGAATTACCACCCAGGGATATTCTATTGAATTCATGTAACTTGGATTAATGTAGAAATTGAGAGTGGAAAATTGATATTTATCATAGTGACTCGAATGTAATAGGGGAGCGTAATGTAAATGAATTTCTCCGCTGAGAAAATAAATGGGAGCTACAATTGATAGGAGGTTACGTTAATATTAGGCAAATATTTTAACCTAACATTTACGCGGATATAACAATAGAAGCGATTGAGAATTTTTTTACCATTAAATTGTTAATTTGAAAGTATGTACGTTCCGATTGTTATTAGGCGAATAAGCAGAGTTCAAGAAAAGTATGATTATCCTTGGGGAAGATTAGCTGCAAAATGTATACCTATGATCGAGAGTACTCGTGCGAGGAATTCGGTGGCTCAGCGGATAGAGTCATCGACTTCTACCGGGGGGGACCGGTGTTCGATTCCCGATGAATCGATGTTTATTATATCTATTTGCAATGGTTTTTTTCTTCGGGCTTTTCAGTGAAATCAGTGCCCTTCCTTGACCTAATCAACTTCTCCAAGTGGCGTGAAAAAGGAACTTCGAAAAAAATAAAAGATCGTATTATAAAACATCTACGAATAAAAAACGAAATGTTGTTGACTCCCTTAATCAATCTACAAGATATATCCTCCCCCCTAGAACTTCTGACGTAATAGTGTGTTGTAGGACTCTTTATGAGTAGATAAAAAAGAGCCGAGTCTTCTATAATACTATAAAAAGCGGGGGGGGGGGGGGGGTTGTACGGATGATTCATTCAATCTCATTTAGATAACCAAAAACTGGGACACGAAAAAAAAATATGTGAATAAAATTTTCAATCAAATCCTATAAACAGAATAGGGATATTCTACGACTATTACAAGAACTGTGATCTCTTTCTACTGCAAAGGTCATATTCGCTCAAACCTAATTGGAAAAATTAAAAAATAAAGCAGACAAACTCTTCTCAATCAAATCTAGAAAATATATATTCCTAAAACCCCCTAACACAACAGAAGATTCTCCAACTAGATAAACAGCACTGATTCCAAGCTACATAAAAAAAGACATTCTGACAGATTCCCCTTAATCTATTCAGAGAATTCAAACTCTCGGGCTCGTAAAAAAAAGAAAGAGGGAATCCTTGCCCAGGAAAAACACAATAAAATCCCGAAATAAAAGGAAAGATCTAGCACAAAGGAATCGCAGGTTCTGCCCCACCGTTGTCACAATCAAAGGACGACTGGATTGAGATCACAAACCTTTCAGGAAAGCCGGTTTCCGATTGTGTTCAGGTGCGAAGTGACGACGACAGGTAGCTACAGAGAGCCAAGTGCTGCTTACGTTTAGGAAGACCGGATTGATCGGAAAGTCAGGGGAAAAGAGAGAGAGAGAGAGAGAGAGAAAGAGAGGGAATACGTTGTTCGACAATGAACGAGCCCGAGATGCCGTTGGAATGCCGTTCATTGGCAGACCTGCACGAGAAACGACGAAGAGGACTTAGAGAGGAGGGAGACAAGGGAAGGGGCCGGTCACAATGCGGGTTGCTTTCCTCGGGTGGCCTTCACACCTTCACCTCGTCTCACCTCTCGCTCGACCACGCCACTTGTCCGATTTCCACATCGTAACACATTACCTGTGTGTCTAACAGGACTCTATTAGCAACCTCTCAGAAACCTGGATTTCTACTTCACCGAATACAAAACCGCTTGCTGACCCACAGCCGAGCAAATTCCTCAGGAAAACGGAAAGAAAAAACTCTTCCTGAAAAATACGATCGGATGATCGTTATTCGAACTCGACGAAAGAACGATGGTGATTACATCGAATTTTGTCTGGGCCAATAACGATCGAGTTAAAAAATCAAGAGAAACAAACGTTAAACTCGCGTGAGAAAAAAAGGCACGAGGAGACAGAATGAAAAGGGGCGGGTTCTCCGAACGGAGCGCGAAGGTTCTGTTGATCCACGATAGATCCAATTAGCAAGCCATCGCGCCAGATACTCCAGTTGTTCGATCACGAGGTTACACCAATCTTGAACCGGGCAGATTAGCGGCAAGATGCAAATCCCGTGGGCGTGTGCAGTTATCGTAATTAACCGCGAACCCCGGCCACGGACGGCAATGCGTTTATTTACGCGCTAAACGGTTTATCGTTTCGCACAATGCGTCGTAAAGTGGCGTGACTAAGTACGAGATCTACGGCGATCGCCGCGCCTCTAGAAAACTGTGATCGATGAAATTTAAGGCTCTTTCTTCGGCTTTGGCTTCGGCTCCGTAACCACAGGGCTCGCCGCTAAATTATTTGCTGGCCGTGAAATCGAAACTGGCGTTCAATTTCGCGAACGCATCCGACTTGTTTACGACTCGATGTGTTTCCGCCAGCATTGGTTGAAAATGCTTCGCCTAAATCATGACCGTTGATTAAAGTATTACAAAAATTGAAGACATTTAAAAAAAACTATTGATAAAATAACGAAAACGATGAATACTCTTGTTAATATAAAATAATGCGTCCATAATTATGCAAATATTGCAAAAAAACTTAAGCACCCTGGTAAAGCATAAAAAATATTTAAATTAAAACAATTTAAAAACAATTAATTTAAAACAATACAGCCTGTATATTATAAAAGAATTTAAGAGGCATGACGAAGCATTGAACAAATTTTTTTTCAAATCGCTATCATATGTTCAACAACATATTAATTTTTATGGGTCTGTTCTTCGTGTACAGTGATTTTGCTCATCATATTTGTCTTCGTCGTTGAAGAGGAGAATTTTTCCTCGATATGAATATTTTTTTAAATTTTAATGGCGGAGGCTTGTTCGAACACTATCAGCCAGAGGTGTGCGGCCATTCTCAGAGAGAATGGATCATAAAACAGCATAAAAATCGATCTTCGTAGCCGCTCGCCGATACGATCCATTCACGAAAGCATAAATAGAGGACGGAAGAGCGTTTAGGCCGAGTTTCACGATTTTGCAAAGATCAAAGTGCACGTTTGTCTATTCCTTTCACCTATTCGTAGCTCGTGCAATCTTGTCGTCGTCGTCGTCGTGCCGTGATGCAATTCTTTTGATTTTCCTCGTTGAACCTCGACCCACTGGATGCAAACATGTTCATAATTGCTAAACATATTTATTGGCTCAATTGTGGAGATCGATTTCCATTGAAATCGTTTCCTGTTCTCTCGATAATTATAAAACGAAAAACCTGAAATGTCTTACTGCGCGCCCAATTGTAATTCCGGTATTAATTTGCATTGTAACCAGCTCGTTGAGTCATCTGCGATTATGGTAATACCGGGGACGACTGGGAGAGGCTTCGGGAAACTCGATCCCCGATTTTCCAAATTTTATTAACCGAGAATATTTTCCACGAAAAAACAAGATTAATAGATGCTTAAATAACTGGAAAAAAGGATAATGCAGATGTTTTAGCATATTATTTATTCTCACTGAATTAAAAATAATTCTTATCAGCCCGATTACTCTTATTGCTTAACACTAACTGTACCGAAAATGTAACTGGCGTACCCTGTTTTAGAAAAATTACAAGACTGAATTTACTTAGATTTTTCCCAATTTTCATAACAATATATATTATATTTAAATGAAGAAATTTAATCATTCGACCGATTTCATATTTTTTTTTTATAATTGTTGAAATTCCAAAAACAAAAAATGTGAAACCGATCAAATGACCGGTCATGGTACGATTAGCGTTAACAATTGATTATTTCGTTCGTACAATACGTCTCGCAAAAATTTCAAAAATTGATTAATTTCTAAAAGTATTTTTCGCATCGACAGACACTAAGTCATACATTATTAACCTCAGAAATTGGATGAACTCGCGATGTCCGCTAAAATCGTCATTCGTTCTCGATGAACAAAATCGCCTGGAGTACCTCGGTGTGCAGTATCGGCCCGCGAGATCGAATTAAATCGTATCGCGCGTTATTCCGGAGTCTGATCACGATGTTACAGGGATAAACGAGGAATCCGGACGTCGTTAAACGAGTTATCGGTCCGATCGAGCCCGTGCCGCGGTCTGTCTGTCTATCCATGAAGAGAAATAACGCGATCGTTAACGAGGAATAGCTCGCGGAGCTACGAGGCGGGCAATAAAGCGACGCCCAAAGTGAGAACCGAACGTAATTTACGCGCGATGGTTAAGTAACCTGCTCCGACCTCGTGGGACCTGATTGCCTGAACGAGAGCCAATGATCGCTGGGAATCTGTTCTGTCGTAAAACCTCTGCCCACAATCCCGCGCCAGGAATCTCGAGAAAAAACCGTGTCGATGCTTTCGAATTAACGTAGAACACGAGCTGACGACGCTCTTCGACGTATACTTTATAGGCTGTCAAAATAACTGAGTTACGGAGCTCTAAATCAATTGCTGTTAAGAGACAGGACATTAATGGATAAAATCGAACAAGACATTGGAACGTGTAGGAAAAAACATACGTAGCGAAAACCGCTATCTTCTACTTCGCAACGGAGTCGCCAGATTAGGGGAATTGGGGGGAGAAGGTACCCTCTCTCTGCCGGTACCGCCTTAGTCACGTGACGTGGTGACGCATGCACGATGGAGGCGGATCGCGTCACGTGACCGGCCCGTGGCGGTGGCGTGGGGGAACAGCGTCGTAGAAGGGGAAGGGTAGAGTGGGGAAACGAGTCCTGGCGATATGGACATAACCCTCTGCTACCATAAAATAATTCTTATGAAAGATAATCTTACTTTTTTGGAGAAAATAAATTCATTCTACCGGGTGAAAAAAAGTGTTGCTATTCGTAAAAAATTAAAGAAGAACACAACAAGAAAAGTTAGTTGCGATATATGGTTTATAATTTTCTAGAATCGTCTAGACATAAAAATAATGTTCCCGTGTGCAAATGGATTGCACTAATAAACGTTCGAACAATTCCAAGAGAAAATTCACGGAAACGCAGAGCGCCAGTTTGCGTATCTCATTGTGTCTCCATGGTCTCATATAAATTCCCGTAATCTGGTATTTCAATCGGCCGATAAATTCCGTCAGATTCGCATGGAGCGTTGCATAAGCGACTGTTCTGTTTAAAAGCGAGAGAGCCGTGTGGCGCGTTCACGCGGGCCAAAACGTTTTCCATGAAGTGCACGTACGTATGTATGTATGCGCGGCATACACGCATGTAGTGTATAGTACATGTACAGTGAACGCAGAGCGCATTAACGTCTCCGCGATCGATTGTTCTCCGCATGCGGGTACACGGCCGTGCCGATCTGTAAACAAGCTACCGCACAGGTACCAATCAGCGGCGCGGGTGCGAGCACACGTAAATCGTGCGCCTCGAGGGGACTTCCGTGAAGCCGCTTTCACGGAAGAACACTCTTCGCCTGCCTGTGCTCTTCGGGGGATTCGCATACGTGTGTGTGTGTGTGTATTCGGACCTGCACGATAAATGCTGTTAATCTACATTTTCCGAATCCGCTTCGCGTTCCCATAGTTTTAGCAACTACGATCGTCTACCGAAAAATCCGCAAAAATTCTTAAACACGGAGACTGTCGACAGCAACGTGTCGCATTTGTTTCGAAATTTTTGCACGCTGCTAGGTAGAAAAATTTCACTGAAAATCGTCGGACAGCGGTTACCGATTATTTTCAGTGAAGTTTCTCCGTTCAACGGCGTGTAAAAATTTTGAAAAAACTGCGGCACATTGCAGCCACCGATAGACATACCTGATTATTTCTTCAGATTTTTCGGTTTGCAATCCCGGTTGTTAAAAATTCGAAACGCGGTTTTCTCACGGCAAACGGTTCAAACGGCAAGAAAAATTCGTGCGCGTGTATAATTCGCTGCGGCGTAAAACAAGGAAAACCTCAGTTTTATAGACGCAATGGCACGCGAGTATAGATAGTGGAGTAAGAGGCTGACTACTTTCTTAAATTCTTCGCCCACGCGCGGCGCGGTGTAAAAACGCGGGACAGCCTTGTCAAGGCGATATTCTCCGGGCGGCGCGACGCGGCAGGGAGAGCGCGAGCGGATCGGTGTCGATCATTAACAGGAAACAAAGCGAGCCCCGCGGAATTTGCATTCGCCCGATCGGCTCTGACATTCCGCGGCGCTGACATTGAGGCTGCGCGTTGATTTCTTAAGAAATACGTTTGCAGCGGCGCGCGCGCCTATGCGACGGTGGGACGAGACACACGCTCGGCCATCAATTACGCCGGCCGTTTATGGTGGTATTTGAGTCACTATCGCGCGACTCCGCCGGCGGCGGCTGCCGCGAAGTCTCTCGTTGCATAATTGATTCGTCGCCGACGTAGCCGACGAGAGCTTTTGTTAGGCCAGAGCCTAACCGACTGCGACGTAAGCAAGTATACATACATAGTATAGCCGCTCGAAGGAAACGCGGATGTCTCTCCGTGTGGAAATGTAAGGGGAGGATGACTCACCGATGAAAATTCGTGTTGCTCGTTTTATCGGCCGCGTGTTCCTGCCTCGTGTCTGCTGCGCCGTACAATGGCGGATTATGCAAGCCGACGAGACGAAAGAGAAATGCTAATCGGACAAGTATATGAGAGGGAGAGAGAGAGGTCACAGAGGAATAAAAGTAGATCGTCGTCGGATCCGTGATCCGATGCATAGATTTTTCCTTGTGCCCGCATCGCGATCGACGATCGATTTCGGAGCGAGACGAATACCATTTACATCGGGAGTCTCGGTCCCTCGTCGCCAGGTAGTACTTGTACTTTCAATTAGCCACGAGGATAGTGAGTCACGGACCGAGTTTCTAGGAAACGATCATCCCTGATTCGATAACCACGATCAAAGCCTGGTATGTAATCCGATTGCGAGTGAAAAATGAGGATAAAAGGTGCTGCGACGCGACCACTGTTGTTGGGAGATTAAGGCGACGGAGGGGAAAGATCGATATGATTTTCTTGCGAAAAAAAAAATAACAACAATGGCGTACTGTGCAAATAGTACCGATATTGCGGAGCGACTGACTAAACTCGCGTTACAGCGTGCCGACGCCGTCCCTGAAGGGTTAAAGGCTGTAGAATCAGCAGCGTTGTATGATGTCATGAAAGATTCGACTCTCCGATAAAAGAAACTGGTGCATCCGAAAGGAAGCGACTGGTGGAAAGATCATGCGAACGTGTCATTGATTCCAGACAACGATTAACAACGATGACCTCAGCCGACAGGTAGGAGTCGGCCAGACCGTGCAAATGAAATCAGGGTCGCGAGGTTATTAGCGCGAAATGAATCAGAGTGGTTCGTGCCACGCGCAAAGAATGCCGGAACGATACGACGCAACAGAACAGGACGCAACGCAACACACCGCGCCGCCGCCGCCGCCGCCGGGACCCAATGCATCGGCCCGCTCGCGCGTCCTTCGAGAACACACTGGCCGTTTCCTACTGCGAACAGGCCGGCTGACTCACTGTCAAGCCGCTGCCACGCCGCGATTCCGTGGGCTATTCGCAGCACGAGCGTGGACCACTCGAATAAATCACCGCCGCGGGTCCAACCGTTCGTTCGCAGCTCCTGAATCTTGTCGTTTGATCACTTTGATCGAGTACACTTTTTCATGAGGCTTTCTTCGGCGAAAGTTTCAATGATGCGGTTCATTCACTCCTGTTTGGAAATGAGGCTCTCGATTCGGTATTTTTCTGCAGGGTACACCGCCTGCTGGGAGTTTTTAGCTAGGGGTCTTCGTTGGTCCCTCTCTTGTGGACGAAACTTTTTGTTGAGGATTTTTAAATAATAGTAAGACACATCTGGATCCCAGATTTACTCAATGCTGGATCTAAAAATAAATTTTTTTATTTATTTACTTTTTCTACCAAATACGTTCCATAAAATTCTGAAAAATCTTTCCAAAGGCCGTTCGACCTCATCAAATTAGTCACAGTACAGTCGTCATCGTTTCTTATCCTCCCTCCTTCCCTCCCACGCGTCAGCAACAGTTCTGAGAAATTCAACAAGATTTTCTCGGAGAAAGAGTCGCGCACTCGTTATCAGCTTATCGCTTATCAGAGGTTCGTCGATACACTCTCGTTCTAATTCTTATCAAGCCTGGCGTCCGTCTATGCTTTTTTCCGTTTTCTTTCTTCCTTTCGTTCGCGATCACGGTGACTAAACAGCCGCGTATCGAGCCTGGCACCTGAACGATAAGTGTCGCGATAAACGAGCCCCGACAAAGTCGAGGTGGTTCACCTAGTCGTCGAACGAACAGCCCCGAAAATCGTGTCCCCCCTGAGGGGAATACTTATTTTTATTCTGTTCGCTCTGGCACCTGCCATGCTATCTCGACATACGCGACCCCAAAACCCGCTCTTCCATTAACCAACAAGCAATTATTCCAACGCTACAAGTTCCTCGAGTTGGGGAGGCCACGATAAAACAGGAATTCTGTATTCATTATTTCCACGTAATAATGAACCCCCACCCCTTGGAAATACTCTTTGGCGAACCTCCTTTGTGTCCTTGACGTTCAGCAGGCTCCCAAATCTTTTGTTCAAAACCATTATTTCCGGCGCTTTTATTTTATTTTCCGGCACTTCGTTTTTTAGGATTGTTCTCAGTTTTTTGTGCTCATTGCTCAGCCGCAAATCTTTATGACAGATTCTCAAATTTTTTGTATTCGACATTACAATTCCTATTAGAAATCAACATCTATCGCTAAGTCACAGAGCTAAAAAATCTCGAAAATCGTTCTGAACGCAACAAGGGTGCAAACAGCGTCACCTTAATTCCATATTGTCAATGTGTAAATCTCGAAATGCAATTACTACCGATCGCGAGCAATGTTCTCCACCTGTTACGCTACAGTTGGAGCCGACAGCCCCGAGCATCGTAATCTCGGAGCCCGTGACGAATGTCCTCAAAATTCGTTTCTCGAAAGGGTTCCCCGGTAAAAGAACTAGCGGGGGAGCGTTCGGTATTATCGGTGACAAGATTGGTAGACTGACTCACTGCCGATGCTCGCCGCCAGCTCATACGGTCCCATTCTATTCTCCCCCGTCATCCCCCTAACTGCCACCCCTAAAACAGAGTTCTTTATCCGGGCATCATCGCGTCGCAACGGTCTGCATTGTGCAATCGGCCTGAAACGAATTAAACGACGCGACGCGACGCGTCGGCCTCATCTGCCTCCGGAGAAATAACGAGCGGACCGTATGAAAAACAGCTGAACGGCTGGGGCTTTAGGCCGACAATGCGATGGAAAACGGGGTCAGGAGGAGTCATTATGGTTTTCGTTGGTAGGGTACCTCGAATTATGTCAAACGAAGCTTTTGTTCGAAGTCTAAGTACATCTTACGTGAACAATAATACGTTTCTCAATTTTTTTCTGGTCGAACACAATGCCTGACGATAAAGAGAGCTCGATTTTATCTGCACTACATAATACGATCTAGTTTCAGCAGTGTCATCGTTAAATCAAAATCTACTACTAATAATCATGAATTTTCAGCCGGAAGACAATGCACAATGACAAGTCCGTAGAATTTAATTTTATTAAATAGCATATTTTTAACAATGTCTCCGCTCAATTCAGGGCAATTATTCAGTAATAATCTCGAAGGCACGAATAACAATATTGTATAATTTTATAAAATTTTTTAATAAATTTTCAACGTTTCCCAGTTCCCCTTCGTCCATAATCATTCTTAATGATCGCGACAATCGCTCATTTTGATCGACGAGCCGAAAGAACCGCAACTCTATCGTACGGAAAATCATGAAAGTATGAAATCATCCCCCAAAACCGATTATTTTCGTTGTCCTGAATTTTTCATCGGTTCCCATGGGACTCTGTACGTCAGCGCAACAGATTCTCGATATTAATTTCGCGTGTCCCGTGATGGATGGGCCGGCGATAAGTGACGTCGATCGATCCCTCCTGGTTTTTAATTCGTTGATGACTACCTACTCTCGCACAGAGGGACCGTTGTTTCGAGAGAAACACACTGGTTGTTTGCGCGATCGAGCGTGAGTCACGGACTTTCGAAGTCGGTTTCGCGAATGGTTTCGCGAGCCTCCTCGACGGTTCCGCGTAAATACGAACCGACGGAAAAATTCTTTGGACTCATCGGCGGATGAGTCCGTGTTTCTTTCCCCCTCTCCTCCGCCCCATTGTCGATTTATTCAAATCGTGGATTTGCATTGACGTTGCAGGCTATTGGGCTATTATTATGTGGAATCGCCGCGGGATATTAAAACATTTTAAATTCTCAGATATTCCTTGACGAGGGACTGCTCATCCTTTCTCAGAAAATTGTTCGAAGATTATGATTGTAATCTTGTATTCCGCAGGTCTTTTACGACGTTTCATAATAGTTTCTAATAATGAAAACGTTGCGCATAATTTTTTATTGGTCCGGGTGACTTTTATTTATCATTAGAAAATTCCAACACCTTCGTGTAAATTCTCAAGTTTTACGTTTATTACATTCGCTTACCAAAGTGTCTCTTGTGGATCTGTAACGTTAGCGGACCTTAAATAAAATTTATCTAACGATAGATTAATTTTGTTCAAAATGACACGAGGAATTAAAAACGCTGCTTAGGGTTCCATTTAAACAGTAAGTATATACATAAAAATATACCATGTTTTCTCAGGTAGTTGAAGAATTCATAAAGATATAAGAAGTTATAGCAAAAGTGGACAAACTTTATAAATAATTAACAAAACCAAGAGAAGCATCAAAGAAGAGAAACATGAAAAATTTTAGAGAAGCTCTTAACCCGCACGATCTCCAAGCGAATGCACTTTCCCTGATGGGAAACGCTGCAATCAAAGAACCGCAACTCGGAGCAGATTCCAGGCCACCTGCCACGCTCGTCCCCGATGTATGTAGTTGCAGTTGCACTTTGCAGTTGCGGAGTGGCGGCCGATGGGGCTTCGCGTGGTCCCGGACACACGCGCGGAACGCTTCACGAGCGATTCCGGCATGAATGAATCACTTAACGCGAAACACGCGCCGGGCATACGTAATATTCGCGCTGCGCCCGGATCGGGAATGCATATTGCAGCACACCGGGCTCCGATGATGTTGATTTGCGCCGTGTTTGCTCTGGCGCAGTGTGCCACCATGCCGATCCGACTTTGGCTCGCATTATATTCGGTCTGAGTCACTAATTGTAAGTAATCCGACGGTTTCTTTCGCGGAGGACCCTGTCGAAGGGGCTGCGAATGACGGGACATAAGTGCCCGAGCACTTAGTACGTTCGGCCTATTAATTGAATAACATGTTAATTCCGAAGCCCGAGGTCTGACACAGCTACTGTAATCAGTAGACTGCGGATCTTTATGAGAAATAAAAATGTGTTGATCTCATGAAACGAGTATGTAAATACTGTAATTTATTACTAACAAACGATCAATTCAATGTATTTTTATTTGTGAGAATTAAAAAAAAAAAAGTGAATAAATCAATTATTCCGAGTCCGACACGGTATAATAAAGCAAAGGGTTGGTTATGGGAATAACATGTGTCACCATCTCGATTTCCCCGCTCTGTAAACACGCCCGAACGGTCACCGAACTGGGACCAACATGGCGCCCCCGCATTCCTGCACCGAGTGCAACCCCTTTTATGCAATCACGGAGGCGATTCGAGGGAATTAGGCATTAGGCGAAAGCATTTCGATGACAGCGATGTAAAACGACACCTGCGACCTGCCACGGTCCTTCCGCCACCCCTAACTCGACCTACAACGATCGATCTACTAAGGGGTGGCGATTTAGTTTTTTTTTTTGTAGGGCTTGGAATTCGGACGGTTTAATTGGAGGGGTGCCCAGTTGAATATTCTACGATTCGTTTATGTGGGACAATCTTTTTATGCTACACCTGTGACTGGGCTTCGTTGAAAATATCCGGTCATTCTTTTTAAGGGTTGTTCCCAGAAATACCAACCATCGTGATCCATTTAGCGTTTTATTTGTGGCTCTGGGTTTGTAGAGTAGTTAACGAGCTGTTTGATTGGAATGATTGTATTGAATTTAGTGCGTATTATTTTTGTAGATTTTTGATAGATTGTGGATACTAAAATAGTAAAAGACTAACAAAATTTAGGAACATCAATATTAAAAGAAGAAATGCTATATAATATTATAAAATAACACATTTTATTATACTTTATTATAGAGTTCATAAGTAGATTAGAGATCTTTTTTTCAAACTAGAAAAAGTAAATTGAAAATCGCTAAAAATAAAATTCTGCTTTTAACATTTTCACTATTTCATCTCCCACTAAAAACAACTTTTTTGCTGAAACTGCAACTTTTACAATCAAGAACTCGCTCGTAATTTTTCTGCATTTTTTCATAATTTTTTTTTATGTTGTGAGATTGTTTTAATGGTTTCGACTGCCGATATTTATTGTTTCCCGTGCACCGTATTAAATACGCAGTCCCCAAGCGAAATTGGCAGCGTGACGCGCGACAGACATAACCTACGATTGGTAGCAACAGCTTGTCAGGGAACGGTCTCTCTACAGCTGCCAGCCAGACACCAGAGTTATTGACGCGGGACCCGTAAAACCTCCTAACTCGACGGATTTACATAGTTGTCGCGTGTAAACTAAAACGTTAACAGACTGTAAAAGAGCGACGCCGGAGATTTGCGTTCTGGCACGCTTCTGCGGTTCCTTGTCACCGTGAAATCTTCTAATTTATGCGTGCAACGGTATACATAAATTCACGGACAGTCCGAAATATATGCCACCATTATTCCGGGCGAATCATCAGCATAAAAATGTACTTACCTGTTGCTCTCGTCTCGCGAGCACTGGCAATATTCCGCGATTCTCGAATTTTCCACGTTTCAAACCAGCCTGCAAATGATTTTTTATTTTAATTCAACATTCTTTGGGGAAATTGTCAATTTATATGCAATCATTCAATCGCTATATAATAAATGTGTCACGAATACTGTGATAAAAAGAACGAGAATAAAATAAATAGAAGACTCTTTCAAGGCATAAAATCAACCCTTACAAATTAATAACAATATCGTTGCAACGAGTATCGCAGTATGGTAGTAAATGGGGAAACGAAGAAAGAGAAGGAACTAAACGAGGGAAATTAAATTAGAATAAAAATAGTATTAGTAATAGTACACGGAGTGAACTGAGCCTAAGGACGGAAGAACGAGTGAAAACACGACTTTATCTATCTAACCTATAAATTCGCGCAGGATTTTTCTAAAAAACGAAAGATAAAATGTTTGCTTTGTATGCGTCACCAACGATACGACCCTATAATCTCGAAGGGATTGCGATAGGGAACGCGATCTTCGAATTTTTGCAGAACGTCGTCGATAGCTAACGTCTAATTGTAAGCGCCGCGATACGTTTCCGCGTTTATCTGTCGGGCGTTAGTCACTCGAGAGTCTCCTCGTCGTTTACTTTAGCTTTTTCTTGGTCTCACCTGCGTTCTTGCTCCTCTCTGTCCACCTTGGCCGGCAATAATAACCGCGACGAGGTAGTACATTATTCACTGATAAAAATTGTGTATATACAAGCACGCCCTCGATCAACACGCCGGCACGGCACCGGGGCTTTCATTAATCGCCGATTAATCTTCGTGTTCAATAGCCGTGACTCACCGAACCCGAGGAAAATGGGGAAAATGTGCGTCCTTAAACACGCAGTGACTCATCGGATCTTTACCCGAGTTACGCGTCGTTGCTCCATTTCACGTTAATCCGACCGACTCTGTTCTCTGTGGCAATGCCGATTGGAAATTGAACGCGGTGCAGCGTACGCGTGCGTCCGTGTCTGGTTTTGTTTAACGATGCGGTCGACGCGACGCGACTAGTGATGGGCATTATCGACTAAAAACTATCGAATAATTCGATAGTAGCTGTTACTATTTTCATTCGACTAGTTTTACTAAACTATCGAATGAATTTTGCAGTGGTGGGGGTTACTATTTTCAGTCAACTGTTTACAGCACCATCTTTATGTATTCATAGAGAGAAGAATAAACCAGTAACGGCAGTAACCAGTAACTAAACTATCGAATAAATTTAACCGTGGTGGGGGTTACTAAACTATCGAATGAATTTTGTCGTGGTGGGGGTTACTAAACTATCGAATGAATTTTGTTGTGGTGGGGGTTACTAAACTATCGAATGAATCTGCTGTGGTGGTGGTTACTATTTCAGTCGATTGAATTATCGACTGATTTATGTAGTGGTAGAGCGGGTGGAGCACGAGTGGAGCTATCAATTCAATCATGAGATTTACTATATCTTTACTATCCTACCATTTATTTCTTTATTATTACCATTTATTTATTTATTATTATATATATATATATATATAGTTTGTGGAACTTGTTATGCAAACTCAGACTTTTATATATATATATATATATATATATAATAGTCGTTAATGGGTAAAAAATGGAAATAATGAGATATAATTGTTAGAATCATTCATTGTTCAGTATGTCTAATAAGATATTTTCTCAATTAAATATATTTTCGCAATCTAGACGTAACTACTAAAACAAAATTTCGGTCGACTAAAAACTATCGACTAAATATTCGATAGTATGTAGTAACTAAATAGTAATTAGTCGATAGTTGAATTTAGTCGATAATGCCCATCACTAGACGCGACGCGACGCGACGCTGCCCTGCGGAAAACTGCCTCTAGAGATAATCAAAATTTTGTCACGGATGCGTCAAGTCCACAGTCTAGTCAACTTCTTAACACTGGGTTTATCGAGCACTAAAACTGACTATATGGTATGTATATTACTTTGTAAAAATAATAAGAATGTGTCTATTCAAATTTTTAGCAATTTTTAAATAACATACAGGGTCAGGCACTTGATCGCCTCGAATAACATGTAAATTGTGCGTTTTACAAAACAACTAATTCTACAGATGGTTACATGGTGTTAGTCGGTTAGCTTTATATGGTCAGTTCTACATACATCGATTCGACTGTATATGGTAGCCATATCAACAAGTTGGGAATAATGTATTGGCATTTTTAAATTCGTTTAACCCCTCCACTGTGTTGAATAGACCTAGTCCGTGTTCGTCATAAATGCATAAATCAAAATTCCGAACTGTGCACGGGACCATTGAGACCGCACGAGCCTTGTTTATAAACAGAAGAGAAACGGCCGCGGCTCAGCGACGAGCACCAATGCTGACGCGTACGCCAGCCATTACGCACAACAGTAGACAGAACTCAGTGTGATAGGCAAATTCTTAGGCAGTTCTTTTGCAAATATCTCGGAAACTAAGCGAGCGCATGCCTTATATCTATAGGAGAAAGTTGTTCAGAATGTTGAGTTTTATAAGATATACAAAAACTAGTTCTACAGTTTGACCAATTATTGGTCCACAATAGAAATAAAATTAAATTTATTGTAAGAATTCCTTCAAATTAGATTCCCCAACTCTTTTAAAATGAATATTTAAACTCAAAATCCCCGTCAGTTTTAGCTTAAAATTGAGTAATTAGAATTCCTTTAAAATTAAATTTATTATATCTATAGGAGAAAGTTGTTCAGAATGTTGAGTTTTATAAGATATACAAAAACTAGTTCCACAGTTTGACCAATTATTGGTCCACAATAGAAATAAATTAAGAATTCCTTTAAATTAGATTCCCCAACTCTTTTAAAGTCAATATTTAAACTCGAAATCCCCAACAGTTTAAGTTTAAAATTTATTAGAATTCCTCTAAAATTAAATTTATTATAAGAATTCCCAACTGCATCAGTAAAATGCCACGAACGATGGATTTAAAAAAATTATGAATTACATATTTTATGTGTTAAGCGAATTCCAGTTCGAACAATTCGAAACAGTCGAGCAGCTAATGACCGAATTCCTAAATAGAATCTCCGTCATCTCGAGGAAGAATACGACCTTCTCGAGGCAACGATCGTTCCAGGAGTTCCAGGAGTGCGTCACGCAGTGTGTTACCCAGCCGCGGCGCATCGCATCCTAGATCCTTGATCGAGGATTTTTCCGCGAACTGGTCCATCGGCAACGCGCCTACGTAAGCTGTATCACGCGGTCGGTAGCTGAAGCTGGTGTAACATCTCAGTCGCATGCCAGAACGGTGTAATAAGCGGGGACACGCGGCTGATCCATCCGTGAAGATTTACGCAGGATCCTCGGTGTTGATCCATACACATGTAAGCTGAATCACGCGGACGACGGCTTCTCGTGCCGGTAAACAAAAGCGCGCGCGTGGCGCACCGTAGCCAATCGTTGTTGGTTGTTGCAATTTTCAGGGTCGGGCCCGTCTAGTGACTCACCTAACCGCATCGGGCTTCGATAGCGACGAGTCCGCTTCTCGATGTCAGGCGATTTTACGCCGCGGACGAACCCATTTCGTTTCCAGACGAACCGCATACATTCTTATCGGTAGATATGCAAAGTAAAAAATTTATGCATCGATTGTAAGACACTGACGTTAAATGAAAAATATCTTTCATGAATAATTTTGTGATAGTGACAAAACTATATGCATCTCTTGTTTTAAATTGCATCTGCTCGCTTTTGTCATAAACTCGTAAAATCCTAATCAACAAGCAAAGTAAAAGAGGAGAGGGTCACCACAAAATTTTCTGAATTTTATATTTTATCGCTGAGCTTCTGGACTAAAAATTACCCAACCTCCGCCAACTAAAATTGCAATCGTAACACTAATTGACCAGTAATTTTCCCATCTTTTTAAAATTAAAGATGAACAGTTGGAAGTCCCGGAAAAAATTATTTAATAACGATTGAATTCGCGATTCGACAAATTTTTAAAATTAATATAGCGTAAGAACTTCTTCCAAAAATTTATTATTTAAAATCCTATTAATAGGATTCCGGAACGCGACGTGTTAATAATATATTCAAAGTAATAATTTAAAGAATATTTTTAAATCTCCCATTTCGCAGGTCAAAGACCCGCTCATTTGCGGAAGCATTTACGCAAGAACGTGTCGCCCTGCGTTTAGGCTTGTGTCATTATCGATGAACTTTATTCCCGATACACGAAGCGCCAGTGAATCACATTGGATCGCGTAACGAGTCTACCGCAGAGACACGTATCTCTGTTTACAATTCGATTCCTGCGTCGATCTCGATCCAATAGACGGTCACCACTCGATCGATGATTCGCGTCTCGATCCACGATCCGCTCTCGATCGAGCAGGAATGCAGCCAACAAAATCGCATGATTAATCCGCCATTAAGGATTCACCGCGCGCGCGATCGCGGTTCTGCGGCTTGCGATCCTCTAAATCGATACCGATCACGTCAAATATGATGCACGAAGTTATATGAGATAATCAATATTTTGATAGCTGGATCATTGTTATTCGGGAGAGACATGATCGGGGACACGAGCGGACTGCGAATATGTGTTATTTATGCTAATCGCGCGGATCTATATACATTTGTAATGATTCGATCATCCCTTGAAAAAGATACTCGTGTTTTTCGATTAGAAACAACATGTACGGATTGCTCTGTTTTATTTGGAATTTTTGGGGTTGAATTTTTATGGGTTAAATTTTTATAAACATTCCAATGAAAAATGTATTCGCGTATTTCTCATCGAAACGTTATGATAATATCTCTGCACTTGAAACTATTTTCACAGCAGAATTTCGATATTTTATCTGATCTAGAATATTTTCGTTACATATGGCCATTTTTATATTTCCAAATAAAAAAGAAAAAAATCCAGTGTACCGTACGTGAACTTTTAATAATTTGTTAAACGCAAAGTCGTCCAACAACGTAGGTATTTGAGTGTACATCGGTGCCTCAGAGGGAGCTCGCAACGAATGCGTCAAATTTTTATTTTACATAAAAATCCGCAATCGAGCCTTTAATCAATTTTCTTGAAAGTACGTGCGCGCTTTTCGCAACAATTTCCGAGGAGATTCTCGCGAAAGATCGCCACTTCGAAGCTCTCCGGTCTAGCGAAGACTATGTCAAGCACACTCGGTCCAGTCACGGGTCCTTCCAAGAATCATTTCCCAGTGGAACTATAAAATTCGCAGTATGTACGCGTCTTGGCCCGATGGATTTCGTCATTCGCCGCCGAAGTTGCTATCGGCTTCGTCATGTGAAAAGCACACGGAACCTGGCAGATCACAGAAGGCGTGCAAAGTCCCCGCCCTATTTATCAGCGCGGCCGTTTCAGCGGATGATCTCGTTCGCCGACAAGTGACTAATCTCAACTTTGTTCCATCGCGTTTGTTATGTAGTGACTAATCGTCCCGAGAGTTCACGAAATCCGACGGTGACGACGTCTTTACGTAAACGGCCCGGGGAACGCATTGTTTCACCGGAACATTTTCGATTTTACAAGCGCGCGGCGCGGCGCTGCGTGAGATCACGATCGTAAAATAGGATCGCGCACAGGCTGGATACTGGAATCGTGAGAAAAAATTGCTGTTCGATGACAATTCCAGTACCAGCGCTGCCGCCACGGAATGACGCTTCTCGGGCACCGTAATAAGCGTTTCTCTCTAAACGTTAGTCATTAGCCTTGAAGGGATTTCCATCCCGCATGTCGAATTGAATCACTCGCGGCGAGATCGATCGGCAAACAGATGAGGGAGGCCGGGATGCATTTATCTGATTTCGTTCGTGATTGTCCGTTGCTAACGACACGGGACCAGACGTGGGAAGCTCTCTGACAATTCTGCATCAACCCTTGCGACGCGGGTCGCAGGCTCTTGGCTGCAACACGGAAAATTTTTCATGTTCTCCGGGACCGAACGATTTCTGTCGCGGGGGGCCGATTTAACGAATGGTTAGGTCTCCATGATTCAATTTTAGGGGTACCCAAATTCTTCGTACGTAAAAAGTAACAGAGTTTCTTTAGCTCTGCATTTCAGCTAGCATTGTCGGTACATTGAGACAAGTGAAATAATATTACATAATTAAAATACACAATTATTTCCATGCAGAGTCCGTATATCAAGTTACTAACAATCACCATGAAACAATCTAATGTCCATGATCAACTTAGCTATCAGCATATTTCAGAGAAAGTTGTGTCACTTTCCTCCAATGCTGGGAATACCATCGAAAGAATCATTCTCGCGGAATGAGGACCCCTAAGATTAACCCGGTCGAAAAACCCGGAAGGATCGCAGAACCGCTCGGTGGTCCTGGGATTTCCCGAATACGTGGCATGCTTCTCAGAAACGGAAATTCCTGTTGCGATAGTTGAAGACCGCGGAGCAGTGGTTCGGAGGAAGCGGGAAGCCTCGCGAGAGATGCGAACTCCTGGCCACGAAGACGCGATGTAGTGTAAAATTCTGGTCACGTGCACGGTTTAGCGAAATATCGGCATTATTAATGGCATCCGTCGCTCGTATCTCTGCGACGAAGAAATAATATATTATTCGCGGAGAGATCGGTCCGGTCCTTCGCTTCATCCCTCTTCGCGTTCGTACGCGTTCGCGATTTCGTACAAACAAGCAGAAAACCGCAGACAGAAGATCATTTAACATACATTAAATTTTTTAACATAACATGTACACAAAATCGCTTAGAAGTTCATCCACCTATCTAATTTTATTGGTTACAAGAATTCAATTCTCGAGCAATTTTCATAACATATGTATACATTTGTTCATCAATAACGATGTCTGCTCGCCACAAAAGCCCCGAAAATGATTGCTTATCGAACGTTCCAGCCGAACATCGCGTTTCAGCTCGGAATTGCCCCGGAGCCAGGCCAGTGGCCCCCGGCGCGATCTGTCTCCGTAAATCGCGGAGGCCCTAGATCGCGAGTAATTGTGTCCCGCGTGAGAAATAAGTCGTAAAATTAGAATTTGTTGGCAAATTGCGTAACGCCCCGCGGCGATTTCCCCGCGTGTCGCGATGCAGCCCCGTGAATCATTGCGTACGGGAGACGCGTAATGCCTCGATTTATTTTCGCTCCCAGCGGAGGACCACCTTTGATCTTTTGTTCCGCCCGAGGGCCAAGAGCTATTGGACTATTCTTCCACTTCTTCTTCTTCTTCTTTTTTTCTTCCGTTTCAATCACGAGCGCGCGTGTTTGTCACGTCTCAACTAGCGTAGGCGAACAATCGTTTCAGATCGTATCGAACGATTCGATTTCTATTTTTATCGCGAGCCTCGATAATCGCTCGTTATCATCGAATTGATACGGGAAAGATCGAGAATTTTCGAACTGGAGATCATGGCAGATCGTTTCATGCATTAACTGTACAAATTAATTGGTAGCTCTTTCCTCGTGAATTTATTGTTTATTTACAAACAACCGAACCACCTTTTACCCTCTAAAATCATCTTTATCATTTACTGCATATTACAAGAAATTAATATAAATAATATTTTGATTAATATAATTTTTCTTTCGAATCAACAAATTTACGAAGAAATTGAAAAAAGAAATTAATTTGCACACTCGATAGAATCTGTTTTCGAATTGGAAAAAATCGAAATGTTTTCCCACAGGATGGGAAAAGTGTTCGATCGATGAATCATTGCAACCCGACCCTAACGAGCCCCATTGTATCTAACAATTCAGACACGCACACACACATACACTCGATTCAATTCAAATTACCGGCTCTCGATCGGTTTCTTAACCGTGCGACACAGTTCGTTGGTTCCTTCGGGAGTGGAATATTCTGAGCCGGCCGGGTTAAACATGCTAATTACGGTGATAATTTATTTAACTGGAGTACGAGCATGTTGGTCGAACTAATAATATCGGGAACAGATTGCTTCAGTGGAACATACAAGAAACCAGATTAACGGTCATCGAGCGGTTATTACCGTGTATTTTCATTCGATCAACCGCCGTTGTGGCTCGTGCTACCCGTTCGATTGCGTTTCGATACTGTATCGTTCGCGATAACGGCCATTTTCCAATTTGTTAAAAAATGTTTGTACTCTTAACGACGGTCATATTCGAAACGATTTACAATTTTATTTCGTATAGCGGATTCTACGCAATTAAACGTAATTAAACATTTTATCGCAAGCTACACAATTTCTTGTACTCGTATGTACAAAAAATTGATGTATAAAATAAATTTTATTCGGTGCTCCCGCCAGAGCATCGGAAGAGCAGCTAGAGACCCCGTTTCAAAAGAAGGGGCGCCGCGCGAAGCGATCTATAGATCGCTGGGAGCGTCGCGCGGCCGCGAGACGCATCCCGAAGGATCGAGACTCTTCTCGAACTTTCGATTCTGGAAAAGGTCGATCCGTCGACAATTGAGTCTCGTTACGTTATGTATTTACGAGCAAGTCGCGCGCGACAAGGTCGTCATAGGACGCCGAGCCGTTGCGTGCCGCTACGAGCGAAATGCACGAAGCCCCGCGAAAACTAGGAAGAACGGTAGAGCGACATGCCAGAGCGAGACGGTCTATCGTTCTGGCTTGGACGTAGACGGAGACAGAGAGATCGAGGGGGAGCGTGTGGTACACAGACTGGTGGCGTTGCTCGACCGCGTTCGTGCGTCTTCGTCTCGCGGCTGTTGTACGTCACGAACGGGCCGGCCAATCGGCTGCGAGCCGGATGAGTCATCCAGTCGAGCCTCATGTAAACTCTCTCGTGCCGTTTAGCCAGCAGTCTCCCGCCAACAAGCAAAAGGGCAAGCGCCGCTTTTGCCACGTATCTCCTCTGTTAACAGCCGCCGTTTTCGCCGCGGATAGAGTAAACACACGGCGTATGTGCGTGTGTGCGCGTGTCGGACGGTTCAACAACAGTTCGACGAAATCGTTCCGCGTCGAAAGTCAACCGGCACCCGCGCGTCGCGTATGCATCTATACGTTATAAAGAAGAACTTTTCTTCGGGTCGCGCAGACCAGACACAAGACTCGCATCCTCCTCTCGCGTTCGCGTAACCCCGCGGTCAGAGTTTTGTGGTGGAACGAGAGACAGTGATACCGGGAACCGGCCGTTACGAATGTTACTCGGCCTCTTCGCCACCTGTGTGTGTCAAATGGTGCGGTGAGGATTCCTGAGAGAACCGTGGAGCGAATCTCGAGCACGAACATGAGGATGAAGAAGGAAGCACCGTGCCTTGTGCTCAGGCTAGTCCCCATCGAGAATCTCGAGCCATGGGGTAAGCTGTCTCCTCCTCGCGGTTTCTTATTTGCTTATTGGCCCGTACGCGGATTCCCGTAACCCCTGCTCGGCGTCTTAGGGAATTCTTGGGGAATTCCGCGAGCCGATGGCTTTGGGAATTCTTGGGGAATCGCGTTGACGACGAGCCAATCGCTTTGGAAATTGGTGGACAATCTAGGGTTGCTAACAGTTCGTTAAGCTACGGATTTGTATTGTCGCTAGGGGTAGATGGGTAGCCGAAATTTTCGAACCTCAGGTCGGATCGGGACCCGGAAATTTTGCATACCCGAAGTCGATGTCGGTTCGGAAAATTTGTGACATTCGGCGACACGAACAATATAAATTTTCGGGTTCCCGACCCGAGCACTATCCTACACGATTCTGTACCCGCGTATCACGAATTTTCAAACCCGAATCTCCGGATAACCCGCCCACCGTGGAGAGTGATCTCTATGGTTTTTTCAACTGTAATATTTCTGAATTACGCTGTATCGACAATTTGTTCATGAGACCTGTCAAAGACCTCCGACGTTACAAACTTATTCGCCCGGCTCGTTATTGCTGTACCAGGTTTCGCGCGGCTGACGTCATCTTCCGCGGGAAATAAACAGCGCTTTATCGTTGATTTAGTCGTCCGTGACTAATCTAGACGCATTTTGTTCGTCTTCGAGTAATTATTTACATCTTTGTTGGCCGAACGCCAATGGCAACTGTTAGCAATAGTAACCAAACAAAGCGAAAATTACTTGAATTTCTTATTCTGCTATTCGATCGATTTTTCTAATCTTGGTTGTTTGCCAAATCGTGGTAACTTAGAACAACCCTTAATGTTACTAGGACGAGTAATTTTATCGATAGAATTCAAGAGAAATTAGGTATTTGTAGAGTGTAAACCATGGTCGATCAATTATTAGACTGTGGACAATTAAAAATAAAAATTGACTTAATTAATTTCAAGAAAGAACAGTTACATTCTTTTATTTTCTTAAAAAGAGGTCATTTTTTACCCAGAATATTGAAATTACATTTAACCAGTCAATTTTTGCGATTACATTACGCGAACGAAAAATTGAAGTACTTAGTTATTATTAAATATACCGTTAAAAAAATAATACTTAAAAAATACATTTCTAAAAAACGATAAATCATCAACTATAGCAAGGTCCGTCGTTCAAGAATTAAATCTTTTCTGTAATTGCATTTTACGTAGCATTCATTTTCGTTATGATCTTTCATAAATGTATAGAATCTAGTAATTACGATGATCGTAAAACGAGGAATCCGAGACGAGTGATTCGACCGATAGCAGAGGTTCGAGCGTCGATTCAGGTTGTCCCGATGTTGGTTATGGTTCTGGGCTAGGATCTCCAGCTCTAGAAAGCGTTTGATTCATTGAGAGGCATCGTTACCTGTTCCACTAGTCGGTCGCCTAATCCCCCAACGTCGCGGGACAAGTATGGGCAATGGTATTTCTGAAACGTCTGGCTGCGGCGATGAGAGAATACGAAGTCGGACGAGAGGCACGCGGCTCTACGTACAATCTCCTCTCTCGCGATGACTCAGAGGCCACGGTATCTCGGATTTTAGGCGTAAACGCGTGCCCGATGACTCGTTTCGTGTTAATCGACGGGAATGGTGGAATTTACGGATTCCTTATCCGCGGGGTGGCTGCGCATGAACGCTCCTTCGTCCACTCTAATCGGTTCACTTTTTCTTCGTCTTTTTCCATCCGTTCCTTTTCTGCATTAAATCACATCGCGGACGATAACCGCTTATCCGAGGAGAGAATTTCTCTTCTCGCGTCCACCGTATATTTACGCCGATAAAACATTGTTGCCCCCCAGGACTTGCGCAAGAATACGTGACATCTCGTCGCACGTTCGCCACTGTACGCGGCGAGAGGGGCCTTCCAGGAATCTGCGATTCGGCGCCGTCCGGTAATTCTGTGTTTATTTACGCAGTGTTTTGGGATCACCTCTCTTTCCCGAATAGGTGTTGCGAACGCTGGGGTGTAACGGTCTTTGGATTATGTATTTTCTTTTGGGTTGGAAATGTTTGGGCAATACGCAATAATTAATCTATGAAAACTCATCAGACATCTTGCGGGACCCGAAGTAGTAAACTCGATCAATTTTTGGTGACGTAATCAAAGATTTTGCGGCGAGAAAAGCGAGAAAAATTATGTAATATTTATCTCGCAAAAAATATACGTAACATCTTTTGTACTTCGAATAAATAATTCCTTATTGTGAAATTTAAGTATAGGATTTGAATGTGTATTTTGACCCCGCAAAAGGTCACACCGGCCCTGGTTGCCAATCATCCCGGAATCGACACTGTGCTATTCGCACCGGTCAAGGGTAGTTTTCATAACTGAAGATCAGCTTCGCTATTCCGCGCTTAGATCTTAGAATAACAATGTCCGCTGTGCAAAATTGCCACTTAGCTACATAGTATTTCTTCCCGTACCTGTTAAGGTTAGTTATATCACCCCTCAACAAGTGGTATCGTTCGTTATATCTCGAACTGATAAACCGCACCCCGGTTATTTTTACATCCAGTTACTTATTATGAATCTTTCCACGATCTACGGTACAAAGATCGATATGGCTGCCGAATATATACGTGTATGCACTTTGGTGTTAGCCCTGTGTGCATCGACGGATTCGAGCGGAATGTGGGTCGCGCCTCATTCGGGTCATTATAACAATCAAGTTGTTCGAGGTTCATCGCTCTCGTTTCGCTGAATTGTTTTGCTTGTCGTTGCGTCAACCCGAAAACTGTTGGCATAATCAACAGCACTCAAGACCTGGGTACAAAAACCAGATCCCAGATTTTGCTAAAATTTTAAGCGACAGATCCGTGTTTTTTTTTTCGTTGATAACTTATTAAGAAAGCCACCGCGAGACATTTTCGCGAAGGAAAACGATACTTAAAAATCACCTCTTTCAAGGAAGTACGCCATTTTTGGGACACCCTGTACCACAATTTTCCAGCATCGGTCGACTAAAGAATGATCCGTACAAAATAAGAATTTTGTTTCGGCAGGTTCGACCATTTCGAACGACGCGCACACAGGTTCATTGACACACTGCGCACCGAATCATTGAAAATCAGGCCAGTGCCCCGCGAAGGGACACGCGTGCCCCTTCTCTTAACAATTCCGATCTATTAAGCGTAATTACTTCGTTCGCCGGTCGCCAAGAATACATCGCGACAGTTAAACGTGAACTTGTGACGTCATTCGGTGGTATGGACGCCACAAAGCGACACATATGTATACGTATACTGTTCTATGGCGTGACCACATCGCGTTAGACGACCATTAACAAAGTTGCGATTTCCTTCGAGACCAGTCCGAACAACAGTCCACATGGATTGCACGTAAGAGGCGGCGGTCGTGCCACTTTGTCAACGATATCTGGATCAAATCGCAAGCCGGTCTTCGTCGGGTTCGCAAACCTGTCTAGTCAGCAAACCCGAAAAACCGTTACATCCAGTTTTTTCAAACCGCGAAAAGAATACTAATGCCCCCGTCGAATTATGCAGCTATGGAACACATGCGGTTATACTTAACTTCGAGGCGATTTATGGGACATCGAATCACGTTGAACGCGTAGGCTGCGGTACACGTCGCCACTTTGATCTAGTTCGGGAACATGATTTAACTATTTAACACGGTTTAAATTGAGATCCTGAAATTTTTTAAAATTACATGAAAGCAAAGTAATTCACGGTAGAACCTCGTTACCTCACGTGCTTCGGATGCAAATAGCTCAAATTAATAAAAAAAATTTGGTACACCGAGTGTATGAACGCGGAAATAATATTTTTTAATCAGGTTAATTAATTGCATTCTCTGTTTAAGGGGGATACCTAAATAGTATAGCGCGCACTATAAAATTAATTTGTAGCGACGAAATTAAATTGGCAGTTCGAAATTCAATTAAACTGGTATTAAATATAAAAAAATATAAATATAAATTTATATAAATATAAAAAAAATATGATTAACAGAATGATACGGAAGGATCCGGAATGATCTATGTATCGTTCGCTATTAAGTTTGGAATATATCAGTCTCCCGAGGTTTGAACATTGAATAATGTGCACCGAGGAGTAAAAAAGATTAATTGACCACTTTCCTCGTCTTAAAAAACCTGAAATAGGAGGTAACAGGCTATCATCCTGATACGTATTGAGCGTTAAATAAAGGGTAATTTTCATGGATGCTAGATCATGCGTGTCTCCGTATCCAAGCTGTGACGTTCACTGGACGATGCGTTCATCGCGAAATTCACGACTTCCGGTAAAGTCTAATACACCAGAAATTGCATATGCCCGAACAAAAGCCTGTTTCAATATCCTGGCAATAAAAAATCGCATAACTTACCGGGGAGCCCACTATACCCTATTAAAACTTTCAATTTGAAGTAAATGCGATGTGAAATGGGGGATTTCCCGGGGTACGCATCAGCGACGCTAACGCAAAAAGAAAATTCGATTCAAATTCAATTTATAATATACAAGAACATCTTATTTTTGAATTGTGAATATTCAGGCTCGAATTTAATTGCATCATGTTCAATTATAGCTATAGGTTTCAATCGAATGTTCACGTCATTCTATCGATTTTTACGTCATTCGTCGTACCAGTAAATTTGTTCTATCTAAAACGAGGTGGAACAGTTGTTCACCGGCCGTGATGCACGTCGATCATAATTAATTAAACCTCGCGCTCTATTTGGGCCAATTTGTTTTAAAAGCAGACACATTTCGCTTTACGTATTCAATCAATACAAATCTGCCAAACGTGTATTGTTCACATTTTCAAGATAAAAAATTACATTTTCAACACAACAAAAGGCGGGTGAAAAAATCTTTTATTTATTCCAATTAATTCTTCATAAAAATTTCATTTACACGTTGAAAATCATCATCTCTGGTTGATTTTCATGGCAAAACATTTGCGAAAACGTGCGGTCACCGTAAACGACGGGGTAGACGAAACGAGCCGTAGGAAACGTACCGAATCACACATCGGATCCGGAAGGAGATGGTTCCCGGACCTCCTCCCCCGCGTTTGCCGAAAGGAAGTTTCGTTGCGGCGACTGTGGAATAATCATCGGGCCACGACAGTCAGCCAGCAAACTAACAAACGGGGTTGGCTGAAGCGCGACGCGACGCGACGCGACGCCAGGGGGCGAAAAGAGTGACTCATCGTTGAGCCAGGCCAGGCCTGGCCTCACGAGGCTGCAGGTCAGGAGAGGAAGACACTTTTAGCCCACATTTCTTCCCAGACCCCCTCTCGTTACCGGCCTGTTCCTTTATTTTTACCCCGGTCCGTTTATTCGCGGGTTACTCGAGACTCCTTCTCACTGTCTCACTTCTGTCTCTTCCTGATCCTCGATGGCATTTTCCATCTTCCTCCGTCGGGAGAAGAGAGGGACGAAGAAGGGGACACACAGACATTGCTTACCCTCGACGACAATGTTTACATTGGTGATTACTCTTTGGCTACTAACGACACTCCTGTTGTTTGGCGGAGATGCCACAGGATAGAGGGGACACATTCTTGATTCTATTAATTTTGGTTTTTGGAGAAGTTTTTGGGTTTCGATGGTCTCCTGGTGGGAGAACCATTTGAAGGTGTTAGGCACGATTCGGTTATTTTTATCTATATGTTGATGATAAGTAGCTAGATGACACACATTTCAAGTCCTTCGGTTGCCCAATTTCAATTTGCTAATAAGCTATACTTGAGCAATCTGACAACAAAATGCACTTCGAAAATCTGTCGATAAAATGGATTTTAAAAAAAACCGCTCACCAAATACATTTAAAAATCAGCCAAGAAAGTACACTTCAAAAATTCCGCAAAAAATGCACCTTAAAAAGTCTGTTAAGAAAATTCACGTAAAAATCTGTCGAAACAAAAATGGACTTGAAAAATCTGTTAACAAATCCTCGAACTAACCACCGGCATCGATAATGGAAGGTGTCCAGGGATTTTCAGAGTAGCTTGCAGCCGGCTCGCGTTTCTTAAGACCGGAAGACTCTCAAGACAGCTAAAGCAGCCGCGGTACGGCTTCGAAAACCGCACGAGACATTCGACCAGTGTACAGAATCGCTTTCTTTTTCCCTCGGATGCCGAAGAATCCGCTAAATTCGCTGAAAAATCATCCTCGTTTCAGGTTCCCCGGACTACGTAGTTCGCCTCCGGGGCCGAACGCTGTTGTAGATACGCGTACACAGGTCTAGAGACGTAGCGGTACGCGGAAGTATGGCGGACCTGCTGCGCGAAAGGTTTATTAGCTGGTGGTTTCACGAGAAATCGTTGTGTACACAGTCCCAGAGTACGATTCCGCCCGGCAGGAGGCTGAATCGTTGCATTGTACTTCTCCCCTTTTGCTGGTATATAGTATATGTATACTCCGGCAAGATAAATAGAGTTTGCTGTGTCCGACCGTTTCCTCGGCTATTTGTCGATTCCAAACAAAGATAGCGAGGAGCTCTATGAACGTTTTCGGACCTGTCCGATAATGGGATTATAACCGGGACACCGTTATGGGACGACACCGCCGCCATCTTTGCCTGTTCAGACCTGACGCGGTCACTGGTCGCCCTAATTACTCGGTTCATGCTGCTTTGTACGGGTTTGCGGCGTTTAGCACTACAGACGGTATAGCCACTGTGGAATTGCAGCACCCACTATTTATGAGTCCTTTTTTCTTTAATTCTTTCTTCATATTTGTACAATATAATAATCCTTAAGCTTAATGTCTGTAGCTATCGCCACTTTTACACAATTCTAAAACAAAGGCTAACAATTTTCTGGAGAGCAGCACTCCCACTAATTACAACCACGAGCCTGAACTACCTATACGCCATTTATACCGGGCAACTACGCGGCTTCGGGGAATAGTCTTTTTGATGGTGCTATTCGCGGATTCCGAAAACGGCGTCCCGTTAGTCAAAGGAGTCGACAACGTTAGGATAATAAACAGAGGATAGACCCACCGCGTTGGCGCGACTGGGATTTCTACCAGACCCCTGTCGTTTTCTAGTCTTCCTCCGCGAAATTCAGTGGCAAACAGAGACTACCACGAGCTATACTAGGGGTTTCGTAGTAACTTGATGCCACGGGATCGGTTCCCACGATTCAGTGACTTCGACATGCCTCGTTAGGCTTGAACAGTATAAATACAAGACAATTTTTTTATCTGTTTCCAGGTGGACACAAAGAGTTCCACAGGCGGCACAGGGACCTCTGCGAGGACACACTGCTCCCAGCAAGCGGAGCCGGTTCATCGGCAGTCGGTGGCTGTCCCAGCCCCGGACCAGGTTGTCCGATGCTCAATTTATCTGGTCCACCAACCCCTCAGCCGGCTGACATCGACAACCACCCTGCCTCCCGGGTTCTACCCTTCCTGTACCTTGGGAACGGCAGGGACGCGGCTGATCTTCAGCTTCTCCGAGCGTTAGGCGCCACCAGGGTGCTCAACGTCACTTCACAGTTGCCCGGGTACCACGAGGAGAGGGGTATCACCTACAGACAGATCCCTGCCTCGGATTCCGGACATCAGAACCTCAAACAGTACTTCGAGGAGGCCTTCGACTTCATCGGTCAGTGGAAAATCCCTTTCATTCTCAAGCTTGAAATCGAACGATGAAATTTAGAGATTCGAGCCTTTCACAGCCCGGCATCATACAATTATGTCTGTCGAGGCTTTCGGGTGTAAGCCGTGTCCTAAAGGAAAAAATTTTCCAACGTTTTTTTTAATTGTTCGGCCGCCCAATGAAAAGTCTACTCTGATTGGTGCTCACGGAACTGGAATATGAGCAAACCTCACTACATAAGTGGAGCATAAACCGACACATACTAGTATCGGTGTGTCTTATGACCCCCTGCTAGCTGCAATGCTTGCGAAACGTTGGGAAATTTCTTCCTTTAGGGCACGGCTTACACCCGAAAACCTCACAGACATAACTGGATGAAATTCGCTTTAGCGAACGAGAAAACACGTCGGAAAAATGGTCTCGCTGGCAACGGATGGGTTATCTTGCTTCATTCGCGAAGCGTTTCGTCCACCTGAGAGGTTCTCTCGAGTCTCGAGTTCGGTACACCGTCGTCGTCTGCCGGGACAACTAGTAAAACACGGTAGCGTTAGTCAGAGCCGGGTAATTGATGAATTGGACGCGACGAGAGAAGCATTTGAATAGTTAGCGGGAGGAAACGCGAGACGCGTTTATAATGCAGCCTGACATTGAACGAGCGAGCGTGGTCGATCCATTGACGGTTTTCAGACCTGTTGCTTGCTTGCTTGCTCGCTCGCTTGCATGCCTGCCTGCCTGCCTGTCTGCCTGCCTGGTGCGGCAGCTCTCAACGAAAATAGAAGGATACACCGGAATCCGTTCGTGTAAATTAGTCCAATTGCATCGGCGGTGCTAAATGTCGGGAGGTTACGGCCACTCTTGCGGAGGCTGCGTTTAATTCACCGTGAGAGAGACTAGAGAGAGAGAGAGAACGTACGAGAGCTCTCTCTCGCGTTCACAAAGAGACTCTGGCCTGTACCGATGAGTAATTCTTTCGGCCGACTGGGTGTGTCCTCGGCCAATGATCGTCATTGCATTCATAACAGTTTGCTGTGGACCAGAATCGCTATACGCTAGACGAAATTCATACGTTTCTTCTATATGTTGCTTCTATATGCGGTTATAGTGATTAGGAATTCATAAAAGTTTCATAGAAAAAAAAGAAAGTTCATATTGTACTATTTTGTTTGCTGTGGACCAGAATCGCTATACGCTAGACGAAATTCATACGTTTCTTCTATATGTTGCTTCTATATGCGGTTATAGTGATTAGGAATTCATAAAAGTTTCATAGAAAAAAAGAAAGTTCATATTGTACTATTCATTAATAGACTGCGGATGATTTTATGCATTTATGACGAAAATAGGTGGACCTAATTTAAAACAAACTTTAATTTATAACCATTAAGACAATTTAACAACGTTCAAATGTTATTTTCAGTTTATTAAAATTGTTAAAAATAAAAAGACCCGCAGTCTATTCATTAAGCACAGATAAGAGATAGACATCTAAATTGAAGTAGATTATATTAAAATGTGGTATATTGAAATAAACTCAATTTTATCAGGTTCTTAAAAATGCGATAACAGTACCTACTAAATTTTTTAATTCTACGTATTTTTCTCCTTGTTTCTTTAAATGGTCCTCTGTGAACCGTAAGAAACTTGCCCACTTTGTTCGCAAGAGGTGGTTCCACGTGTAACAGAGACGCACGAAATCGGATTAGAATTCGAAACGGTTATCGTCGTTCTCTGCAGAGAATACTCTATCCAGACTCTAGACGAAGGAACTTCCTCCTAGCAGTCCGGATTTAAAGCGTCCTTTAGTCCCCCTCATGGGAACCAAGGACTACTCGATTCTTTGTGGCCTGGGGAAACTTTCCAACCAGTTCAACCTACCTCTTGTTCTCGAGGATACAGCGATGATTCCACCGTTTGGAACGGTATACTTTCCGCTTCGGGCACGTGGAAGTGCCGTTTAATGCTTTACCTGGGATTAATCTGCATGGTGAAAATCGTCTGTATGCGATTAACCCTTAATAGAATTCATAATCTTAGCCCCTATCTTGAGTGATTCTTAGCTTGTTCCTTCAATACATGATTTTTGGCCATTTCCATCCAGTATGCAATTTTTAGTTTCATACAGAATCTAGTAGGAAAATATATGATTCACCGAGTTATTCACTTCTTTATATATTAAAATACTAACTAACAATAGATTTCTTTTTTTTCTTATAACGAGTCGTTAACAAAGAAGTTCTTTAGTCAGCATAGCAGTATAATATAGTTGGCGAAGAAATGGAAGATGTTCTTGCATGTTAGAAAAATATAAGAAAATTATTCTTACTATTTACGGATGCCTCATTTGTCCTATCTCACCTCGAAGGGCTAAAACAATATGATCTCTATTAATTCCCTTTGTCTTGACAACATTGCAAAATCTATCGAGCAGCAGTACAACCACAACAGATTGAAAAACAATTCCCACGAATGATTGCGAACGTCTCTTCCAAAATTCGCATCGAAAAAAGGTGCGCACCCCTCGTCCCCCTTCTCACGCATATTCGACCAGGGCCTTGAAGGGTCAAAGTCGTCGCTTTGTTTGCCCACAAGAGACGTCTTAACGGTCAACGCACCAAGGTGCCCTTCATTTCACGCAACAGTCCCTACGGTGTTGGACGGTTGGCCAGGTACAGCATTCCACCAGTTGCACATTCGGTAGGGTTCTCTCTCTCTCTTTCTCTCTCTTTCTCACCGGTGCAGTGCTCGCACGAATACGTGCACACACGAATGCATCCTCTCGCATACTCGCACGTAAACACACATGCAACTGATATCCAGCCCCCTGGATCCCCCCTTTCTCTCTTCCCTTCTCCATCTCCCCATCCCTCGTCCCTCTCAGAGTGGTGTTTCACGTATACACACGTCCTGCATCGAATGCGGTGCAATAAACACACGACTGACACGGACGAGAGGAGACTGCCAGCCAGTGGGGCACCATGGATAAAAGGGGCACGGGGAATAGAGGGGCGGGTACATCGTGCACACGGGTCTCTATACAGCTGCGCTGCGCGCGTGTGCGCATTCGCTCGCGCGAGCGCGTGACTCATGGTTTCATGAATGGAAGCCTTTCGTCTTCTAGTCCTCGCGCGGTGAATGGTCCACCGGAAACGGCTGGTTACACCCTGTTTCCGTTACACCGAACCGCGTCGACGAGGGAAAAACGTCGCCGACCCTAACTGTTCCAGCTCTCTCTCTCGAACCCCCTTATGGTTGTCGGGGCGCGAGATACGCGATTACAGTGCCTGTTGTGTTCCTCTCCTTCGCCGGAAAAGTTACAGTTTCTTCTGGTGGTTGTGGAAATCTTTTCCTTTTTTCAAACTGACAGACCTCGAAGAGGGTGTTCCTAGGGGTTGGAATGGTTAGGTGACGATGCTCAACGATTTATTTTATGGTTACACAGCAATTTTTTAATTTATCCAAAGTCTATATTGACAACAGCATAGAATTTCTGTTGCGTTTTCCAATTGTTCATCACGAGTCTGAATAGAAATCGTTTAAAAAACAACACAATTTAAACAATTTTTGAGAGATTGTTCAGACGAAGAGGCCCGAGGCTCGCCCTCACACTATTTTGATTTTCCCAGGGTTAACAAACTCTGTATTCCGTGGAAACGAGATCGCCGATCGTCGCCAGCCAAATAATGTCAAACACGTGTTATAAATACGCCGGTTATTTCGTGTTGGTTCGACGAGTATTACGGGCATAGCGAATTGCGCATCGGGACGATCGTCGCCGCCGCAACAAGTTCGCGCGTTCCGAGAACATGAATCTCCCGTTTTAATTTTAACCTTCCACGGAACGGGGGAGTTCTATGTGGCGGGGGGGAGAGCCAGAGAAAACACAACCGGCCGAAACTCTGCTCGAGGCAACAAGTACGTCCGATTTCCCGGAACCACGATATCATTTTCGGGATCGCGACAGGTGTCGCAGGCTTTTTGTCACTGTGTACACACATGCGCCTTCTGTTACCGAAATATATGTTTCTGCCGACGCCGCCCCACCCCGTTATTTCCACCCATTCTGACTCATTCATTTTCCCTTCCCCCTCGAGCCCCCTCGATCCTCTCGAGACCGACCGCTTTTCTCGAACGGCTTGCGAATCACGTTTTTCAACCCCTTTTTTTTTGTCTCTTGCTCTTCCGATCGATAATGAGAATCTCATTCATTGGCTACGCCAATGGAAGTCACTGTTTCTCTTACTAGAACGATGTAACAGCGTTCGTGAAGTAGTTAACAATTCGGTCAGGTAATTGTTAGACTCTCGAATATTCATGCAAATTTTTATTTTCTATTTCTATAATTTTTAAAAATATTTTTCTTATTTATTCGATTTTATAAAGTTAATACATGTAACTCAGGGGTATATTAAGATCCAGTTAGGATCCCCTAAGCTCTAAACACTGATTCCACCGGCACTTTCCGATTTTAATTAAAGCGTCCAAAGTCGGAGTCGACGTCAATCGCGATAATTCAATTAGCAAGCTTCTGCCAGTATTTATACCGCGACCTAAATTTTTCCATCAAATTTGCATCGGTCTCCGACGAAGATCTTGATTCCCGGTTCCCTGACATCCTTTTGCTGACCCGAATTTCCGACGAGAAACAAGAGATGAGAAGGACATTTTATTATAAAGACAAATAGCGTGTGGATCGTTTATCGCCGCGTCGAATGCTATCATTAAATTTGACCCATCCCTATCAGTAGCAATCCCTCTCCCTCCTCGTTTCTCTCAACGTGTTTCGTTTCACTTCTCCCCAATTCTCTCTCTCTCTCTCTCTCTCTCTCTCTCTCTCTCTCCCCGTCTGGCCATTCGTCAGCTGTGACTCATAGCAGATGCCAGCTCTCTCGCAAGTATACATTGGGTGTTAGACGTTTAGGGGCCGATGCACACCACCCCGTGTCGTCGCGACTAACGCTTGCCTGAACTACTTCGATTAGGCGATCGACCCCTCCGCGATCGCCCAGTAGATAATGTGCGTTCATCTCCGTGCAGCGATTTATTAGCGATTAATCGACGCCTCGGGGACCCGGCGAGAGATTTTTCAGTGTCGCTGCTTATCCGAGCGATTAGGGCAATCGGTGACGTGGTTTTAGGGTGGTTTTTTGGTTGTCTCGAGGTGGCGTTTGCCGTCTTACTAACTTCCTTCTCGATCTTATTACTGTGAACAGTCTGATATGTTCATTAAGAATTATTATCGAGAGGAATCCCTGTGATTTCATCCCCTTTGCAGGGGTAGTTCGCTTGTTACCCTTAGGATCTTCGTGGTTACACCTTGCTTTAGCTCTCTTCTCGATCATAGTACCGTAACAATATTTTTATGAATTATTATTGAAAGGAATCTGCACGGTTTCATCGACCCCCGCGAGGGGTGGTTTTTTTCCTTCTACCCTTAGATCGTTGTTACACTTTGCTGTAGCTTCTTTCTTGATCACGGTATCATAATAAGCTATTGACTACGCTGTCAATATTTTTAGGAACTATTATTGAGAGGAATCTGTGCGTGGTTTCATCCCCCTTAAGGGGTTGTTTTGTCTCTTCCACTTATTGAAAGAAGAATTTCTTATAATCGACTTAGAAAATTTTGATTCTGCATTAACAATCATCTACCCCAAAAATTGTTCTTGTCCATTTATATTATTAACCCTTTAAATGCGGGTACTTTCAGCACAGCCGATCGCTCTAAACGCAAAAAATAACGAAAAGAAAAATAAAATGAAAATAAGTATGTAGATTCTAATTTTTAATTATATTACTGAAGGATTTTTTAAATTTTTATTTTAGTTTTATTTTAGTGTTATATGTACAATAAGCCCCAGCAAAAATTAACATGTTCATATACCACACCCGCATCTGGCTATAATTTTCGTATGTGGTTTATAAACCAGACCCGCAGTTAAACGATTGATGATTCCCGATTATTATTAACGATTATTAATGATTATTAAAGTGTTGACAACGCGATTAGAACGTATACTTGACTATCTTTTCATTTTTATTTTTCGGATGAAAGTACACATCGTCGTCACATGCGTCCGCACTTGCAACGGTTCTTTCCTCTCTCCCTCTTTCTCTTTCTCTCTCGGTGCACACAGTAGTTGGATACGGGCGGTCGTCAGTGTGACTCATTGGCGATACGATAGCGTCCCCCATGTTACGTAACCGAATCGCCTGTTTGGGTTACCACGACTGGTTTGTTTGACCGTTTACAACGCGATCCCGCGTCATCCGAGCGAGTTGCACGGCCGGATCATTGTGTTCCCGCACGTTCCCGTAAATCACCTCCTAGAAATTCCGGATGACGTCGGCTCCGAGACGCGTCGATGACCCTCATCTCAGCTAAGTTTCTCTCGCGCGTACCCACGCGATTCGTAATCCTCTGTCTGTTTCGATCAGACGATCTCTTAATACCTTCGACCTGGACAGGTCTAGATCCACTTTTAGGGATTAGGCCTAGACCACAGTGCTCGAACTCTTATGGGAGTCGACACAAGAATTAATATAACTTCTCAACCGATCCATTTCCGACCTGAGACATACATTCATTTTAAAGAGGGCAAGACGGTGTATCGATTAATAAAAAAAAAATACAATGTTGCTAAAAAGAATTGAAGAATTTATTTTATCGCAATTTATTGCCGCGTAATTACCGACTTTCGTTTGTAAATTTTTTTTCGTCCGGCTATCGGATAATCTAGGGAGACTCGTAAGACGAATAAAGTTCAGGAATTATTTCGTTGAATTAAGAAAAATAAATAACCAATTTCCATCAACTCGAGTCTTCGTTCCCAATAATAACCGAAGATTTTTTTTGTTTGCAGAGGAAGCCCGAAAAGGCGGAAGCAACGTGCTGGTGCACTGTCAAGCAGGCGTGTCCCGCAGCGCAACGATCGCAATCGCGTACATAATGCGGCACAAGGGTCTGTCAATGATAGAGGCGTACAAGCTGGTGAAGAACGCGCGGCCGATTATCAGCCCGAACCTGAACTTCATGGGCCAGTTGCTGGAACTGGAGCAAGGTCTGAGAGCATCTGGAGGAGTAGCGCCAGCCCCTGAAGAGCCGAAGAGCTGCCACCAGTGTCGCTGGTCTCATCAGCAGAACAGCGAAGAGGTGACGTCCGGTTGCAGCGTCTGAAACCTTCGTCGACTTGGAGCCGCGTCTCGTATCCTGCTGGTTCAACCGGAAGAGAGCCAACGATTGAAACTCTGATACATATCCTGTACATCCGAGTCGTTCTTCCTGTTCGCGAGCCACGAAGACAGGAAGAAGAGCACCAACGGGCCGCTTGGATACCGTCGGAACGAAGAACTCGAAGAGACTCTCGGATCTACTTTTGCTACTATAACACGTGCCTTGGCGATCGCCCCAAACTCCGGAGAAGGGATAGGCTGAGACAGATTATACTTCGTAACCGACCGGATAACTTATTTCAGTGGTATAAAATAGCGATTCCGTGCGCGGTGGCTCCGCGGGAAAAACGAGAATGGACCACCCACCCCGGCCACGCGGATTATTTATTTCGTCGGAGAGAGAGAGAGAGACTCGGTGCAATCGTCGCGAAGAAACTGGTGTACTTACGCGAGCGACAGTGTTCCAAGCACGAAGGTCCAGGAAAAAGCCCGACTAGGCTCGAGTCCGACCCGAGTTGGGCCCTAGGGTGGCCCGAAGTCGCGTTCTCCCTCGAGACGAGCGTCTGTCTCAATTTTTCTCTGTACCTCTTCGGAAACGATTTACTACGTGTACAATTTGGAAAGACACTTTTTAGTTTTGCGAACCTCATTCTTATTTTTAATGTGTATATTTTCCGTTCGTATCATGGCGGGATCTTAGAGGTACCTTGCTTAGGGACACTGGTGTTATTGCAAGCGAGCGAGAAAGGGAGAGAAAGAGAGAGAGAGAGAGGAGGGGGTGCGTTTTTTGAATAAACGACGAGCACGGTCGAATATGTCAATTGAGGTCGATAACAATTTGTCGCGTCCTGACCACTTGGGTTCGGTATCGCGAGGAACGCGTGGTCATCGAACAATCCCGAGTTCGTTCGAATTTTTCCACGGAGCTGTAAACGCACGGTCAACTATAGAAATAATTACTCTTACTCTCGCTCGAGCTCGGAATCGTTCAATAATTATTAACAGACTGCGGATTTTATGCGTTCACGACAAAAGTCAGTGGAAATCGTAACGGCGCAAAGATTGAACGAATCTGAGAAAATTGATTCGTTATTGCCTGACTTGTTGAAATGATCGAAGGAGGAACCCTTATCTTGCGATCGACGCAGAAAATGTTGATTTTGCATAAAGATCCGCAGTTCGGTAATTAATGTTAGAACCGCTACGGACCGGACCGGTGTTCGGTGATCTCGAACGGTCCGAGTGTTCTCGGTGCGGCGGAGATCACTATGTTTGCGTTTTTCTTTTCTTTTTTGCCTTTGCCTATTTGTATCTGTACCCGTATATTCAACACACTACTCGATAGCGAGGTGGTTTATATTTGATAATGGATAATTGTGTATCGTTAGCCGGAAGTTTAACTTAACCACGAAGAAGCGCGGTCCGTAGCATTTAAGGATCTGGTTGAGATCCAACCATCGTGATCATCTAGTCGTTTGTCGGGATGTAATTGATTTACTTTAAGGTGCGAACGAGAGTGAGACAGGGATGGGAGAGAATGGCAGAATAAATGGCCCTACACACACACACACACGCACACGCGCGCGCATACACACAAACACACGCGTACACGCCAATTAATTTAGACTAAATAGAACACGTCGTCGAGAGAGACTCGAGAGAGACGACACGTATACGATTATTTTTGTTCTGTTTTTCCGTTCTTTTTCTCTTTTTTTTTTACCAAAACGATTTTATGTTCGAACTGCGACAAGTTCCAAGCTTCGATGCAACGACGAAATTTATTGTAAGAAATTGATGTGCTTCGCGAGGGAGTTCAATTTTCCCGTTGGACACTTTCCATTTGGTCACGTGATGTGCAAGGAAATTTTTAATCTAAATTAAGTAAACGTCATCTGGGTTCTTCTGTGAACTTTTTACACAGTGTCCTTGTTATTAAACTGCATAGTATTATACATTTGTACCAACATTTTCTTTGGAGAACTTTAAAACACTGTTTTTTGTAGAATTCAACCGTTGCGTCAATAATCAAGATTTTCTGTAATGTTCAACGTTGCAGTTTATACGCATATTTTTATGCCTGTGACACGTAAATTAATCTGTGCTGATTCAGGAATGTAGAAATTTACAATAATTTTCGTTTTACCGAGTCAATCTCGTAAATTTTATGTAATTTCTTAGATTGCTGAGTCAAGGTGTTCTAAAGATTGATCAGAAGACGAGACAAGCGTGTAATTTATATTTCGAGCCGCACGTGATTTAAAATTGAGTGTACCAATTAATAGGGAAGCTTCTCCGAGCTAAGTTCATCGAGCTTACGAATCATTTGTGACCCGCGCGCACCTTCGAGCGAGAAACAAGCTTGAAGAAGATCGCCGAAGCGATTCGCTATAGCCGCCATTTTGTACATTACGTTCGGATGCGTTGGAGAGCTGTTTCCGGTCGCTTTTGAGCCCGCGTATGTATCTAAGCTTCGTAATCTACCGCTTTTATTTGAACCGGACGAGTCATCCTCGCGAAAGACGAGAACAAGAGAGCAGGGAAAATCCAGTTTGATCGTCGCAAAAATATCTCTGGGAAAGAATTGACGGCCTACCTACGGGAAAAGGCAGCAGAAGAGGCCGTCGACATAGGATGTAACATGGTGTAACAAAAGTGCGCGGATACTGTTACGACACACGACAATCGCCGCTGTTAATCAAACCGAGCAGCTGTTCAAAACTAAAGGAAGAGGATGTAGCAAAGAAAAATCGCTTTCTCAAAGAACCGATATGCCTTTCTACGTTAGAGACTCAACTGTTGACAATAAAAGCTCGACGAGCTAGCGAGCGAGAGAGAAAGAGGAAACCTCTATAGTTGCGTGTGAAGAGAAGATGAGGAAAAGGGTTCATGGTAGTAAAATAACGAGACAGAGCAAGTTCCTTTAAGTATTCTCTAATTCTCTCTCGAAGAAGAAGAAGATAAAACGGTACATATCAAAGAGACGTCGCCTTTATTTTCCCTCTTCAACGGACCATGGATGAAGAACCCAGCGGAAGCTGCGGACGTGTCCTATGGGATCCTATGGCGGTTGCACGACGCCAAACCCCCGTGGTCCTTGTAAAAAGTGTAGCGAATAGCGTTGTACATAGAGACATAATATCGCAGAGTGAAGGCAGACAGGAGACGAAGTGATTAAGCATTGTGTAAAAAAAAATTATTCAGAGAGGAATCGAGAGAGGGAGAGTGAGGAGAGGGGCGAAAGGCCATGAGCGTGTAGTACCTGTTGCGTCGTAAGAATGTATATGTGTATGTAGCGTTTACTGGATTGTGGAAGAACTTTAACAATAAAATTGTATATGTCGACCTGCGATAAATAGTCGTTGCGATAACCCATCCTTCGGCGTGGCTACGTAACCGTTCGTCCTTGTAGCGCAAATTACATTCAGGAAGATCCTACAAAGGAGCTATATTAGTTGCACGCTTCTAAAACACCTTCGAAAAGCTACTTATTCGACAGTCCTTTGGAAGTAGTGACTCTAAGGACAGAGATCAGTAAACATAATTTTCTGGTATTTTTCTTTAATTACACTGTCCAACAGCCAAAAAATTTTTCGATTCTCACTATGCAATTCTTATAGAGTTTTTTGCGCTGATTTCGAATCTGTCCTTAATTTTTCTCCTAGACGCACAGTTTTTGAGAAATTTGAGTTTGAAAAAAGACATATTTTTTAACTTTGAACAAATATTGTGATGGTATTATAAAAGAAATTGAATTGATCTTTACAGTAAAAGATTCCTTAGACTTTCCCGAATACAGTGATATCCAGTATTAATACATTATGAATGTTTAAACATGTTTAAACGATCATTAAAGACGGAGAGACACCACTTTTGCAGCAATTTTTGACGATATTTTTGAATTTATCTCAAAAAATAAGGGTCCAGCGGAAAATCGAACTATACCACGCGATAGAGCAGACTTTTATCTTGAGAAACCCCCCTTTGAAGTTTGAAACGTCGACGTTTTTACCTAACCAGAAAGCAAAATATCTTCGCCCGACACGAGCTGTCGCCAGTGGTGCTCTTCCACTAGCGCGGTCGTTCGACGGAATACGGCGCGGCGTAACGGCGATGCAGGCGTGCAATTATGTTAGCTTTTGAGACACCGGTTTTACACGAATTTTTGTCGGAAAAACTATTGAACATTCTGCGTTGCACTGAACACCTTAAGAGGGATACTGCTCCCTGAAAAGATTTATAGGGTTACGGGAATATAGGCAGATTATTAAGAACATGTTTATTTAGACAGAAAATATTGAATTTCGAATATAATAAAGTTTCCAAATTCCCAAATTCTTGCGATGGAGTCGGGTTCAATCATCTTAGACCGAGCAATCTCTGTCGACAGGCTTTCTTCGAAAACTGAAATCGACGATATTAGGTGGAACCAGGATGGTCGCCGCTGCGCATGATTCCCTTATTCCTTAGTTCTCTTGACAAATAAAAATATGATTGTGCATACGATCAAGTACGTAAGTTACAAATTCGACCTGTTACTTTCTCTCGATAATGCTCGCTCACATGCACAATGCACTCGCATTCTCAGTCTCCTGCACACGCGTGTACGCAAGAGGTTCCATCTTCGACGAGCACAGTCATGCCATCTTTTATGGAACAGCCTGTATACACGCTTGGCTGTAAAATAGATCGTAACTGAAGCTCCGGACAGTATTCATTGTTACAAGTTAGACAGTCACGTTAAATTCGTTTACAGTGACAAGAATGGATACGTCCCGGAGCTCTAGTTGCAACGTATACAATTAGTTAGTAGATAGGGGATTCGTGGTTTGTCGTCCCTCGTTCCCGGTCGAATTAAATGCGCGGTACGGAATCATTTGTTTTGTGCCTCTCTGTTTATAAGAACTTCTGTACGCACGAATCCGCGATTAACGCCGTTTCCTTAAACCTTACACCGATGAGATTAGACGCGGCGAAGCGGACGTCTTCGCGAGTAAAAAAGTTCGCGGTGACGTGCAAAAATCTACGGGGTTACAAAACAGTATGGATTCTAATATACTCTACGGAACTAATTGTTTAAGACTATTGTTACGGTTACGCAGAAAATTCCTATTGTTTGTGGCATTGATACGGGAGCGTTGTTTGTAATACGTAATAAGATTTTTGTCTGTACCGCTACGCGAATGTGAAACAATCATTAAAAAATAGATTCAGATACATATTTTGCACGCCACGCTACTGCTGATCAGTTTCACAGTATAAAACGCCGGGTACTTAGAAAGTCTGCGGTCATGTCAAGCATAGATTCGACGATGATTCCCCAGTCGCTGGTCTAACAACGATATAATAACAAACTTGGAGCACCTCGTCTACCGTGTTTTACGCGGTTATATCGCGAGAAAACATATTTAACCCCACCTTACCGACCATGATTAGATACCAACAATACGACGACGCAAAACAATATATATTTAGATATTTATATTTATATTCTTTTTCCTTCTTTACTTCTCCACTGCGTTAATAAAATTCACTCAACTAAAGCTCTCTATAGGTGAAGCGGATAAATTATGATTACCTCACTCTTCTGCTCGTGCAACGAGATCTATTGCTTGTTTTACGAAAAAACATGATATACAAGGAGGAATCTTGTAGCGCAGACTATTGTAGCGTTAAACTTATCACCGACTCTCTCGAACTCGACGATTCATAAATCGTAGTGTGATTTTTCTTCTTTTCTTTCTTTTTTTTTCAATTTCCGTGTTCGCGTCCCTTTCGCGCGTCATCTTGAAAGCCGCTTCGCTATCTTGCCTGTTCTCGGCTATTTATTAACAAGTAAATTCACGATTAATGGAAACTATTGGTATATGTTTGCTTAATTCACGGCTGATCCGTGATATCTAAGAAATCGATCCGTAGGATTGACACGGTGCGTCGCCGGGCTGTCTCGCATGAAGAGAATAATAATAATTAATTGCTGGCCAGAGCGGCCATTGCGCAAATCAACGCCGCATTCTCTTCCCGCAATCGTTCCCGTTCCATGGTCATTTCGTGCTGTTGCTGCAACAGGCGCGCCTCCAACGCCATGATCTTGTGATCCCGGTCCTCGAGGAGCGACAGTAGCCTCCTATTCTCCTCCTGAGCACGTTCGATCAACTGAAATTAGGTTGTTGCACATGACATGTCCGATTTTGCTATTACCGAACCATTTTGTATGCTATAATACCTCATGGGGATTATCGCCTGTTGGTGTGGGAACTCTAGGCCTGCTGCCAGTGGTCACTGACGTCTGGGGTTCATGGTTACCATGGTCCGACTGGTTGACACTGTCCGACTGGTTCAACGAATCGAACTCCTCGTCGTCTGCTTCAAAATCGGAATGGCTAAAATGAAATTTGCATTTTTCACACGTTAGTGGAGGCATGTCGACATGTAGGTCCGGACTGCCTATAACAATATATTAGGCACGACCCTTAATGTAAACGGTCCTATCCGGTAATCTCCAATAAATGTGATTTCAGTTGATCTTTTAGATTTTTGTTAGTCGGTTTGTTTGCGCTTTAGCGTAATGTGAGTGTAACAAGGTAAGTTACCGATATGTTCGAGAAGAATGATTACAAGAGAAATATTGTTTTCACTGATTTCGAGATAGTTTTGTATATGTATAAAAAAGGTATACAAAGGACTTACGTACTTTTGTTACAATACGCAGGCTCGTATTTAAAAGAATCTACTTAGCTCTACCGTACTTCGTACAGGTCGTGCCTAATTGTACATTGTCACGTACAGTAGCACTTACCAACTGTGCCTATTTATACATGACCTGTAGGAAGTACGGTAATGCCTAAAAAGCAGTAGCAGTTTATTACAAGTAACTACTAAATTGTCACTAAAGCACTAATTTCATTTATGATTCCGCTACCATAATAGATATCACAGTGTTTTATACCTTTTGTTTCGCCTTTGTGTAAACATTTTTGCTGCCCGTTCCTGAAACATGCAGTAGTTTCACGTACATACATTGGCACTGTTACAGGTGTGTTTCCGCGTTTCACACCGCGTCCACAGTGTAATATATATAATATATTAAACATATATTTATTGTATATATAATACAGATATATAATTATGTATAATAGCACAAACTTACTTCTATGAGTTCAGGATCAAGGAACTCATTGTGATATGTGTTGTGTTTAGTTTCAAGACAAGTGCCACTAAGCTCTTCTTCATCTTCTCCTGTACTACCTCCTGTACTCTGCAGAATTAAGTCGCTAACGAAATTACATTGCGGAGTAACAACGGGTTTCGCACACAAAATCTCTCACTAATATCCATTATACTCGCGAAACGAACACACTTTGTAAAACTCACTCTATATATGTATATATCAACAGAGCTTCTAAGTGCAATTCTACTTGTTGTACATTCAACAGTGTTACCTTTCTACCATATCAGAAAAACACGTTATAATATAAATTATCGAAGATAGCAGATAAAAGATTAAAGACGAACGCTCTCACTTTTACGCTCAACTGTTCGATTCCATGTTATTCAAAGACAAAAACGAAAATATCTAAAATTCTCATGCAAAGTATAGGAAAGACTAAGAACTTGAATATCAAACGAGCATCGATGCAAAAAGACTCTTTCACTTCACTGCGAAAGTACTGCAGAGTCGATAAGATATTTGGGAGCTTAAGGGGACTGGAAATAGTGACAAACCTCCGTCGATGGTAAATGCATTACTCCTGTGCTTCGCCTCTTTTCCCTAAGTTTCCGTCTATCGCGTTGCTGCTTGCCCTTGTTTATGTGCGTTGGCCTGTGCAAACAGGATACGACACTAAAGACACTAGAACCAGATCCAGAAAGCGTTAGCAAAGTATGCGAACTCTATACTGGATCTACATAATAGTGACAAGTGGCAAAAATTTATGGTCACTTCGTCTCTGCGACTCCACCATTGGACCAACGGTTGAGCTACTCACCGGCCAGTAACGCGTTTGTCCTGTTTCCTCATTATTGGTTTGTTCTGTTGACTCTCGTGTCCTGGTGCGCTGTTCGAGCTTGTTTCGCACACGCCTTGGGGTTCCTCCACATTTGGTGTACTTTCTGGAGCAAAGAACATTTACATAGTATGTATAATAAATCATAAATTAATTAGAATATTAGCTGTACAAATGCAGTTCTATCCGATGATTAATGTGTGCTTTCCCATTGTACAAAATACTTTAATACATAAGAAAATAAGCAGAGTTGACAGAGACAATTGTAGCTCATAAAGATAGTAACTCGCTCCCATGACATTTCTAAACTGTTTCAAGGAATGCGATATATGGTTAGCAATGAAACCTTGTTAGAAGTTCTTAATAACTGCCATATTATTTTACATTTTCTTCTGAACCACAGCAAGCAGTTAGCGTTAACAAACATTTGATAGAATTACTTTGAAAGTTTATCGAAGATGTGTCTCCTGCTCTAGGTGGGCCGATCCGTGCCCGTGCCGTTCTAATTCTGGACCTTCTGGATGATAGCTCATAGTCGTTGTCAAAGTCTTCCTGGCTGACGGAACTAGACGCCATGCCGGTTATATCGCTGTGAAACAATGGTAACAAAGCGAGCGTTATCTGATTGTTCAGCAGAGTCTGTGCAGCGTGATATGAAACAAAGTAAAAAAAAAAAAAGAGTTCTTACAAAAAATACCTGGACATCTGAACAAAGGGGGGTAGGTGATGGTGCGTGATACCTGTGGTGGACCAGCACAAAACTTGTAGGCCAAAAAAGTGCTGGAATTGTTTTAGGTTTGTCTAAAGGAGAGTCACAAAAGCATCGACCGTTCTCAGCTAAAAACGAGGAAGTGCGTGCGCGATAAATGATAACACAACAAAGAGGGGGGAAAAAAATAATAGAAGGCGACGGTAATTCTTGGGTTGTTAGTCACCTGCCGATGCGAGCGGTCTTCACCTAGTTCCACTGACGAAGCGGTGACTCACTACCAACCTATGTACGATTGACAGCTGTCAACCATCGAAACATCCATAAACACGTACGGTCCGCAACGATTACATAGTTTACAGACAGATAGGCATATCGATCGTTCGTGGACTGTCTTTCATAAAGCACGATTTTCAACGTGTTCGTTCAACAAATACGCTAACACTCGATGCAGTCGTCGTTCTTACTTTAAGTTCGTCGCCAAAATACGAGGAATCAATACTCTGCATAAACAATGGTCGGTTGCGGCGTACTTAATAAATATTTTATTTTTTTACACACCGAGGAAACGGCCGGGGATCAGCAGCGACATTTACGGCGAACCTCTAAAACTATTAACGAAAAGTGGCATAATAGATCGGGACCTCTTAAAAATTTTGCCGTTTTCTTACGCCCTCTAGGATATTTGTCACCGGAGTAAGAACCAGAAGGCCACCGATGGCTCCTCGTCGATGCAGAAGACCAATGAAGAGCACAGACTTAGGATCAGTACAGACATTGCAAGCAATGCATTTTTCTGTCCACGGTTCTGAATTACCGACCCTGTAGAAAATGCTCCTGTACAATAGCGGACTCTATCGAAATGGAGCGGTCAGCTAGCGAACTACATGGCGTTGCAACACAAACGGTGTGTGTCCGAGAATGCTAATTTTACAACGTTGTCACCTTTAAAAGTGCAATGTTGCCGCATTATATTCACACAAAAACCGTCGATGCTCGCATCGAATGCGTTTGAGCGATTCCTTTCCTGCTTGTCGGAGCTGTCAAAATTCAGAGACATATTGCTTCTTAATTTAAAATGTAGAATTTTCAAGGACAAAAAATTCCTAGAAATATTGTACATACGAAAGTACTAAAACATAATTTTAGAAAAATCAAGAATTCTTACTTCAATTTTCATATTGCGATACCTCAATTTGAACTTGAAAATATTTTACAACGCACATTATTTCCTTACAATCGTTTTTATACATAAAGAATCGATCTGTGGGAACAAAAATATGTTGCTGAACAGATGGTTAAGGGACTGCTTGTCGACATGGTTGACAAAAGGAATTGTTATATATATTAACCAGTTCGAAATAATAAATTTATCAGTGTATTATGTTCAATAAATTAATGCGTGCGGATGTTCATGGTTTAAAAGTGATTCTGTATTTCGAGTTCTATTAAAAATTTGTACTAAAAAATTAGATGGCCAAGTGGTCAAAGGAGTGTTTGTCGACATTGTTGACAGAAGGAATTGTTATAAATATTAGCCGATTCGAAATAATAAATTTATTAGTGTATTATGTTTAATAAATTAATTCGTGAAAATGTTCATGGTTTAAAAGTTATTCTCTATCTCGGGTTCTACTACCTATCATCACTAAAAAATTAGATGACCAGGTGGTCAAGGGAGTGTTTGTCGGCATCGTTGGCAAAAGGAATTGTTATAAACATTAAACAGCCATAGATAATAAATTTATCAATAATTACTATCACGGCGATCGAAATCGCCGGAGTGGAAATAGATGGAGTGGGGACAGTTCCGCGTCGCTGCGCAGCTGCGCCTGAACTCGGCGAGCACTCTCAGTCAGTCAGTCAGTTGGGCCGCGGACTCCGGCCCGGGCGGTCCGACGGGTCCGACTGAGTGATCGCGAGTGAACGCGAGTGATAGTGAGTGACCAGTGGCTGTCCAGTGGCTGTCCAGTGGCTGTCCAGTGGCTGTCCAGTAGCTGTGCAGTTTGGTGAGTTTGGCCAATTTTTTTTTTTTATTTGTGATGGTTTACTTTGCGAGAGTTTATTTGTTGCTTTACAGCACAGGGTGGGCCAAGGGTTTTACAATGCTTATGTTGATTACCCTTGACCCACCTTCAACGATTCTGCCCTCGACCGTTAATTCAACGAACATCGTCATTTATCATCAAATTGTATATTCATGATTTAAAATTGGTATTCCTTCGATCGAAGGTCCCCCAGGGGCTCACTCACTTGACCGTGAGTGAGTACGGGGTGTCGCGTCCCCGGGGCTCCCGAATCGCCTATAGGCCGTACTCGTGTGCGGGGTTAGTTTGGCTCTCGTGAGCTGGTGTTAGGTTGGCTCTCGTGAGCTGGTTAGATTCGCACTCGTGTGCGGGGT